>CM040240.1:249058234-249375743 GCA_022545495.1 Chrysanthemum lavandulifolium | reverse complement strand
TTATATTTTAGTTGAATTGTTATTGTAATGGTTTTAATTATTAATGAAATTTTAGTTTAAAAAAAAAAAAAAAAAATGTTACTACGCTATCATAGTTATCATTACAAAGAAGCTTATGGTCAACGTAGTGTCTTGAGAGAGAAATTGACGCACAATGGGAGGCGTATGGCATGACCACAAAACTTATGGTCACCATTAAGATTGTACGCAAGGAGTTGTATATTCCCACGATATAGGTCTCAACCCGAATTTTCAACATTTACTTTAAACCAAACATGCAAATTCTACTTTAAACCCAAACTTTTAAAGAAAACCCTCACACCGACAGCCCCTAAATACACAATTTTTGAGGCCATGCATTTTAGATAAATTATAATGCTCATAAAATTAATATTACGCCGCAAAAATTAAAAGGTCTCGATGACCTTTTGGCCCAACCGTGGTCCCACTACTAGAAAAGATATGGCTATCTATATTAAATCTCAGTCGTGCCTACTCCGATGAGTTTAAGTGTTGATGTTGTTGATACGCGAACTTATCACATATCCTCATCATTAACTAGGTGGGTGTCGCTTTAACATGGGTGATTATTGTTTTATTCTAGATTTAAGGTGTTTAAGTTAGCAATTGTGCTTTTTCGTTTGTTATTTCCTTATTTTCTTTTTATGTTTCTAGCTTTTACTTTCATTCTGGTTGCCGTTCAAGAAAAAACTAACACACACCTTTCCGATAATAACAAAGGTTATTGACCTCTTTACATGCAAAAAGATGCTGTATAATCACGTGGACTACGAGCATGGAATTAGCATAATTGGAAGATTAAAAATAAGTAGTAGGGAGTTGTCCACGTTTATTTTAATCTTGCATGTCACCTTGTAAAGTTTCCTTTTGTTTTGTTGGTTGTTCCAACTCCTCAATTATGATTCGATTTTAATGTCGAAGTACTACATTATTTGGTCAAACTATAAGTTCAGCATCTTTTAGCGACATGTGTAGTTGAATCAATATTTAATAACTTGCGTTTAAAGTCAACTACGTGTCTCATTACGAAGTGTACGTAATTTTTATATATTATATTAACTTATTCCATTTGTCAACTCCTACATATATTGATTAATTTCAAGTAAAGACATATCTAAACATTTTTTTTTACAAACTTATCAGTTCCAAATTAAACAAATAAAAACTAGCTAGGACTTAGATCTAGCAACTCAACAAAAGTTTTGTTTCGATGTGGTCGTTTGAAACTACGGCTTTGGTTATTTGGAGATTTAGAAACTGACTTGCTTCGATTTGAAACTTCTTCGAAAAGACATTCTCGTGGATAATATCAAAGTTTTTCACACTCTTAGATTGTTAATAGAAATAAAGATTACTAAAACAAAAGAAATTACAATTAAAACTCATGCACCAACATCAAAAGAAAAGATAGAAACGAAAGTTATTCTAAAACTTCAACCTCCAAAGAACCTTTCAAACAAGCGGGCTGTTTTTCTCTAGAAAAACATAAAAATCCGCCTTTTTTTTAATCTTAAATACTGGATTTTCATAATATTTTAATAGAGAACAATCTTAGGTACATCCATCTTGAGTTGGAATCTTCAGAAATGAAAAAATTAGAAAGTTTAAAAGACTATCATCGAAACACAGCGCTGTCCCACCCAATTCCAACATTTTTTTATTAAATTCAAGCAGGGGTATTTTGGTCATTTTAACCAATTTTTTATTCCACCCTAAATTTCAAACGTAAATAACTTTCAAACGACAAACTTTTATGAAAAACCGATTTCACCATAATTTTTTAAATTTAATTCTCTTTAATTTGGTATGCATTTTGGTATATAAATCGCATATTTTTTTTTAACTTTTTAAGTGCGAGTTGATTTTCTTGAAATTTTTGGCATTTTCGGCTCTAATTTTGTCTAGTTTAAAGGCCTATTATGCAAAACTTAAAACACAAAAGTTGTAGCTTTTTGGCTATTCTTTACCCAGAATTTAAATCGCTCAATTATGAAATAATATGAGTGAGATATTCAGACGATAACGATGACATCTAGTCATATTTAATAAGAAACAAAGTTTTGATAAAATGCCTAAAGAGATTTTTCTTATAAAAGTACCTTCAAATGCACTAATTGGTGTACCAAAATACATCTTTTGTTATTTTTGGTTTTAATCGATGAACAACTAAACGATAAATCACGAATATCAGTGACATAATCAAGAACATTATGATTTTTTTGAAACCGATAAACCGATGAATGTAATTCAAGAGAACTCACGAACATCTCTTTATTGATGAACAATACTTGATGAACAACTAATCATGAATCATGAACATTGTGACTCTAACTAATGAACATTGTGATTTCTTTTAGACAAGTGATGAACATTATGATTTTTTTATTGATGAATATTATGATTTTTTTTTGTTAGAAAAGTGATGTGCTACATAATCTAACTTATGAACATTGTGATATAAGTGATGAACAAAAATAAATAGAACTGATGAACGTTGTGATAAACTGATGATCAACTCTTTTTAGTAATAAATATGTCTTGTTTATCAGTTAATATTGATCATCAGTCTTGAACAAGATTAACTAATGAACAAAGATTAACTTGATGAACAAAGACTAACTGATGAACAGAACGTATTTTTTTTAAAAAAAAATAACGATTAAAGATTATCACTTTTTGAATCTTACATTAATATAATGATTAATAATGCGTTGTGGTACAAAATTAGAGCATTTAATGCAACCTTAACACTAAAAATCTAAGCTTTGACATTTCATCAAACACCTTGTGTGCAACAAATACGACTAAACGCTATCTTTAACGTATGCGATATCTCAACGATATCATATCGTATTTGAGTGATTCAAAATTCGGGTAAAGAGTGAACCAAAGTCTACAACTTTCATGTTTCAAGTATTTCAAGATTCGACACTTTGAAGGTAAAAAATAAGGGTCAAAACGACAAAAATATCGTTAAAATCAAGCACTCCATTTCATACGTTAAAAAAAGTTTGAAATATTTAACAAGATTTATACCAAATTAAAGAGGATTAAATTTTAAGAATTATGGTGAAATCGGTTTTTATAAAGTTTATCGCTTAAGAGATATGTGTATTGAAATTGAGGTGAAAAACAAAAACCAGTAAAATTACGATTTTAACCTTGGACGATTTTTTTTGATTAAAATATGTGAGGGACACCATCATATGATAATTTTGCTTTTTCACACTTTTTAAACTTTATCACTGCAATTAATCCACTACTATCCATCTTAACGCTCCATTTTCACTTCCAAACAGTATTGATCTAAAACACATCCATCAATATCTTTAACTCTACATGCAAACAAATCTAAAGGCCTAAAAGCACAAACCAAAACTACCAAATCAACAAGGTAAGCCACCGATGCCATACCAAGCAAACACAAACCACCATTTAGATGATATAGTGTCTCATGATCCGATCGATCGATCCGACCACACCATGAAAATGACATACCACATACAATGGAGATAACGAGATACGTGCTATGGACCGCCATCAAGCAGATGGCCGGAAAATTAAAGTGGCGGAAGTTTAGGGTTTATGGGATCGATTAGTATACCGTGATACCATGTAAGCGATATTGAATGATGAATGATTTTATTGATGCATTACAAGGATACATCATAATTTAAATAAGCAAATACGTAACATTATAGACTCGGCCATTCATCATATAATACTACATCATAATATCGCGTTAACAAAACCGACCGAGTGGTTCGTTGGATTTGTTACCAAACACGAGCAAGACAGCCAAAACCTTTTAAGATCTACTAAGTTACCAAACACGAGCAATACATCAAACTTTAAGTTCATAAAGAGTAACCCTTTATGTTTTAAATCGACCATTGTCTAAGATCATTCTAACCAGTCAATGTATTTTGATTGAGATAGACGTCACATCAAAAAGTAACCAAACATGAGTGATGAAACAATCCTTAACCAATTAATGTATTTGATCGACGATTCTCCAAGATCTTTTAAGGTCCTTGGGCGAAAACTTGAAAAGAGTTTCAAAATAGACGGATCAACACATCTTTATAATTATAAGATTAGCTTTATTGTCAATTTAAAGTTTTTTTTGAACAAAGTCAATTTAAAGTTTGATCCGTACAAATTACTATCCGTGAGATATATTATATAAACGGATCGACGTATAAAATTAAGATTTAAAGTACAATTAGGGGAACACTTTGTTAATTGTTGACCAATAAACCTTAAAATTTTATCAACAAGCTGGAATCCAATTAAGCACTATGTTTGGGAATCATATCTCACATGATATCTAATCGACCCCTTAATTAAATATGATTTATTTGAGGCTTTATGTGCCTCCTGAATTTAAATAAACGAACATTAACAACCCCTACAATTAAAATAAGTTAGCACTCAAACACGTAGCCAAAATAATGAGCTTAGCAAATTTTTTTGTCAAAATGGGTATCAATCAATGTTCAAAAAGATGTGTTGATCTGTCTAATCATGCTAGTTAATCCCACGCCATGTATAAAAGGCTAGGCACAGCAGAACTCGAAATGACCTCACACATCGCCTTCTCTTCCGACGATCTAGTGACACAATGGTAATGCAAGATTTTATTTTTATTTTTATTTTTTTTTTCAAATATTTTTAACAACAAATTTAAAATTCATTAAAAATAAAAACGTTACAATACTAAATAAAAACATTACAATATATTAAAAATAAAAACGATACGAAATATATAAATCATAAATCCTAAATCCTAATCTGAATACTCCCCACATGCAGAATCATACGAGGGAGATATATAACCGGCAAATTCCTCGATGTAAGCCAAATGTTCCTCGTCTAGCGGAGATTGCCCAACAAATCTAGCAGACGAAGTTGATGCACATGCACCATCGTTTTTGTTCTCCCGATAGCTCCAATTGATTTTGGTGCTGATGTTGTTCGATACCATTTGAACACACCGCCACAACTTGTCAAGAATCTCGCTGCCTTTGTGGGCTTCATCCATTAAAATTTGTCGATCACAACTTTTCATTCAAGCGTAATGTCGTTTGTAAACTCTTTAGCTTTCTCTCATCTGCTGCTTCTTCGCCTTGCCCGCTCAAACAGATTGATGATGCTTATAATAGCGCTTTTTTCGAGCCTCATCGTCATATCGCATTGATTTTGAATGTACATTTGCATATCTTCAACGGAATGAGACGTGTTCATAATAAATCTTATGTTGAGAAGTAGTTTGAGGTTAAATTGTGTTTAAAATTGTGTGATGTAAAAGTGGTAAAGTTTTTTTTTTTTTTTTTTTTTTTTTTTTTTTTAATCAAACGGTCAAAAGTTTGAATGTATGTGTGCATTTCATTTGGTAGAATGAACGAACTAGTTTGTCAAAATCATCACAATCAACCGAGCCCAACCAAGTTCCACAATGAAACAACCGATGAAATGGTCGGTCGACCTCATGCCCAACCGATCCATTGTCACTAGCCTAAGATGTGAGTTGATTTACACTCCTCAATTGATTGATCGACACACTTTAAATTAGAGTGTTTTGACATTTATACTATCATATTACTTTTATACATTTTCACATGCGAGGTATAATGACAAGACACTCTAATTTAGAGTGTGTCAATCAATTTAGAGAATGTGCAAATCACCCCATATAAGATACGAGTAGCTTAATGCGCTAAAAACAAACTAGATAGCGTAATTTATATATTTTCATTTGATTTATTAACCCCGTGGTTTAACCGACGGTCTAGTAACCAAGCAATAAGTTTAACCGCTCATCACTTATTTATTTATTTATTTATTTATTTTAATCATGGTCACCGACGTTTTAACTAACCAATTCATTCATAAGGCTTAAATCCATCGCAAAGACTCAAACCGTATAAGTTTCCTTCTATCATGTACTATTATCTTTCATTTTCTAGTATGAATATTTTGTTAATGCCTTAAGCAATAAGCAAGTAGCTTAACAATGTAAATGCATCACCGGCTTTTTTGGAACATCTTTTCCTTTTTGGATAAAAGGTTAACCATTCATAGCTATCTAGCAAGTCGCTATAGAAGTGAATTACAATAAGTTCATACGGATAATTTTGGGATCAACTATCTCGTTGGAAATGTATATATTTACAAACACGTAAATGTCCGGATTCGAACTCGTGACCACGGATTGCACATTAGCGAATGAGAATTAAAGTTAAATAATTAATGTTAATGTTTACGATTAATTATTGCACATTAAGTCCATTTGATGATCGTTAAGTATTTAACTAAAAAAATGACTAACGACCGTTAAATGAAAAGAGAAAGGACTAGCAATGGAAAATCTAGAAATGGAAAAGTTTTGGGTTTCTCTTGGCTTGTATCATGGCCGCTTGGGGAGGGTTCTCAACCCAAGCCCTAACTTGTTCCCAAAGGTTTCCATACACTATATAAACAAGGCTAGGTTCTAGGGTTTTAATAACTTTGTGCATTGAATTAACTCTAGATCTCTCTCCTATCTCTTGCAATTCTCGCCGAACACCCTAGTTAGGGAGTTTGGTTTGTTTTTTTTCTTCATAAAACAAGGACTTGTGTTAGATCTAGCAATCGCTTGATTCGCTGGTTAATCTGTGTGTACAAGAGCGTGGTAGTAAGACACTATTCTTACACCAATTGGTTTGAGTTGTAAAACGTAAGAGGACAACTCTTTAAATCACTTCTTTGTTTTGTTCAAGAGATTTGACATTCGCAAGAGGTACGTTACGCATACTTTCAGTTAATTAATTTATTTGTTATGATCTTTAGTCTTCCGCTGTGTACTCTTGATGTCTACATGTTTTATTGTATGTCATGTATTATAAACTCAACAATGGCATCACGAGCCTTGTATAACAAGTAATTAATTACTGAAACACATAATTAAAATAAACATGATTGTGTTATTATTTGTATGCGAGATCTAGGGTTTGCAAAACCTAAACCCTAACTTTTTAGGGGCGTTTTTGGTGCCCTAATTAGGGTTTTGTAAACTAAAGTTTTAATTGGATTAGAAACCCCAAGATGCATGCAATTTTATGTGTATTGTATAACTCGTTTTAATTGCATTAATTGTTAAGTGTAATTTATTTCCATGATAATTACATGCATGTTTTATCATGGATCCGCTTTTATTGTATGTTTTACTTGATTAAGTGATATACACTAAATATTATGATAGATCTTAAATTGGGGAAGATCTCAATAATTATTAATTAATCAATTATGTGCTATGTGGTATGTGTTTAATTTTTACTTACGCAATCGATGAATCGATGCATGTGGCTTACCTTGTACATTATGTCAAACGGGTGAAAGTCTTAATTAAACATGTACATATTGACAGATCTAGAATTGATTATTAATAAGATTTATTAAAAGGTTTGCATGTGGCTATTTGATATGCATGACTTATATTTTGTTATGCATTCATTGTTTATATGTTTATTTTTAAATACTTGCTTGTTTGTTATATGTAACAAGAGTATTTTACAAGAAAATAAATTGACCTAAACAATGGTGAAACATGTATTTTTAAGCATAGTAATCATAATCGCTTAATTGATTGGTGACTTTGGTACAAATGGTCCGAACGGCTCACCCACTAGAATGAACTATAAAGGGTTAATAAAGAAGTGCATGATCATCGAAAGGATGTTTAAGGTTATGCTTTAGCGCCACACGTCCTCTCGCCTCGTAAGTTCGAATGGAGCTACTTAGTAAGCCATTAAATGTGCAAGCTCATCTTAAGGCGTAATTAGTTTTAATTCCACGCGCCACTTGTGGTAATTACCGAAACACTAAGTGTTTACACTTATGCAAAAGTACAGTATAATGGATGATAATTAACACTAAATTTCTTGATTGGTGAATCCAATACCTCAATTAAAGTTTGATGATGAAAAGCTTATAAATTAAGAAAAGATATAAATGTTTTAATAAAACCTATGTTACGAAGATGAATGCATGACATCTTTGTACATATTTGATTTGACATCAAAATTATTACCCTTTAATTTAAGTTGTATGCCATCCAATGAAACGGAAACACCGAGATTACCTTTTATTTGGTGAGAACGTGATTTAAATCGTAATCAAAGGGTAAAATATCCACGTGGCGTGAGAACGGGCATGGATGATTTTGCGCTTCTTAAGTTGGACAACTTAATTGAGCTTTGTAGTGAGCCCGACAACCGAAGGCATAAGATGGGGATAAAACATGTTTACATGGCAATTGAAATTGGCTAAATGTAAATCCCATAAATCTAGGAATTGCAATTTGAAAATTGGCAATTGAGGTTCGACTTGTACCATCTTGAATAATTTCATTAATAGCGGATCAAATGATGTGATGAAACTATGTCAATTTGGATCCTAGTTTTCAAAGGAAAATTAAATGGTTATATGCTTATGAACCATGGGTAATTAATTTTCTTGAAAAGGTTAATTATCGAAAATACTAAAATTGAATTTTGTAATTCTTTTGAATGTATAAATGCAACATTTAATCAGAAGCGTGGTTTAGTCTTTTAGTAAATTGATCGATTCTGCTTTCAAACAAATGTTTGATCGAGAATAATTTACCGAAAAGACAAAACAAAGTCTCTTTTCCATGGGAGAAGCATGAGACTCAATCCTATTCCTTTTCATTAATAAGAAAGGTATAATAGGAACATTTGAATTGTCTAAATTCTAATGTAACTCATAGCAATGAATTGCACATCTTATTTTCCATAAAGATTTCATTATCTTCAGTTAGTGAATGAATCATTTTGTAACAAACATGAATGTTGGTTAACTGGAAAGCATGTATATAAGTTACTAAATTAGAAGCTAGACTAATTATCGCGAAAATTGGTAAAAGCAAACTAGCATATTTTATCTAGTTGTTTTGCTTTAGCCTTTAAAGGTGCTACATACCGATTATGGGGATGGTAGACACATTAAGGAAGAAATTTACACCCAATTTTTCAAGTTAATAACATTGGTGGATAACTCATCATTCATAGAGTAGAATACACCTTTTAGTACCTTAGTAATGATTACGTATGGTTCTTCAAAGGTGTAGGAAAGTAAAAAGCAAGCAAGTTGTTTTCATTGGTTATACAACACTTACAATGTTGTCGATTCGGTGGAAGCATTTGTGTTGCATTATTGAATAAGAAGTTGTTTTATTGATTTCTAATTTAGTGGAGCTACAAGCCTTATTTCACTGTAGTAACCAGCATTATCTTCAAAGATAATTATTTTCCAATTGTAGGCACTTACGGTTTTAAGGAGAGTCATGTGCGTTTCCTTACTAAATAATATAGTCCACATCTACTTGTTATATCTATGACACAAATCATATTAATCAAATAAACGAGCGTGTATCGTGTTGTTTATCCGCTACATGATGTTGTTCCATGCACAAGTGGGATAAATCTTTATTGTGTGCAAGGTACAACACATATAAATATGATTTAAATGGATTCTCTTAATCGCAAAGGTAAGAGAGTAACGTTCAATAGGAATTATACATTTAAATGTGTATGATTGCCCCATTAAGAACATTTGTCAAGATGATAACAAATACTACTTTAAATATTTATGTCATTCAATATTTAAGAAACACTTAGTAGTTACAATTTATGTTACGTGAAAACGTGAACTAGATTGTAGCCCAAGCTAAAATATCCACGGTCGTGAGAACGAGCATAGATGATTTTGCGTTTTTACGTTGAACATTTCATGGAATGACATAATTAAATGAAGTAATCTAATACTACTTTGAATTTAAGTATTTGTTGAATGACTTAAATATATGTAGTAACTATTAACTTGAAATTATTAATTGAAACCCGAGGTGGTGTTCATAATTACTTTAATTATACATGTTTATGACTTCCTTGTAAAGTCACAAACATGAAGTCTTTTAATACGAGACTTAGAATATAAAGTAAGACGTTAACTTGCTATGTTTTAAGACATATGCATGAAGTCAATGAGTTGATCAATGACTTATAACGTATAGTGGGATTATAACTGTTATGTCTTTGACTTGGTCAAGAATACTTGTGTTATAATACATGCAATTGACTTGGTAATTCTATTGTACCATTAAGTTTTACTTTGTTGGTAAATATGATAAACCAAAGAGTAGATGATTATCTTAAATATTGTTAGATTAATCTTACAATATTAATTCTAAGGAAATACCATAGTTTTATGGTATGTTCAGTTAGAAGAATCAAAATCTATTGGCATTGTTTGATTCAAAGACAACTATAGTTTCTTCCAAAAGTTATCAAGGTTAGTAGATTGAGTATAGATTGAATATACTCAATAAGACTCCAACCTAGAAGATTGATAAGACACCATTTGTTTATGGAATGTGATGAATCACATTAAGTCTTATAAATGAAGTTTTGAATTTGTTAAACTACTTGTAGAGTGAGTTGTAACAAACTAATGTCGAGGCTGGTCAATGTGTTCTCAGAATGTCCCAAAAGAGAACAATGTATTGTTGTTTCACTGCTAAACTATTTAAAGGTAATCTTTAAATTGTTAAAGGCAAGTGGGAGTTTTGTTTAGATCTTGAAAGATTAAATTACAAAATACATAATATTCTAAAATGCACTAGCAAATATCATGATGAGGCTAAACATGTAAATAATATTGTCATTCATAGATCCGTAAGGATATCTCAGATATTTAATATGCTGAGGAATTATGAGTTACATGATCATGGTAAGCATGTTAATCATGATGATGAATTTACCAAATGTTGAAATGTGGTAAATCAATCATACTATGAATGATGAGATGCTGTCCATAAAGATAATCAATTTTAGATCCTTGGTTTATCTAAATGAAGATGATTTTCTTCAAATGATGAAAACCCTAGTGGTTTAAATCTTTGTGTAGAAATCATATGGACAATATTGTACATGTATTTAATGCATGTCTAGTGATAATAATATTAATCATACTTAAGCAATTAACTATGATGGAATATTCTTTCCTAGATACATTATATAGAAGTATAAAGATTATAATTGTCATACTTAGTTTTATTGATATGGAACTTTGACAATGAATATCAAAAATCTTTGTCGTGGAATTACTTTGTGAGGACGATAAGTAATACAAAGTAGTTTTATGAATTCAAATAATCTTTAAATATATAGAATGCAAGAATCCATAAATGGATATATGCATGCATCTAGGAGATGATTCTTATGTTTAATATTAAATCCAAGTTTGATTTAATAATTAAAATAAGATAGCTCATAAGTATTCTGAAAGCTAGTAGGAGTATTATTTTCAGTAAATCTTATATATTGTATGGCAACTACATTCCACCTAAATTAAGTTTTAGTTGGGAATGAAACTTCGCTTGTAAGATTTGAAAATAAGACATACAACCTTAGAATGTATGTTTATTATTATAAACATATGCGGTAAATAAATGAGTCTAATAGAACATGATGGATATATAATGAGATCTTAAAGTCTAACTTGAAGATTCATCATGTACATCATGTTGTAAGATTGTTGTGTCATGCTTGATTACAAGATGATTTAACAACATTGTAATATTTATGTTTGGATTTAGAATTGCATTCCTCGGCTGGAGTTGCTCCCGATTCTATACAACAATTGTTATGTAATTGTTATAGTCAACAAACTTGAAGTTTGAATGGCACCAAACAAATAGTATTCAAAGTTTACGGATGTTTAAAGAGCATATTGTTGTATACAATGATGCTAGTATAATTGATATGACACTCAATTGTAGTCACGGTATACTTGATGATGACCATGTTGACTAGTTATGCTCAACTAAGAGCATAGTTGCATTATACATTAAAGAATAAAGAATACTTTAAAACTTTAAAGTTTTGAAAAATGATTGTTATAAAAGGGTGGTTCAGATTATCACGCACCTTATGGAATGATATGACAATATCAAGATATGTGTAAACATATACAAGAATTTCACTTATTGAATTCTTGAAATAAGTATTCTCAAAATTCCTATGGATCAAAGTTAGTTGAAATTATGCCTTGTCAACAAGTATGATTATCATGACTTGAGGAAAAATTCATTAACTAAGAATTATCATGCATTGATCTATTTAGTATTTGGATAAAGGATATTGTAAACATTATTATTCAAATGAAATAAAGTATTTTGTTACGTTTATTATTCATTTATTATGATGTTATCCTATATTTGCATGTTTAAATCCTTGAATAACTTAAGTTATTCTAAATAGTCCGTTGTCAATCAATAACATGGGAATGATATTGAATTAAGACAAATCTGAGTATTAGTTAGAGTATACTTGAAAGTATGCTGATGCGTAGCATGAATAATTTCAGATGATATTCAATGGATTGAGTGTAGGACTTATCCCACCCACATGATGGTACTTTATGGATCTTAGTCATTAAGTACATCGTGAATATTTATCATCGACTTGAGATACCAAAGATATGTCATGGATGTAGTACATTTCGAAGCGATCTAACGCTTATACGTGGCGGTAGTTATAAGGTTATTTTCGAAGTGTTAAATTTATGAATTACGCTTGTAGTCAAAGCGGGATTTGTTTCCTTCAAATTTATTTTGAGTATAATCTTTATTGGGCCCTTGTAGGTTGTTAAGATGTTTGCATGGCCATGCCCGAGGTCTTCGAAATATGTTCGGAAGAATTGGTAATCTTGATCAATCACATAAAGTGAGAAGCAGATAGTTAATTAAGAAATGAGTGAGATCCATATTCTTATTAACATGGTATTATAAACAAAGGATGAATATGATGATGAATCATCAAAACTTGGTTTTCTCCGGAAAACCATACACGGAGTTATCTGGGGGCATTGGCGTGTTGCTAGACGCTAACCAATGTCATTTCACGTTTGTAAACATATCCAAGTTGGAGTTGTTGGAAATGTATATATTTACAAATACGTAAATGTCCGGATTGAACTCGTAACCACGGGATTACACACATTAGCGAATGAGAATTAAAGTTAAATAATTAATGTTAATGTTTACGATTAATAATTGCACATTAAGTCCGTTTAACGATCGTTAAGTATTTAACGGAAAAAATGACTAACGATAGTTAAATGAAAAGAAAGGACTAGTAATGGAAAATCTAGAAATGGAAAAGTTTTGGGTTTCTCTTGGGCTTGTATCATGGGTCGGCGAGGGAGGGTTCTCAACCCAAGCCCTAACTTGTTCCCAAAGGTTCCATACACTATATAAACAAGGCTAGGTTCTAGGGTTTTAATAACTTTGTGCGTTGAATTAACCTGAGATCTCTCTCTCTCTCTCTTGCAATTCTCGGCCGAACACCCTAGTTGGGAGTTTGGTTTTGTTTTTTTTTTTTCATAAAACAAGGACTTGTGTTAGATCTAGCAATCGCGATTCGTTGGTTAATTCGTGTGTACAAGAGCGTGATAGTAAGACCACTATTCTTACACCAATTGGTTTGAGTTGTAAAGCGGTGAGGACAACTCTTTAAACCTCTTCTTTGTTTTATTCAAGAGATTTGACATTCATGAGAAGTCGTTACGCATCTTTCGGTTAATTAATTTATTTGTTATTATTTTTAGTCTTGGTTGTATCTCTTGATGTCTACATGTTTTATTGTATGTCATGTATTATAAACTCAACACTATCCTCTCTAATCAAATAAGGATCGGTTACTTTAATCTTTGACTAAGTAAATTCATGAATGAGAAAAGGACTTTAATTTCTTATTGATGTGTCCTTTCTCAAAGATTTCGAGTCAAACCAAACACTATTCCCAAATCTCCATAAATCCAAGTAATTGTTTGCATGACCACATCAAAGCATGTCTTCGAAATAGGAGTTAGGTTTACCGAGTCACTCCTCGATCAATAACAAATTGATCACTTTGTTTGGGTAATTATCAAGACCCCACCAAGCCGATACCATCTTCCAAAGAGACACACCGCCGAGCATTCAAGGAATAGATGTTGAGAAGTTTCCGATGTGTCATCACAAACGGAACCTAATGAAATTCTAGTCAATGAAAGTTCATCCGGTTTACTTAGTGGAAAGTCGATTCTAACTTAAACGCCATGTATGAATGTTGACCTTGATGGGGATATCTTTTTGTTCTTGACCTTTTTGGAATGTATTACTGTAAACCCTTCTAAGTATACATGTTTGTTACATTAAAACTGTAGAAAGTGCACAAAACATATTTTTTAATATTGCAAACTTTTGCAAATTGTGTGTGAGTGCTTAGTTATAGTAGCATTATTTTGCAAATTATATATAAGTTACTGATCATATCCAACATGATTTCTTAAAATAGCTATGAACCGTATATAATATTCACATCATTTTTTAAATCAAATTAAGAATTATTCAAGAAGAAAAAATATTATAGATCTTTCGTCATCATGCATTTTTATAATTTTGCATGTCACTTTTAAGGTGTATCTTTGTTTTAGTTGCAACTACGAACTACTCGATTATGATTCCATTTCAAGTGGATGCATGCATATGATATGGTCAATCCTATATACATTTGGCATCACAAGGTGACATGCGTAGTCTGCTAAATATTAAAATCTTATATATTAAAGTCAACTACTTATGTTCGCTCTTCATTAAAAGATTTTTAATATAGTAAATAATATTTAATAGATGTCAACTACTACATACGTTGATTGAGCTAAAGTCAATTGCATAAAAAAAATATCAAATGGGGAGTTGACAACGATGATGTGATACAATACGAACTGATCAAGGTGATGTAGGTTGATAGGTAGTATTAATAAAATTAGATCTAGTCATTTAGACGTAGTTGAATTTGAAATTGAATGTTTTTGTAAACTATTAGGTAAAGTTGATCGAAGTCAATACATATCAAAATGAATATTCAAATCAGGTTAGCTAAAACATGTATATCTAAGTATAGCATGAACAAATCTAAGGAAATCTACGAATACATCAGTTTTCATACTCGAAAGTGTCAAAACTACCAATAAAACCTAAAAGAATAAAAAAAAAAGAAAAAAAGAAATAAACATTAACATCTAGGTCATGCTCTCAAACTTTTCATGGATACTTCCATTTGAGTTATCAACAATTTCGAGACATCCAAAAGGTGTAAATTGGAAACCATTTGATCGGGTGCTTTTAGCATCGTGGTTTATACAAAAAGAATAAACTCCAAACAAATTTCGCTGGGTGGGACACCAATTTGGTAAGTGAAGAAGCAAAGGCTCGAACAGCGGCGCTTTTATCCACAAAATCTCTCAATGGGTTTTGAGTCATAGCTAACAGTTTCTACTTGAACGTGATCCAACTATCGCGAAACATGAAAACCATGATCTAGTCCCTTCAGGGTCGAGACCTCAGTCACCCTATGTAAAAATTCACCAAGTCTAGGTTAAGCTTGAACTCTCTGTTAGCAGAGCACGTTATCAAAAACTATCCCTTGAACTGTTTCCCATGACTATCTTTTGAATTGAAAGCTCTTCATGTTTCACAACATCATAAATAAAGTTTAGTTAAACATCAACAACAAGCTTTGACACACTACTAATTTCCCTCATTACGAACAGCTAATTAGCTCCTTAATTAGTCCTTAGAACTCTTGACTTATGGCAACTTAGTAAGACACAGTTAAAATATAATGATGTGTATCCAAACTTAGTATGACAAAAATCATGTTTGAGTCAATGAGTTATATCGTCAAGAGGTGAATGAAACAAAATACACACTTTTTTGGTGCCATAGAAATCATAAAACGAATGCAACTTTGTTTTTGAATATGGAATATAAACCGATTAAATATTTTTTTTTCTAATTAAAATCCATCTCCTATGTACTCTTTAGAATTTTCTAGTTTTATACAGTACTAACTAGTGACATTGATAGTCTGTCGCTAAGTTTAGGTAGTATAGTCAACATTGAGGGACGTATTTTTGACCGTTCATTGGTCATTCATTGCTACAATAGTTTTCGAGATTGCGAGTTTGACGCTCTTCTGGCCGTCACGAATTATTAGGTATTCTGTAGCTAAGTCATTAACCTTTGGTCAAAATTAGTCGGCACTTTGTCGCTATCTGGTCATAAGGTTCCACAAGTTTGTAATATGTCCGTCAACTGTCCCCTCAAAAATCGAAGTACCATGATTTTTAGTTGTGTACGAAAATTTATGCTGAACTACATAGAAGTTTCTTACATCCTAATAACTAGTTTATTCACATAAGGTCTCAAGCTACGATTTAGTAATAACTTATGTAGCAGTATCTTATGCATGAGTGACGGTGGCGGACATACTTAGGTCGATAGTGTACACGTGCATAGCTTTCGACCTGCACCATCGTCACTTCAATCATGTAAAGATTGATTTTGAAATTTTGAGAGTTTAAACACTCTGTGCATGCATATCCTCTTTCAAATTTCAGAACTAAGAATTTTCTTTTGTAGAGAGTGTTTATGTGCATAGATACGACTTTTGATGTTAATTGTGATAGTAAGATACATGGTTGAGTTTTTCAAACCTGCAAAACTAATCTCCAACCTCTCACTAAACTCACCCTTTCATCCAATCCTTTTTCTCCGTGATCGGTTTTGCCGACCGTCAGATCTTTCTTGTATTTTATTTTCCTCGATAAAAGGCTTTCACGGATCTGTCATCACTCGCCCATTCTTAGTTGTTGTCATTGCCGCCACTGCTCAGTCTGCTCGGATCTGTTGTGGTCCGCCATCGATATTTCTTTGTGGCAGGTTTTGATTCTAGATTTGTTGGGTTTTGCTACGGCTCCTTTTAGGATCTTGGTTTTATCTTACATGTATGTTTCTGTCTTTGTGTCTTTGTCAAGCTACATCTTTGTATGGTTGTGTCTCCTTAAAGCTCACTTTGGTGATTCCACGCTTGTATGGTGTAGGCGTGGTCGGTCACAACTATTAGGGTGTATCTTTCTTTGGCTTAACTTTTGCCGTGTATTTTGTTTGGCAAGTCGGCTCGACTTTGCCCTTTATATTCGATGTAACATGTTGTGTGCAAATTTCCTCCATTTGTGAGGTGTGATATGAAATGTAACCTTTGTTCAAAAAAAGATGCATGGTTGAGTGTATGGCGATTTTGATTGCTACAATTTACATATAAATTGATGGCTACATAACTAAAATGGAATCAATGGTTTTGGAAGCTTCATGACATAACCCAGTATATAACTAAAAATAAGTAAACAAAAAGTCCTCTCCTACTAAGGCGATTTTGAAGATCCTCTTGTAACACTAAAAGCGACTAAATCTGAATCGTTTAAGCTTTTATCTTGCATCGTCCATGTACTAATTATGATTCTCACTTGTGATTACTCATATGTCATTACATGTTCGTTTGTTTGTCTAAGTTTTTAATTGATTAGGGTTCTTTTTCGTTTTTTAGGGTTTCAATTTTTCTTAAATTGCGTCTAGGGTTACGTTTGGTGTTTTCTGGTAACGATTGGCATGTAAGGTGTGTTCTAGGAAAACATAATCTATATTAGTCGGTTAGGGTTTGTTTTGTATCCCTGCTCGCTGTTTGGATTTGGTTGGTGGTTGCGTAGGGTGATTCTGGTTTTGGTTGGGTATTGTTTAGTGTTGTGCGTATGATTTGGTGAGGGAGAAGGGTTTCTTGAGTTCAAAAGGGAGGGGGTGTGGTAAGGGTGTAAAGGAGAAGGATGGTGGTAGTGCTGCTAGTGTGGCCGTACATTTGACTCAAAAGGTTGTCACAAGTCCAGATTTGAATACAAGTACTAGTTCAAGGGTGGTCACTAATGATGCGAGGGAGTATGGTTTTGACTGATTCAACTAATGCATCGGCTGAACCTATGGGGTTTGTTTTGAATGAAAATAATAAGGAATCTGGTTCGTATACTAAGTTGTTGAAGGGTGAAACAAGTAGGAAAGGTGCAACCTTTCGTCCATTGCTAGCACCGGATAGCAACGGGGCGGATGTAGCAGTTTCGATGGAATCGGTAAATGTTGTTCATGAAAGGTTTAGTATTACGGGTTATGGTTTCTTTTTGGGCAAACCTGTGGCGTAATTGGAGTAAATTTGGTATACTTAAATAGATAATGATTCTAAGGTTGTATTTTCCTTTAAGTTTAATTCTAAAGACGAGATGGACGCAATGTTGGAAAATGGTATGTGGTTAATTCACAATGTGCCATTAATTATGAAAAAATAGTCACCGAATGCGAATATTATGTAGGAGGATGTGTGTAATGTTCCGGTTTTGGTTAAGCTTCATTATATTCCTATTACCATATTCACGGAAGATGGTTTGAATGCTATTGAAACCAAACTAGGAACCCCATTGATGATTGATTCTTACACGTCTGCTATGTGCATGGAGTCGCGGGGTAGGACGAGCTATGCACATGCCATGATTGATTTTAGAGCTGATGCGGATTCAAAACACTCCCTCGTGGTGGCGATACCAACATTCAAGGGTGGAGGGTATACTATGCACACTATTCGTATTGAGTACGAGTACACACCTCCAAGATTCTCAAGCTGTAAGGTATTTGATCACGTTCTTAATGAATGTCCTAAAACTTGTCACTAATGTTATTAATAACATCAAAGCGTAAAGCAAGCTATACATGGGGTTGATTGTTTTGAAAACTAAGTTCGCATATCAACCTAAGGCCTTGAGGAAGCAGAAGGTAACTAATGATAAAAATGATACTACGGTTCCTTCAATTGAAATCATTTTATGTATTAAGCTCTATGGAGTATGTAGAGGAAGGAGATGGTCGTAAAGATTGACACTTTGGTCAAATACTACATCTACGGTTGAAAGGATTAAAGAACTAGAAAGTCGAATGCTTGATAGGAAGCTAGTGCTATTGAGTGATGATGGGGAGCGGCTTAAACCTTGTAGATCAAAGCCTCCTGTGCAAAGGAGGCTCTTGTGATATCGGTATGTGAACCTAGTACTACTATGGAAAAGAAAGGGAAGACTAGGATATTGATGAAGTCGGGGATATTGATGATAACATGGCTCGATATATGGCTAAGCCAGATCGTGCTAGTGGAGGAGCTAATGATGAAAGTCTCCTTGAGTATGGAGATTATGATGGTTATGAGTATGGTGTTAATGACTTATCTGAGGAACAATTTGTTTTCTATAACGCATGGGACATCCGTATCTGTGGTAGAGTTAGGAAGTAGTTATAGGTTTGTTGTTTGGGTTTTATTTTGGTTAGTTCATAAGATTGGTCTGTCTCTCTTATGAAAGTTTTTTGTTTGAAGCACAATAGGTGCGTTTGTTTGCTTGTAACCAGGCTGCGTTGTGGGATTCACACTCATCCTATGTACTTATTTTTTATGGGAGTAATACATTTTACCAAAAGAAAAACAAATGGTTAAGCATGTATCCCCTGATTGTTTCCCAGAAGGATGAATGGAATTTTTAACTCGAGTCTCGATTGTCTGAATTTGAATAGTGATAAAAGAGATTATGGATTTTAAACTAAGATTATGAAATATAAACTAAATACAACTAATAAAGCAAGTAAAACAATAATGCAAAGCACACATATCCTAAAACGCAACTAAACCTAAAACGCGTACGTACGGGAACTTAAAAATGCATTTTAAAACCAAAATAAGCAATTTTAACCCTAGATGTGCAAATCTATTTTTCCTATGTTCTATTTGATAAAATAAAATTTTAGAAAAAATATATTTTTTTTTACTTTTTATTTATTTTTTATGAATTAAAATCTAAAAGTAAGAAATTAAATGTTTAAAAATAGCAAATGATATTGGAAAATTATGAAATTTTTTAGGAAAATACTTTGAACTATTCTCAACTTAAGTAAAATTAGAAATCTAAAAAAACTTTAAAAATAAGCTGAAAGAAAAGCAGAACAGTTAATAAGCTAAGAAAAGAATTTTGTCTTTAAGAAATTAATAGTGCAAATATATACCAAGCAACACAGATAGATCAGATGGTTAAGGGGTGTGGTGTTGTGGATTTGAGAGTGACAAGACTAGGGAAACCCTTTACTCCCCCAAGAAAAAACCCCAAGTATATCACATAAAAGGCATCATCTTCAACCCTTTAGATATGTTTTTATGGTGGGTGATGGCTCACCTTTATGGTGACCATCACGCGCCACCCTTTTAAAAACATACCTTCATCACACATCATCAAGGAAAAATTAGGGAGATAGGGTAATGGTGCTCACCTCTTACGAACCGAAGGAAAAAATGACTAATTTTCATGGGCCCCCACTCCAAATGGTAACAAACATAATATATATATATATATATATATATATATATATATATATATATATATATATATATATATATATATATATATATATATATATATATATATATATATATATATAGTTACATTAGTTTAATATAAAGTGTCGATTTGAAATGGTGATGACGAGGATTCCGTAAAGGATTCAACGTTGTATCAAACGATAATGTTAATGATACACAAGATTTCGAAGGTGAAACAAGTGGTGGAGTGTGGTTGACGATAGTGTATGCTCATGATGATGGCCATGGTGATAAGTAATCGTTCTGACAATGGTGTGGGTTGATGATGGTTTGAGATTCTTATTGTGGTGGTGATGAAAATTGCAATTAGTTTTTTTTTTGGTTATGTAGTAGAATAGGTGGGATAAAAACAAATACTCGTATACACTTTCAATTTGTACTAAAAAGAATTTTAAGTAAATCATTTTTGCTAAAAGGTAGGGACAGATGTGTAATACCCAAATTGCATTTTTTATTTACTTAACAATTTTGTTTTAGAAAAATCACCTAATTTCCACTTGCCATTTTTTTTATTGGCCTTAACATATCATACTTTAACCACTATCTCTACATGAACCTCATTCTCTCTCTCTCTCTCTCTCTCTATATATATATATATATATATATATATATATATATATATATATATATATATATATATATATATATATATATATATATATATATATATATGTGTGTGTGTGTGTGTGTGTGTGTGTGTGTGTGTGTGTATGTATGTATGTATATATTATATTGAAAGAAGACTTGTGCTCGATTTAGGTCTAGGTTAAAATACATGATATTCCCATTTTGCCTTTCTTGAGGACGGATTGAGTACAATGGCTACTAGACTTGGTAAACCAATTATGCTTGATTCTTACACTAATACTATGTGCATGAAATCATGGGGGCGTTTAAATTATGCTCGTGCGTTGATTGATATTTGAGTTGATCTAAAGCATTAAGGATAAAATGGTTATTGTTGTTCCAAATTTGGAAGGTGGGGTTGATGTACTTCATACGGTTAGGTTGGAATACGAATGGGAACCTCCTAGGTGTAGAGTGTCTATGGTTTTTGGCCATGATGACGTAACATGCCCGAAGCATGTTGTTGATGAACCTAAGAAGCAAAATGGCAAGAATAATGATGGTTTTCAACATGCTCCTAAAAGAGTCGTACATGGTATTAATATGGGTCCTAAATTCCAGTTTAAGTCAACTAAACAAGTATATAAGCCAGTTTCTAAGAAGACTGTTGCTAGTACAAGTGGGACAAAGAAGAATCATGAAACAACCAAACAAAAGGCAAGTACTTCGAACCCGTTTGATGCCCTTAGGACGGTTGTATATAATGATGAGTTAGGTGCAAATGCGTGTAGTTGTTTTTTGGTAAAAGGGGTTACCCCCGGTAAACTATTATTACTCCGAACAAAATAATTAATTACAATGGATGTGCGTGAATCTCACACCTCAGCCCAAAAAAAGGCAAACCAAAAGCACCTACAACGCTTAAGACCTAACCATGCATAATAAATAACATGTCATACTTATGCAAAACGAAATAAAAAGATGTTATTTTATCTGACCACGGAGCATTAGCAAACTTCAATTGAGCATCTGTAAGATGACAATCATCAAACTCATCATCATCGTAAGTGTAGGTCCAAAGTTATGGATCTAAGTAGCCTTTATATGACTTATAGTAAACTTGAATGAATCCAAAATCACTATGTGAAGAACTCTTAACAAATCCTTAATGTACTAATGCGGAAACTTAACACAATAAGTATGAAGAACACAATGATATACTAACTTCGTATTTTCTATTGATTGGTTTGATCAATGGTTAAGGCTTACAACTCGTACCTTAAGGAAACCCTAATTGACTACGAAACGTGTAGAAGGGTAAAGATATCTATTCTTAAGATATCTCTACGCGTACATATCCTTCCCTAATATAACTCTAACAAACTATTATGTTTTATCATAAAGCAGAACTAACTACAAATACTAACCCGTTATTAGCGGACTTAACTTTGTCTTGGCGAGACTTAACGGAATTCTAAGCCTACCGGACTTGACCTTTATACTACCAGAACTAATACTTAAACAGACTTAAACAAACTTAAATATGTTTTACAAATATAATTCCCTACAGTAAGGGTTTTGGTCATGGGTATCTTCCTTCCATTACTCCAATAAGCTCCTCATGCCCACTCCAATACTAACTTTAGAACCGTCAAATTCTATAAAACTAGAAGATTCATTGAAGTCATCAAGGACTTCATCATTATCACTATTCGAGATAACTAGATCACCATCTTAGAAAATGGATTGCCTACCTTTTTTTTCCTTCTTTAGCCATGTTAAAAGTGCTCTTCAAAGTACAAGGAGGAGATGCATTGGACGAACTTTGGATGCTTGCATAGTTTTCAAAAAGGACTGAAAATGTAGATACAAATATGGGTATAAGGCCTCTTGGGGAGAATAAAGATATGTCTGGTTCGAATATAGGAGAGAACAGGGTAAGTGATGTGGATGACGGGGATAGTGACAGTGAAGTGGAGGAGGTTGAACAATAGGTTTTATGGCAGCCAAGAGTGGAGGTGGAACTAGGAGAAAGAGCCTATACGAGCATTGGAAAGATATTATGGTGATAAACCATATGATGATGATGAGTGCGAAGATTTAACTAAAGAGTAATTAGCATTATGTGACACTTGAGATATAAAGCTTCGTGGTCATGCTAGACATTATTAGTTTTTCATAAGTTTGGTTTGTCATTCTTATGATAGGTTTCGGTTTGAAGCACAAATGGTGCGTTTGTTTTTCGCCTACGTAATGGGCTGAGTAGTGAGATTCACTCACATCCAATGTACTTAAATGTTTTGTAGAGTAATAAAATTTATCGAGTGTAAAAACCTTTTACCAAAAATAAATAAATAAATAAACTTTACCAATTTATTTATCTATAAATACCTCATACCCTATCATTTTTATGCACAACTTGTGATTCTATCTTTATATTTACTCTTATTTTATATTTACTCTCATTATCATCTTTTACCAAATGTCGCAACAACACACTCGAAAACTTAAAACCCCAAAACGTCTTGATCCTACATCACCGGTATACTTTCGAGCCCCATCATTGTTTACCGAACACCACAATACCAAAACCAACAATACCAAATCCCACCATTAATTTTTTGGGTAAAAGGGTTACCCATGGTAAAATATTATTACTCCAAAAAATAATCAAGTACAACGGGGTGTGGGTGAATCTCATACCTCAGCCCAAAAAGGCAAATGAAACACACCTACAGTGCTTAAGATCTAAACTAACATAAAAAAGACAAATAAATCTTACGAACGACTACTATAAGGACAAGAATTAAATCGAATGTTTAAACTGATCACGGAGATTTATATCCATCAAATAAAAAAACGTGCGCTGTTGCGGAGTTAAACCACGAAGGTCATAAGTGTCATATAGATCATAATCTTCATCCTCATGTAAACTAGCATCATAAGCACCTCCGCTCGTCATGAAACTAGAAGTCTCATCAAACACATCTTCGACTTCATCATCACTATCACTATACGAAATAACCAAATTCACAACTTTAGAAAATGGATTAGCTACCCTTTTTCCATATTGACCATATCAGGTATACTATTTGAAGTAACACAAGGAGCAACATTGGATGAGTTAGGGATATCTTCATTGTTACTCACGTGTCTTACATTAGCCTCCTTTTGCATAGGAAGCGACTTCCCATTCATTACCCAGAATCACAAGCTTCCCCTCAATTATTTGACTTTCAAGCTTGTTAATCTTTTCAACAAGAGGTGTAGTACTTGGACTGTCAAATGAATCAATAGTAACACTTGCCTGTTTATCCTTGTTCCCAAATTCATTATCAAAATCCAAATCTTTACTAACAATAATATCCTCATCCAAATCACCAAGAGCATCAAAAGCATTAGACGTGTTTACCACTACAGTATCCTTACTTGGTTGTTTAGACGTAGATGCCCCCTTAGTAGAGTCTTTAGGATCAGAAGCCTTTGTGCTCTTAAAAGCAACCGGCCGATACTCCATTTTCTTGGTCTTGGAAACCCTAAACACCGCTTATACATGCGATCCTTTCGCTTGAGAGTAGTGAACCCATCATTCGACACCACCTTAGTATCTCCCAAAGAGCTAGGAACACGTTTAGGAGGAGCTTTGGGACACTCATCAAGAAGATACTACATCGAGGAGGATCCCATTCATATTCAACACGAATAGTGTGTTTCGTATATCCAATACCTTTGAGATTAGGGACAGCGACAACCAAAGTATCACGAAATCCATTAGTCACATTGATTTCAATCAAGGCTCTAGCATAACTACTTCTACCCCATGATTTCAAGAACATTTCATTAGTATACAAATCAAGGAGCATAGGATTACCAATTTTTGAGGCAATATAGCTCAAACCATCTGAAGAATATGCAACGATTGGGACATCATAGAACTTTACCCAAATTGAAACACAAGACAAATCTTCCTTCAGGAGGCTAGTCTCAGGAGACCACTTATTAAGAATTATTGGAATTCCACGAATCATCCATGGACCATCACGAAGAACAGATTCTACACCCTGCATGGTCGAGAATTTAAAAAAGAAAAACCCTTTCACCTTCATTGTTGCTTTCTTAACACCATACTTTTTCCAATTATTACGTACAAACCATTCGACGACGGGGAAAGCAAGCCTTTTACCAATGAAATACCCATACAACGAATTTTTCAACCTCTCATGTACATCAAGAACCGAATCAATAGATAACTCGATGTCATAATCAGCATCTTGTGGCACAATATCATCAACTTTCCAAAAATTAGCCTTAGTCCTAAGAGACAGATTCAATTTATTTGCATAACTCGAATGGACTTTATCAGGAATAGTCTCATGTTGTTTATCCATATTTGCACCATATTTCCCAATACTAACATCGAAGACATCAGTAGGAATTGAACTACCCATCGAGCGCTAACATCATCATCGAAGTCACGGTTTGTATGCTGGTCTGATTATGTATCAAGTTAACATTCATAGAACTTCTCAAATTCATGCACACTACATACGAGGCTCCACGTTAACACCCCTCACGGTTCCCAAGCGACATCAAGAGAACTCATGTCACCAATCGTATCATTGTTTTTCGTTTTTCTTTTCTCATCTCCTCCACCCGAATCTAAAAACCCCAACTTCAACATCACACAAACACAATACAAAGCAAACAAGAAGGACCATCAATGTCTAACCTTCTTCAAACACTAGAAACCCTAAAAATATTAGGGTTTCAAAAACGAGCAAAACACCACGTTACATAATATGAAAACAAATCAGCACCATATTTAGAATAAGAGAATGAACAGTCGACTAATCAATCGCGACTGTTGATCATTGATAGTCCAACGTATAATGATAGCACAATAAAATCGTAATAGATGGCAGTGCGATAAAACAAATACAGAGAATGCTTATGAACCCAAACGAATGGAGATCATAGTCAATAATTATAAAAATATACCAAAAATCCGTCCGAATCTAATTCGATGTCAAACAAGCGTGTAGAAACTACAAGTGATAGAACAACGATAACTAAAAGACATTGAAGATCTTGGGAGAATGAAAAGGAATGGCGTTGATTAGGGAATATTAGGATCGCAATCCCACTATAAATATGCAAGTCAAAGCAAATTGGGTCCGAAATACATTTTTAGTATCTGAAAACTTTGAGTCATTTTATCAATAAAGAAATCAACTCTGTTTGCCTTTTTGGTGATCAAGCGGACGATTTTGTAGGAAGGAAGGGAGTTTTCAGAGATGGAAATGCAACAAAAAGAAGCTCGAAGCGGAGATGGAAATGCAACAAAAGAAGCTTGAAATAAAGCAACAAATGTTGGTCATCAAAGAACAAAAACAATGACAAAAGATATGCAAATGTGATAATTAGCATGATGATGAACTCTCTATATGAGCCTACTTATCACTTGTGTCCAAGAACAAAACAACAACAACAAAAAAAAGGCGAACTCTTCTATATGAGCCCTACTTATCACTTGTGTGGAATCCACCTCGAAAGGATATTGGAGATGAATGAGGCGATCAAGGCGAAGTGGAATTTACCATATTAGGTTTACAATAATTTCGTATGTTTAAGTTTTTAACTAGTGTGAAGTCCATAAATACGTAACCTATTAAATCTAGATTACGAATGTAGGTAACGCACATTATATTGTTCCATTGCAAGCAAATCACTTTCATAATAATTTACAAGTATGTAAATTGTTCACCTTAGAAATCTAACCACGATAAAAAATTGCACCTTTAGTCCTCAATACATAATCCTAGTTAAAAAATTACACCGTTGGTCCTCGATACATAACCTCGGTTAGTCCCGCCACCACCACCCGCACCACACCACCGTCACTGTCACCAGCTCACCACCGCCACGCTTGATGCCACCCATCACCACCGCCACTCACCACCACCGCTTACCAACAATCACGCACCACCGCTCGTCTTGCCGCTGCTTCCGCACCGCGCGCGCTACCACTACCACCACTTTACCACCACGAATCACCACCACCAGCCTACCACCATCCGCGCGCTCAACACCACCGATCACCCGCCGCCGCTGCCGCCGCGGCCGCCACACCACCAGCCGCACTTGCGACCGATTACCATCGCGCTGATCACCGACACCTTGCACCACGCGCAGCACACGCCCGCCCACCACCACCATGACCACCACCACCACGCTCCATGCACCACACCACCGCTCCCGCTCTGCTGACCACCGATAACCGCACGCGGCCAAAACCACCGCGATATCACCGCGCTTGCTCACCACGCCGCAGCTGCCACGCGCACCATTCGCTGACCCTCACCGGCACACGCCACCTTCTGCCACCGCCGGCCGCGTCGCCTCAAGTGATGGTGGTGATTGGTGGGGGTTAGGTGGTGGTGGCAGTGGTGAGTGGTTGTGGTGATTGGGTTTGGTGATGGTAATTGGTGGTTGTTGGTGGTGGTGGTGGCAGTGGGTGGTGGCGGTGAGTGGTGGCGGTGATTGGTGGTGGGTGGTGGTGGTGGTGTGTGGTGTGTGGTGGTGGTAGAAGTAGGTGGCGGCGGTGATTGGTGGTGGTAAGTGGTGGCAGTGGTGGGTGGTGGTGGGTGACGGTGGTGACTAATGGTGGTAAGTAGTGGTGGTGTGTGGTGGTGGTGAGTGGCGGTGGTGATTGGTGGTGGTGGTTGTGGGTGGGTGGTGGTGGTGGAAGTGGGTGGCAGCGGTGAGTGGTGGTGGTGTTTAGTGGTGGTGATCGGTGGTGGTAAGTGGTGGCGGTGGTGGTGGGTAGTGGTGAGTGGCGGTGGTGATTGGTGGTGGTGGTGGCGGCAGTGGGTGATGGTGGTGATCGGTGGTGGTAAGCGGTGGCAGTGGTGGGTGGTGGTGGTGGTGATTGGTGGCAGTGGGTGGCGGTGGTGAGTGGTGACTGTGGTGGTAAGTGGTGGTGGTGGTGGGACTAACTGAGGTTATGTATTGAGGACCAACGGTGTAAATTTTTTAACTGAGATTATGTATTGAAGACTAACGGTGCAAATTTTTTTACTATGGTAGAAATCTAAGGTTAACAAAGTACATACTTGTCAATTATTTTGAAAGTGATTTATCTGATGGAGCAATATAAGGTTCATTCACTACGTTGGTGTCTAGATTTAATAGGTTACGTGTTTATGAAACAGCACGCAATTATCAATGTTATTTAAACTATGAATAAAAGTTTGATTTAGTTTTTAATTAAATTTGTTAAAACAATAGATTTGGTGGTGATAAAGGTGGTGACTATAAAAGCTGAAAGATGATGCTAGTGGTGATGTGTTGAATGATAATATAACGCTGATGTTGAGATGATGATAATGGAAAAAATTAGCCTTATATACGCAAATAGAATAAACAAACTATTGAAATAAGAAACAAGGACCACAGGGTACACTATCTAAAAAATAAGGGACAAAATTTTTATTATAAATGCCTTGCGGACTTTGTACATGAAATAAGTTGAAAGAAAAGCTAAAACATATCTCATCACCCTCAATAAATATTAACCCAAATTAACCCCCTCAAACTTTTTATTTATTACAGAACTACCACAAATAATTCTATATTTTACTTGATAGTTAAGGAGATAATTTTTATATACAACTTGTTGTTCTTTTTAGTCTTGGAAATGCACAAAATATCCTGTCTCTTGAGTCTTGATTCTTTGGTTCTCTTTGTTTACTTTGACTATGAAAGTCAAATTCTCAAACAATAGTTGATCATTGACTCTCAAGGGATATTATTTGAGACTGAGTTTAATTGGCAAGCCATTTTGGGGAAGAGCGAATGGTGCATATTGAATGCCATGTTGTGGACCATCGAGTGACCACCTGCATAAAAACACAATTTGAATAATTAGTTCACTTGATCATTTCCATATTTAGCAAATAAGATTCTATTTAATCATCAGCTTGTTAGAGAGAAAGCTCCAAAAACTTTATGAAGTTTCAACTTAAGATCTTTTATGACCTTGACTTGTTATGTATATGTCAGTATTGCCGGTTATCAAGGTCTTCTTACAAAAATATACCTAATAAATGTCTGAATGGGTAAAGATGTGTTTCACAAACCTGTACTTTGTGGTCAAATGATGTATGAGCACTAACATCTCCAGCTTAGCTAATTCATTTCCTGGACATGAGTGAATCCACTGCCAAATGGCATAAATGTATTGGCTTTTGGTGCAACCTGTCAATTTTACACCATATTTTAATACTCTTGCTCAATATTTTAGAATACAAAATAATTCAAAAATACTATTTACCTGAAATCTTGAAGGGTCAAATTTCTCTGGATCAGGGAAATTTTCTGCACTATGGTGAATGTTTCTGAACAGTGGTAATACCTTCCATCCTTTTGGAATTAAATATCCTGAAATTTAGTTTTTATTAAGATATATTAACCTCTTTTCCATTAGAGTATATAATTCCTTGGTTAACATGACTCCTTCCTTGATAAGAATATTATAAGAAATGATCCAGTAGACAATAAATAGTGACTGATCTATTATAAAAACACCATACTATTATGTTATTATTACCATGGCACCAAAGCAAGTGCAAATGCACAAAATAATACTATATTAGGTTGTTTGTTTTTTCGAATAACGGATATTTTATTAGAAACTAGCACGAAGCTAGATAGGAGATAACAAAGAACATGGTTTGTATGTGACGTAAAATATATAAAACTCTGATGGATAAACAAAGTGGACAAACCTTCGAATTCAACATCTTCAACAGCTTCTCTAAATGTAAAAGATAAGATAGAAGCAACTCTGAGTGTCTCTTGAATGACTCTTGAAGTAATAGGCATCTTCTTGGTATCTGCCCAACTCAATATCTTGTCTTCACTACCCTTCTTTATTGCCTCTTGCTCTTCCTATCGTATTACATAACAATTTAATAAATCAATAAACTATCCATCAAGAAAATTATTTGAATTGTGTGTTTTTAAAAAATTTCTTACCGTAACTGATTGTAGGACACTTGGATTTTCAGCCAAGTACTTGATGATCCATGTTAAAACACTCGCAGTTGTGTCTCTAGCCGCGAAAATGACTCCAATAATGTTATCAGCGATCTGTTCGTCCGAGAGTCCTTCTTTATCCTCCATGAAAGAACCCAATAAGTCACTGTGTTGTTCTTTCATTTCTCTTCTACTCGAGATAACTTCAGCCAAGATCTTTGCTAGTTCTTTCCTAGCCTTCATTGATTTGTAGAATAATGTTCCAGGAAGATTGATTGGCATCGAATTGTACCCTTTTTCTAGATTGTAATAACACCTTTTTAGATCTTCTCTATTGACCATCTCATCATTTCCCAAAATAGAAAGTAATGCAACATTGAATGTAAACTGTCAGAAAAACAATGAAACAAATAGTTAGTTCAAATAGTACCAAGTCTGTCTTGTGTGCACAAGTTATTTCTTGTATGACAATAAGCTTTTTTAAGTATGTTGGCTTACAATTTTCATTTCTTGGAACGTGTTGATTGATTTATTTTCCCACGAGCTGAGGGCTTTGATAGTAATGCATTCGATGTCGGATACCATATGTTTAATGGATTCGGGTGTAAATGCTCGTAGAACAAGACGTCTTAACTTGAAATGGTAATCACCTTGGTGAAAGAAAATCGCTTGTTTGCCTATCATTTTTTCTTTGCTAGCGGGAAATGTGGGCTTGAATAGATGTGATTTAGTTACGAGGACAAGCTTAGCTAGAGCCGGGCTTGAGATCATTACACATCGACAACCTAATATATGGGTTTTGAAGATCGAACCGTACCTACAAACAAGGTTCAAAAATTTGGTTGGTTTAGTTACTTAAGAATGGAGCATATATAAAACATAAAATCGGAGGTGAATACGGTAAAGTTGATGGAGTAGCGGAGCTAGGAAAAACTAGTAACCATGACATGAAATAAAATATAAAAGTTACAAGCAGTATTTTTCTAGAAAATAAGCGTTTTCCTTTCTTCTTTTTCTTTTACATGAATGTAACTTTAGAAGGGCATGTCCCCTACTACATACGTTGATTGAGCTAAAGTCAATTGCATAAAAAATATCAAATGGGAGTTGACAACGATGATGTGATACAATACAGAACTGATCAAGGTGATGTAGGTTGATAGGTAGTATTAATAAAATTAGATCTAGTCATTTAGACGTAGTTGAATTTGAAATTGAATGTTTTGTAAACTATTAGGTAAAGTTGATCGAAGTCAATACATATCAAAATGAATATTCAAATCAGGTTAGCTAAAACATGTATATCTAAGTATAGCATGAACAAATCTAAGAAATCTACGAATACATCAGTTTTCATACTAAAGTGTCAAAACTACCAATAAAACCTAAAGAATAAAAAAAGAAAAAAAGAAATAAACATTAACATCTAGGTCATGCTCTCAAACTTTTCATGGATACTTCCATTTGAGTTATCAACAATTTGAGACATCTAAAGGTGTAAATTGGTAAGAACACTCGATCGGGTGCTTTTAGCGTCGTGGTTTATACAAAGGAATAAACTCAAACAACTTTCTGCGAGTGGGACCAATTTGGAGTGAGAAGCAAAGGCTCGAACCTCGACGCTTTTATCACAATCTCGATGGGTTTTAGTCATAGCTAACAGTTTCTACTTGAACGTGATCCAACTATCGCGAAACATGAAACCATGATCTAGTCCTTCAGGGTCTCGGTCTCGGACCTCAGTCACCCTATGTAAAAATTCACCAAGTCTAGTTAAGCTTGAACTCTCTGTTAGCAGAGCACATTATCAAAACTATCCCTTGAACTGTTTCCCATGACTATCTTTGAGTTGAAAGCTCTTCATGTTTCACAACATCATAAATAAAGTTTAGCATCAACAACAAGCTTTGACACACTACTAATTTCCCTCATTACGAACAGCTAATTAGCTCCTTAATTAGTCCTTAGAACTCTTGACTTATGGCAACTTAGTAAGACACGGTTAAAATATAATGATGTGTATCAAACTTAGTATGACAAAAATCATGTTTGAGTCAATGAGTTATAGCGTCAAGAGGTGAATGAAACAAAATACACACTTTTTGGTGCCATAGAAATCATAAAACAGATGCAACTTTGTTTTGAATTTGGAATAAAACCGATTAAATATTTGTTTTCTAATTAAAATCCATCTCCTATGTACTCTTTAGAATTTTCTAGTTTTATACAGTACTAACTAGTGACATTGATAGTCTGTCGCTAAGTTTAGGTAGTATAGTCAACATTGAGGGACGTATTTTTGACCGTTCATTGGTCATTCATTGCTACAATAGTTTTTCGAGTTGCGAGTTTGACGCTCTTCTGGCCGTCACAATTGTGGGTATTCTGTAGCTAAGTCATTAACCTTTGGTCAAAATTAGTCGGCACTTTGTCGCTATCTGGTCATAAGGTTCCACAAGTTTGTAATATGTCCGTCAACTGTCCCTCAAAATCAAGTACGATTTTTAGTTGTGTACGAAAATTTATGCTGAACTACATAGAAGTTTCTTACATCCTAATAACTAGTTTATTCACATAAGGTCTCAAGCTACGATTGTAATAACTTATGTAGCAGTATCTTATGCATGAGTGACGGTGGACATACTTAGGTCGATAGTGTACGTGCATAGCTTTCGACCTGCACCATCGTCACTTCAATCATGTAAATTGATTTTGAAATTTTGAGAGTTTAAACACTCTGTGCATGCATATCCTCTTTCAAATTTCAGAACTAAGAATTTTCTTTTGTAGAGTGTTTATGTGCATAGATACGACTTTTGATGTTAATTGTGATAGTAAGATACATGGTTGAGTTTTTCAAACCTGCAAAACTCGCGTCTCGGCATAACAAACTCACCACTTAAATCAATCCTTTTTCTCCGTGATCGGTTTTGCCGCGTCAGATCTTTCTTGTATTTTATTTTCCCTCGATAAAGGCTTCTTCACGGATCTGTCATCACTCTGGTTCTTAGTTGTTGTCATTGCCGCCACTGCTCAGTCTGCTCGGATCTGATGTGGTCCGCCATCGATATTTCTTTGTGGCAGGTTTTGATTCTAGATTTGTTGGGTTTTGCTACGGCTCCTTTTAGGATCTTGGTTTTATCTTATGTATGTTTCTGTCTTTGTGTACTTTTGTCAACTACATCTTTGTATGGTTGTGTCTCTTAAGCTCACTTTGTTGATTCCACCTTATGGTGTAGTGCGTTCGGTCACAACTATTAGGGTGTATATCTTTCTTTGGCTTAACTTGTGCCGTGTATTTTGTTTGGCAAGTCGGCTGACTTTGCCCTTTATATTCGATGTAACATGTTGTGTGCAATTTCCTCCGTTTGTGAGGTGTGATATGAAATGTAACCTTTGTTCAAAAAAAGATACATGGTTGAGTGTGGCGATTTTGATTGCTACAATTTACATATAAATTGATGGCTACACTAAAATGGAATCAATGGTTTTGGGCTTCATGACATAACCCAGTATATAACTAAAAAATAAGTAAACAAAAAGTCCTCTCCGCCTAAGGCGATTTTGAAGATCCTCTTGTAACACTAAAAGCGACTAAATACGAATCGTTTAAGCTTTTATCTTTGCGTCCATGTACTAATTATGATTCTGCTGTGATTACTCATATGTCATTACATGTTCGTTTGTTTGTCTAAGTTTTTAATTGATTAGGGTTCTTTTAGTTTTTAGGGTTTCAATTTTTCTTAAATTGCGTCTAGGGTTCGTTTGGTGTTTTCGGTAACGATTGTGTAAGGTGTGTTCTGGAAAACATAATCTATATTAGTCGGTTAGGGTTTGTTTGTATCCTCTCATTGTTTGGATTTGGTTGGTGGTTGCGTGGGTGATTCTGGTTTGGTTGGGTATTGTTTAGTGTTGTCGTATGATGTTGGTGAGGAGAAGGGTTTCTTGAGTTCAAAGGGAGGGTGTGGTAAGGGTGTAAGGAGAAGGATGGTGGTAGTCTTTGCTAGTGTGGCCAGTACATTTGACTCGAAAGGTTGTCACAAGTCAGTTTGAATACAAGTACTAGTTCAAGGTGGTCACTAATGATGCGAGGGTATGGTTTGGTGATTCAACTAATGCATCGAATTTGAACCTATAGGGTTTGTTTTGAATGAAAATAATAAGGAATACGGTTCGTATACTAAGTTGTTGAAGGTGAAACAAGTAGGAAAGGTGCAACCTTTAGTCCATTACTAACATAGGATAGCATATATGTAGATTCGATGGAATCGGTAAATGTTGTTCATGAAAGGTTTAGTATTAAGGTTATGGTTTCTTTTAGGCGACACGTGGGCGTAATTGGATAAATTTGTATACTTAAATAGATAATGATTCTAAGGTTGTATTTTCCTTTAAGTTTAATTCTAAAGGCGAGATGGGCGCAATGTTGGAAAATGGTATGTGGTTAATCGCAATGTGCCATTAATTATGAAAAAATAGTCACCGAATCGAATATTATGTAGGAGGATGTGTGTAATGTTCGGTTTGGTTAAGCTTCATTATATTCCTATTACCATATTCACGGAAGATGGTTTGAATGCTATTGAAACCAAACTAGGAACCCCATTGATGATTGATTCTTACGTACGCTATGTGCATGGAGTCAGCGGGGTGGGGCGAGCTATGCACATGCCATGATTGATTTTAGAGCGTCTGGATTCAAAACACTCCTACGTGGTGGCGATACCAGCATTCGAGGGTGAGGGTATACTATCACTTTCGTATTGAGTAGAGTGAGCACCTCAAGATTATCAAGTTGTAAGGTATTTGATCCGTTCTTAATGAATGTCCTAAAACTTGTCACTAATGTTATTAATAACATCAAAGCGTAAAACAAGCTATACATGGGGTTGATTGTTTTGAAAACTAAGTTCGCATATCAACCTAAGGCCTTGAGGAAGCAGAAGGTAACTAATGATAAAATGATACTACGGTTCCCAATTGAAATCATTTATGTATTAAGCTCTATGGGTATGTAGGAAGGAGATGGTCGTAAAGATTGACACTTTGTCAAATACTACATCTACGGTTGAAAGGATTAAAGAACTAGAAAGTCAATGCTTGATAGGAAGCTAGTGCTTTATTGAGTGATGGAGCGGCTTAAACCTTGTAGATCAAAGCCTCCTGTGCAAAAGGAGCTCTTGTGATATCGGTGTATGAACCTAGTACTACTATGGAAAAGAAAGGGAAGACTAGGATATTGATGAAGTCGGGGATATTGATGATGTATGGCTCGATATATGCTAACAGATCGTGCTGGTGGAGGAGCTAATGATGAAAGTCTCCTTGAGTATGGAATTATGATGGTTATGAGTATGGTGTTAATGACTTATCGAGGAACAATTTGTTTTCTATAACGCATGGGACATCCGTGTATGTGTAGAGTTAGGAAGTAGTTATAGGTTTGTTGTTTGGGTTTTATTTTGGTTAGTTCATAAGATTAGTGCATCTCTCTTATAGAAGTTTTTGTTTGAAGCACAATAGGTGCGTTTGTTTGCTTGTAACAGTGCGTTGTGGGATTCACTCATCCTATGTACTTATTTTTGGGAGTAATACATTTTACCAAAGAAAACAAATGGTTAAGCATGTATCCCACGATTGTTTCCCAGCGGATGAATGGAATTTTAACTCGAGTCTCGATTGTATCGAATTTGAATAGTGATAAAGAGAGATTATGGATTTTAAACTAAGATTATGAAATATAAACTAAATACAACTAATAAAGCAAGTAAAACAATAATGCAAAGCACATATCCTAAAACATTGACTAAACCTAGCAAATACGTCACGGGAACTTAAAAATGCATTTAAAACCAAAATAAGCAATTTTAACCCTAGATGTGCAAATCTATTTTCCTATGTTCTATTTGATAAAATAAAATTTTAGAAAAAATATATTTTTTACTTTTTATTTATTTTTATGAATTAAAATCTAAAAGTAAGAAATTAAATGTTTAAAATAGCAAATGATATTGGAAAATTATGAAATTTTTAGGAAAATACTTTGAACTATTCTCAACTTAAGTAAAATTAAATCTAAAAAAACAAAATAAAATTTGAAAGCGAGCAGTTAATAAGCTAAGAAAAGAATTTTGTCTTTAAAAATTAATAGTGCAAAATATACCAAGCAACACGAGATAGTCGGATGGTTAAGGGTGTGGTGTTGTGGATTTGAGTGACAAGACTAGAAACCCTCCCCCCAAGAAAAAACCCAGTATATCACATAAAGGCATCATCTTCAACCCTTTAGATATGTTTTTATGGTGGGTGATGCTCACTTTATGGTGACCATCCGCCTGCCCCAAAACATATTCATCACACATCATCAAGGAAAAATTAGGAGATAGGGTAATGGTGCTCACCTCTTCGAACCGAAGGAAAAATGACTAATTTTCTCGTTTAACTCAAATATATATATATATATATATATATATATATATATATATATATATATATATATATATATATATATATATATATATATATATATATATATATATATATATACAGTTTAATATAAAGTGTCGATTTGGAAATGGTGATGGCGAGTTCCGTAAAGGATTCAACGTTGTATCAACGATAATGTTAATGATACACAAGATTTGAAGGTGAAACAAGTGGTGAGTGTGGTTGGCGATAGTGTATGCTCATGATGATGGCCATGGTGATAAAATGTCGTTCGACAATGGTGTGGGTTGATGATGGTTTGATTCTTATTGTGGTGGTGATGAAAATTGCAATTAGTTTTTTTGGTTATGTAGTAGAATAGGTGGGATAAAAACAAATACTTATACACTTTCAATTTGTACTAAAAGAATTTTAAGTAAATCATTTTGCTAAAAGGTAGGGACGGATGTGTAATACCCAAATTGCATTTTTATTTATAATTTTGTTTAGAAAAATCACCTAATTTCCACTTGCCATTTTTTGTTAAACCTTACATATCATACTTTAACCACTATCTCACGTAGACCTCATTCTCTCTCTCTCTCTCTCTCTCTATATATATATATATATATATATATATATATATATATATATATATATATATATATATATATATATATATATATATATATATATATATATGTGTGTGTGTGTGTGTGTGTGTGTGTGTGTGTGTGTGTATGTATGTATGTATATATTATATTGAAAAGAAGACTTGTGCTCGATTTAGGTCTAGGTTAAAATACATGATATTCCCATTTTGCCTTTCTTGAGGGCGGATTGAGTACAATGGCTACTAGACTTAGTAAACCAATTATGCTTGATTCTTACACTAATACTATGTGCATGAAATCATGGGCGTTTAAATTATGCTGCGTGCGTTGATTGATATTTGAGTTGATAAAGCATTAAGGATAAAATGGTTATTGTTGTTCCAAATTTGGAAGGTGGGGTTGATGTACTTCATACGGTTAGGTTGGAATCACGAATGGGAACCTCCCAGGTGTAGAGTGTCTATGGTTTTGGCCATGATGGCGTAACATGCGAAGCATGTTGTTGATGAACCTAAACAAAAAAATGGCAAGAATAATGATGGTTTTCAACATGCTCCTAAAGAGTAGTACATGGTATTAATATGGGTCCTAAATTCAGTTTAAGTCAACTAAACAAGTATATAAGCGGTTTCTAAGAAATTGTTGCTAGTACAAGTGGGACAAGAAGAATCATGAAACAACCAAACAAAAGCAAATAGTACTTGAACCCGTTTGATGCCCTTAGGGGCGGTTGTATATAATGATGAGTTAGTGCTGAAATCGTGTAGTTGTTTTTGGTAAAGGGTTACCCGGTAAACTATTATTACTCAGACAAAATAATTAATTACAATGGATGTCGTGAATCTCAACTCGGCCAAAAGGCAAACCAAAAGCACCTACAGCGCTTAAGACCTAACCATGCATAATAAATAACATGTCATACTTATAAAGCGAAATAAAAAGATGTTATTTTATCGACCACGGGCATTAGCAAACTTCAATTGAGCATCACAAGAATGACAATCATCAAACTCATCATCATCGTAAGTGTAGGTCCAAAGTTATGGATCTAAGTAGCCTTTATATGACTTATAGTAAACTTGAATGAATCCAAAATCACTATGTGAAGAACTCTAACAAATCCTTAATGTACTAATGCGGAAACTTAACACAATAAGTATGAAGAACACAATGATATACTAACCCGTATTTTCTATTGATTGGTTTGATCAATGGTTAAGGCTTCAACTCGTACCTTGAAACCACTAATTGACTACGAAAGCGTGTAGAAGGGTAAAGATATCTATTCTTAAGATATCTCTACGGCGTACATCCTTCCTAATATAACTCTAACAAACTATTATGTTTTATCATAAAGCACAGAACTAACTACAAATACTAACGTTATTAGCGGACTTAACTTTGTCTTGGCGAGACTTAACGGTAATTCTAAGCCTAGGACTTGACCTTTATACTACCGAACTAATACTTAAGCAGACTTAAACAAACTTAAATATGTTTTACAAATATAATTCCCTACGGTGAGGGTTTTGGTCATGGGTATCTTCCTTCCATTACTCCATAAGCTCCTCGTACCGCTCGATACTAACTTTAGAACCGTCAAATCTATAAAACTAGAAGATTCATTGAAGTCATCAAGGACTTCATCATTATCACTATTCGAGATAACTAGATCACCATCTTAGAAAATGGATTGCCTACCTTTTTTTTAGCCATGTTAAAGTGCTCTTCAAAGTACAAGGAGGATGCATTGGACGAACTTTGGATGCTTGCATAGTTTTCAAAAAGAATTTGAAATGTAGATACAAATATGGGTATAAGGCCTCTTGGGAGAATAAAGATATATACGGTTCGAATATAGGAGAGGCAAGTAAGTGATGTGGATAGCGAGGATAGTAGCGGTGAAGTGGAGGAGGTTGAACAATAGGTTTTATGGCGTACAAGAGTGGAGGTGGAACTAGGAGAAAGAGCCTATCGAGCATTGGAAGATATTATGGTGATAAACCATGATGATGAGAAGATTTAACTAAAGAGTAATTAGCATTATGTGACACTTGAGATATAAAACCGTGGTCATGCTAGACATTATTAGTTTTCATAAGTTTGGTTTGTCATTCTTATGATAGGTTTAGGTTTGAAGCACAAATGGTCCGTTTGTTTTTCGCCTACGTAATGGAGTGAGTAGTGATTCCTCGCATCCAATGTAAATGTTTTGTAGAGTAATAAAATTTATCGAGTGTAAAACCTTTTACCAAAATAAATAAATAAATAAACTTTACAATTTATTTATCTATAAATACCTCATACCTATCATTTTATGCTGACTTGTGATTCTATCTTTATATTTACTCTTATTTTATATTTACTCTCATTATCATCTTTTACCAATGTCATAACAACACACTCGAAAACTTAAAACCCCAAGCGTCTTGATCTACATCAGGTATACTTTGAGCCCCATCATTTGTTTACAAGACACCATACAAAACCAACAATACCAAATCCACCATTAATTTTTGGGTAAAGGGTTACCGGTGAAATATTATTACTCCAAAAAATCAATCAGTACAACGAGTTGTGGGTGAATCTCATTACCTCGACCCAGGCAAATGAAACACACCTACGATGCTTAAGATCTAAACTATAAAAAAGACAAATAAATCTTCGACGACTACTATAAGGACAAGAATTAAATCGAATGTTTAAAGCGATCACGAGTTTATATCCATCAAATAAAAAAGCGTCATTTGTTGAGTTAAACCACGAAAGTCATAAGTGTCATATAGATCATAATCTTCATCCTCATGTAAACTAGCATCATAGCACCTCATTTCGTCATGAAACTAGAGTCTCATCAAACACATCTTGACTTCATCATCACTATCACTATCACGAAATAACCAAATTCACAACTTTAGAAAATGGATTAGCTACCCTTTTCCATATTGACCATATCGGTATACTATTTGAAGTAACACAAGGAGCAACATTGGATGAGTTAGGGATATCTTCATTTATTCTCGCGTGTCTTACATTAGCCTCCTTTTGCATGAGAGCGACTTCCCATTCATTACCGGAATCCAAAGCTTCCCTCGATTATTTGACTTTCAAGCTTGTTAATCTTTTCAACAAGAGGTGTAGTACTTGGGTATCAAATGAATCAATAGTAACACTTGCACATTTATCCTTGTTCCCAATTCATTATCAAAATCAAATCTTTACTATGATAATATCCTCGTCCAAATCACCAGAGCATCAAAGCATTAGATATTTTACTCGGTATCCTTACTTGGTTGTTTAGGCGTAGATGCCCCATAGTAGAGTCTTTAGGATCGGAAGCCTTTGTGCTCTTAAAGCAACCGGCCGATCTCCATTTCTTGGTCTTGAAACCACTAGCTTACCGCTTATACATGCGATCCTTTAGGCGAGGTAGTGAACCCATCATTCGACACCTTAGTATCTCCCAAAGAGCTAGGAACACGTTTAGGAGGAGCTTTGGGACACTCGAAGATACTACATCGAGGAGGATCCCATTCATATTCACCACGAATAGTGTGTTTATATATCAATACCTTTGAGATTAGGGATGACAACAAAGTATCACGAAATCCATTAGTCGCATTGATTTCAATCAAGGCTCATGTATTCTACCATGATTTCAAGAACATTTCATTAGTATACAAATCAAGGGCATAGGATTACCAATTTTTGAGCAATATAGCTCAAACCATCGAAGAATATACAGCGATTGGGACATCATAGAACTTTACCCAATTGAAACCAAGACAAATCTTCTTCGGGAGGCTAGTCTCGGGAGACCACTTATTAAATTATGGAATTCCACGAATCATCCATGGACCACCACGAAGAGCAGTTCTACACCACCGCATGGTGAGAATTTAAAAAGAAAAACCCTTTCACCTTCATTGTTGCTTTCTTAACACCATACTTTTCCAATTATTACGTACAAACCATTGACAGGGAAAGCAAGCCTTTACCAATGAAATACCCATAGCAATTTTCAACCTCTCATGTACATCAAGAACGAGATCAATAGATAACTCGATGTCATAATCGGCATCTTGTGGCACAATATCATCAGCTTTCCAAAAATTAGCCTTAGTCCTAAGAGCGATTCAATTTATTTGCATAACTCGAATGGACTTTATCAGAATAGTCTCATGTTGTTTATCCATATTTGCACCATATTTCCCAATACTAACATCGAAGACATCGGTAGGAATTGAACTACCATGAGCGCTAACATCATCATCGAAGTCACGGTTTGTCTGCAAGTCACATTATGTATCAAGTTAACTGTTCATAGAACTTCTCAAATTCATGCACACTACATACGGGCTCACGTTAACACCACCTCACGGTTCCCACGGCATCAAGAGAACTCATGTCACCAATATTATCATTGTTTTTCGTTTTTCTTTTCATCTCCTCCAGAATCTAAAACCACGACACAATACTAAAGCAAAGAAGGACCATCAATGTCTAAACTTCTTGAAACACTAGAAACCCTAAAAATATTAGGGTTTCAAAAAACAAAACACCGCGTTACATAATATGAAACAAATCGGCACCATATTTAGAATAAGAGAATGAGCAGTCGACTAATCAATCGCGACTGTTGATCATTGATAGTCCAACGTATAATGATAGCACAATAAAATCGTAATAGATAGCAGGTACGATAAAAACAAACCCTAGAGAATGCTTATGAACCCAAACAATATACCAAAAATCCGTCCCGAATCTAGTTACTGATGTCAAACAAACGTGTAGAAACTACCGTGATAGAACAACGATAACTAAAAGACATTGAAGATCTTGGGAGAATGAAAAGGAATGAGCGTTGATTAGGGAATATTAGGATCACAATCCCACTATAAATATGCAAGTCAAAACGAGTCATTTTTATCAATAAAGAAATAGAACTATGTTTGCCTTTTTGGTGATCAAGCGGACCAGATGAAATGCAACAAAAAGAAGCTCGAAGCGGAGATGGAAATGCAACAAAAGAAGCTTGAAATAAAGCAACAATGTGTTGTCAAAAGAACAAAAACAATGACAAAAGTGAACTCTTCTATAGGCCTACTTATCACTTGTGTAGATCCACTTCGAAGGATATTGGAGATGAATGAAGCGATCAGGCGGTGGAATTTACCATATTAGGTTTACAATAATTTGTATGTTTAAGTTTTAACTAGTGTGAAGTCCATAAATCGTAACCTATTAAATCTAGATTACGAAGATGTAGGTAGCGCGTTATATTGTTAAATTCAGAAATCGGCACCGTAATAATTTACAAGTATGTAAATTGTTCACATAGAAATCTAACGATAAAAATTGCACCTTTAGTCCGATACATAATCCTAGTTAAAAATTACAGTTGGTCCTCGATACATAACCTCGGTTAGTCCGCTTACCACCACCCGCACCACCGCTACCGTCCTGTCACAGCTCACCACCACGCTTGGTACCACCCATCACCAGCGCCACCACTTGCCTGACCGCTTACCAGCCAATCGCCCCACTCGCTTCATCTTGCCGCTTGTTCCGCGCTGCTACCACTTTGATTACCACCAATCACCACCACCAGCCTACCACCATCCGCGCGCTCAACACACTGATCACCGCCGCCGCTGCCGCCGCGGCCGCCACTGCCACCAGCCGCACTTGCGACGATTACCATCGCTTGCCCATCACCTGACACTCTTACCGCCCGGCACCACCTGACTACCACCGTCACGCGGCTCACCGTATACCCAGCCCCACCTTCACTGACCGCCTGATAGCAGCACGGCAACCACGCGATATCACGCGTGCTCACCACGCCACAGCGCCACCGCGCACGATCGCTGACCCGACCACTGGCACGCAACCTGCTTACCGCGCCGGCCGGTCGCGCCAGTGATGGTGGTGGTTAGTGGGGTTAAATGGTGGTGGCGATGGTGGTGGTTGTGGTGGGGCTGGTGATGGTGATGGTGGTTGTTGGTGGTGGTGGTGCGATGGGTGGTGGCGGTGAGTGGTGGCGGTGATGGTGGTGTGGTGGTGATGGTGGTGTGGTGTGTGGTAGCGTAAATGGCGGCGGTGATGGTGGTGAGTAATGTGATGGTGAGTGGTGGTGGGTGACGATGGTGCTAGTAGTGGTGATGAGTGGGGTGATGTGATGGTGGTGAGGTGGCAGTGGTGAAATGATGATTGTGGTGGTGGTGGTGGTGGAAGTGAGCAGCGGTGGTGGTGGTGGTGTTTGATGGTGGTGGATGGTGGTGAGTGGTGGCGTGTTGGTGGTGAAGTAGTGGTGGGTGGCGGTGGTGGTGGTGGTGGTGGCGGCGATGGTGATGGTGGTGATCGATGATGATAGCGATGGCGGTGGTGGGTGGTGGTGGTGATTGGTGGCGGTGGGTGGGTGGTGAGTGGTGTTGTGTGGTGGTAAGTGGTGGTGGTGGTGGGATGGCGGGGTTATGTGAGGATGGCCCGGTGTAAATTTTTTAGCGAGATTATGTATTGAAGACTAGCAGTGCAAATTTTTTACTATGGTAGAAATCTAAGGTTAACAAAGTACATCTTGTCAATTATTTTGAAAGTGATTTATCTGATGGAGCAATATGAGATTATTCACTGCGTTGGTGTCTAGATTTAATGAGGTTATGTTATGGAGCAGCAATTATCAATGTTATTTAAACTATGAATAAAAGTTTGATTTAGTTTTAATTAAATTTGTTAAAACAATAGATTTGGTGGTGATAAAGGTGGTGACTATAAAATTTGAAAGATGATCTTTAGTGGTGATGTGTTGAATGATAATATATGCGATGTTGAGATGATGATAATGGAAAAAATTAGCCTTATATACGCAAATAGAATAAACAAACTATTGAAATAAGAAACAAGGACCACAGGTACACTATCTAAAAATAAAGGACAAAATTTTTATTATAAATGCCTTGCGGACTTTGTACATGAAATAAGTTGAAAGAAAAGCTAAAACATATCTCATCACCTCAATAAATATTAACCCAAATTAACCCCTCAAACTTTTTATTTATTACAGAACTACCACAAATAATTCTATATTTTACTTGATAGTTAAGGAGATAATTTTTTATATACAACTTGTTGTTCTTTTAGTCTTGAAATGCACAAAATATCCTGTCTCTTGAGTCTTGATTCTTTGGTTCTCTTTGTTTACTTTGACTATGAGTCAAATTCTCAAACAATAGTTGATCATTGACTCTCAAGGGATATTATTTGAGACTGAGTTTAATTGTAGCCATTTTGGGGAAGAGCGAATGGTGCATATTGAATGCCATGTTGTGGACCATCAGTGACCACCTGCATAAAAACACAATTTGAATAATTAGTTCACTTGATCATTTCCATATTTAGCAAATAAGATTCTATTTAATCATCAGCTTGTTAAAGCTCCAAAAACTTTATGAAGTTTCAACTTAAGATCTTTTATGACCTTGACTTGTTATGTATATGTCAGTATTGCCGGTTATCAAGGTCTTCTTACAAAATATACCTAATAAATGTCTGAATGGGTAAGATGTGTTTCACAAACCTGTACTTTGTTGGTCAAATGATGTATGAGCACTAACATCTCCAGCTTAGCTAATTCATTTCCTGGACATGAGTGAATCCACTGCCAAATGGCATAAATGTATTAGGCTTTTGGTGCAACCTGTCAATTTTACACCATATTTTAATACTCTTGCTCAATATTTTAGAATACAAAATAATTCAAAAATACTATTTACCTGAAATCTTGAAGGGTCAAATTTCTCTGGATCAGGAAATTTTCTGCACTATAGTGAATGTTTCTGAACAGTGGTAATACCTTCCATCCTTTTGGAATTAAATATCCTGAAATTTAGTTTTTATTAAGATATATTAACCTCTTTTCCATTAGAGTATATAATTCCTTGGTTAACATGACTCCTTCCTTGATAAGAATATTATAAGAAATGATCAGTAGACAATAAATAGTGACTGATCTATTATAAAACACCATACTATTATGTTATTATTACCATGGCACCAAAGCAAGTGCAAATGCACAAATAATACTATATTAGGTTGTTTGTTTTTTGAATAACGGATATTTTATTAGAAACTAGCACGAAGCTAGATAGGAGATAACAAAGAACATGGTTTGTATGTGACGTAAAATATATAAACTCTGATGGATAAACAAAGTGGACAAACCTTCGAATTCAACATCTTCAACAGCTTCTCTAAATGTAAAAGATAAGATAGAAGCAACTCTGAGTGTCTCTTGAATGACTCTTGAAGTAATAGGCATCTTCTTGGTATCTGCCAACTCAATATCTTGTCTTCACTACCCTTCTTTATTGCCTCTTGCTCTTCCTATCGTATTACATAACAATTTAATAAATCAATAAACTATCCATCAAGAAAATTATTTGAATTGTGTGTTTTAAAATTTCTTACCGTAACTGATTGTAGGACACTTGGATTTTCAGCCAAGTACTTGATGATCCATGTTAAAACACTTCGCAGTTGTGTCTCTAGCCATGAAAATGACTCAATAATGTTATCAGCGATCTGTTCGTCGAGAGTCCTTCTTTATCCTCCATGAAAAGAACCCAATAAGTCACTGTGTTGTTCTTTCATTTCTCTTCTACTCGAGATAACTTCAGCCAAGATCTTTGCTAGTTCTTTCCTAGCCTTCATTGATTTGTAGAATAATGTTCCAGGAAGATTGATTGGCATCGAATTGTACCCTTTTCTAGATTGTAATAACACCTTTTAGATCTTCTCTATTGACCATCTCATCATTTCCCAAAATAGAAAGTAATGCAACATTGAATGTAAACTGTCAGAAAAACAATGAAACAAATAGTTAGTTCAAATAGTACCAAGTCTGTCTTGTGTACAAGTTATTTCTTGTATGACAATAAGCTTTTTAAGTATGTTGGCTTACAATTTTCATTTCTTGGAACGTGTTGATTGATTTATTTTCCCACGAGCTGAGGGCTTGGCGGCCAACAAGGGTTAGGGTTAGGGTTTTAGAGATAGGTTAGAGAGAGAGTGTGTGTGTTTAGGTGTTTTTAGTGAGAGAAAGAAAGTGTGTGTGTGTGTAGGGTGAGTGATATATATAGTGGGAGCTAGGGACTAAAAAATAAAAGAAAATGGGAGGGGGTGGCCGGCTAGGGGAAAGAGGAGAGCCCAAACTCGCAAATTTTTATAAACTATCCAGTTTTACCTCTCCCGAGCTCCTATTTTACCCTACGAGTGCCCAACGACTTTTATTCATTATTATATTGTTTTTATTTACGTTTTTCCACAAATTTTGATTATTTACGCGCTATGTTTCGTGTTACAGTTTAAAAGTTACGTTATCTCTCGTTATAGGATTTTATTGTGCCGAATCAAATAGTGCCTATTGCAACGGGCTATAACTCATACTATAACTCATACGATAATAAAATAAATCATAAAAATCAATAACCGATATCAAAACAAGCCATGGTTAACCGGAATAGCTCCTAAAGGCAACTACTCAGTTTAACTTAGCGTAATGCGGTTACCTAAAAGGGCTCCCTAATTGTCGGTTGTCACACAACCCTAGTTTGGAATCACATACAGAGCATTTAAGGTTGGTGTTGCAGACTATGAGAAATCCTAAGTTCATGGCTAAGGCTAGTAAGTATGTGTTTGGGGGTTCACAAGTAGACTATTTGGGGCATATCATCTCAAACAAGGGAGTAGCCACAGATCCTTCCAAGGTCAAAGCTATGCAAGAGTGGCCAAGACTAACAACAATCAAGCATCTTAGAGGGTTTTGGGTCTTACTGGGTACTATAGAAGATTCATCAAAATTTATGCTTTAATTAGTGCCCATCTTACTAAGTTGCTCAGAAAGAATGCTTTTGTTTGGAATTCTGAAGTAAAGAGGCATTTCTCAAGTTGAAACAAGCTATGGTGATGCTCATGTGTTGAAATTGCCAAACTTTGATGAAGAATTTGTGGTGGAAATTGAAGCTCAAGGGAAGGAATTGGAGCAAGTGCTTCAACAACAGGGTCATCCAGTGGCTTATTTGAGTAAAACACTCTCTCCTAAACACCAATTATTGTCTACTTATTAAAAGGAATTTTGGCAGTTCTATAAGCTTTGGAAAACTAGAGAGGATACTTGCTTGACAGAACTTTAAGATCAAAACATACCATTTTAGTCTTAAGTACTTGTTGGACCAAAGAATTAAAACTCCTACTCAAATGAAATGGCTACCAAAGTTAATGGGCTATGACCTAGATTTTGTAAAAAAGGGACATAAAATGTTCATGCTGATGCATTGTCTAGACCACAAGGAAGTGCACAATTGTTGTCTATGGAACTGTCTATAGTTTCAAGTGATGTTCAGAAGAGAAATGTGGGTAGTTGGTCTAATGACGGTGAAATTTTCAAGCCCTTATAAGCAAGTTACAGACTAGTGGAGCTAATGCCAAACACTACAGTTGGACTGATGGACTACTAAAGAGAAAAAGGAAAAATGGTGGTATGTAATGATTTTGCTTTACAACATGATTTGATAGAATATTTTCATGTTGGAACCATGGGTGGACACTCAGGAGTCCGGGTCCCACTCATAGTATTTGTGATTTACTATAGTGGAAAAAAATGAGGAAGCATGTGAAACAATTTGTAAAAGAATGTGAAGTGTGTAAAGTGAACAAAGAAGATCTTACAACATTACTAGGTCTTTTGCAACCATTACCTGTTCTAGAAAGATTTTGGTAAGTAGTTTCCATGGACTTTACAAATGGTCTACCTATGTCCAAAGGCAAGACTGTGATCGGGTGGTTGTAGATAGACTTAGTAAGTATAGCAAATTTATTCCATTGTCTCTCCCCTATTAAGTTGTCCAAGTAGCTCGAGCCTTCTTAGAAAATGTCTACAAGTTACATGGACTCTAAAAGGTGATTGTTAGTGATACGAACAAGGTGTTCTTAATTAAATATTGGCAAGAAATGTTCAAACTGTTGGATGTTAGCCTGCATATGTCCACTGCTTACCACCCACAATCTAATGGTCAACTGAGGTAGTTAACAGATGCTTAGAGTGTTACCTTAGGTGTAGGTCAGGAGAAAAACCAAATGAATGGATGCAATGGATTTCTTTGGCAAAATATTGGTACAACACACATTTTCATCAACACAACTCCCTATTGAAATGTTGTATGGCCAAGATCCTATTCCTCATATCGCTTATGTACAAGGAGAAAGTAGGGTAGATGTAGTTGACAGATCTTTAAGTGCAAGGAAAGTGTCATTTCATTTCTCAAATTCCATTTTAAAAGGTCCCAAGAAATGAAAAGTATGGCATACAAGAAAAGGAGTGACAGGAAGTTTGATACTGGTAATTGGGTATATGTCAAGTTGCAACCTTACAAGTAAAATACTAGAGCAAAGGAAAGTATAACAAGTTACCGCCAAGTATTTTGGGCCTTATCAAGTGATTCCTAAAATTGGAAAGGTGGCATATTGATGTGTCTTTTAGTATAGGTATATTTGTTATCAAGTTTTACTATTTATATTTTGCCGACTTTACCTATTAACTAACACTAACGGGCAGTGTACTCGATCAATTGTAGGTTCGTTGGTAAGTAGGGTGTCGATCACTAAGAGTGAACATTATTACTTAATCTATGGGTATTATAATTATCTAAATTAACCTAATCAAATCCTAATCTAATGCAATAGGGGGGGGGGTTTCAGCCTGAGATACTGGCACGAGTTTTTGGTTTAGTAAAGTGGTAAATAAAACTAATAACACACACAAGAAGATAAACAAATGATAAAGAAGAGGTCAAGCTCGAATGTAAGGAAGACGTATTAGCCAAGTTACCAAATAAATGCAAGATTTGTCTACATGTGCAAATTGTACTACTTTCGTTGGTGGTTTTCTAATGAAAGGTAGGTACGTCTTCTCCCTAAACTCGAGGTTTATAATCGGTTAATCCTGTCACTATCAAGCAAACCCGCATAAATTCTCACCGTTGATAATAATCTATCTAGATTATTTTATTTTGCAACCTACCTTATCAAGACTTTACAAACTTATGTTCTAATGGTTATCTTTATACTAATAGCCTATTATCCACTTAACTACTAAAGGAAACAGAAATTTATATATAGACCTAAGATGCTCTTAGTCTATTATTCATTTAACCAATAGTAGAAACATGACGTTACTTATAGTACTAGTGATCTAGTCATAAAGATAAGTTATAAGTAACATCTATCCCAAATTCTAGTTCATCATCCACTTAACGAGATTAAAGGTAAGTATGAAACATGAATTTATCTATGATCTAAACCTAGTTACAAGTTTGGTCTATTATCCACTTAACACAATTTCACATAAAAACAAAACATGACTTGATCAATAAACATAGATTCAGTTGAATTACAAATTAAAACATAATCAAGCACATAAATGTGTATCAAGTGATAAACATAATCAACATGCAACAAAAGATTAAACAATCGATATAAACAAATCAAAACATTATATTATGATAAATGTGGTTAATACCTATAGGTATTAGCCTATAATATCAGTAATATTACACAATATTATATTCGGAACAATTAAAGTATAATTTATAAAGTAAACGATACGCTAACCGAACAATTATAGCGGAGTATAATGATTACAAGAGTTTTCCTATGGAATGAATGCACTTGCAGGAACTTGTTATCTTCTAAATTTGTCAGAGAATCGTACTTGGTGGTTAAAAGCTCCATGAAAACCAAATGTTAGGTTTTCTATATATAGTCTCGAAAAAGTGTCGACACGGCGTATCAAGTTGTTCAATACCGCGTATCGAGGTAAAATAGCGTAGGATCCACGATTATTATATTCCAAAATATTCATCACCCGCTTTTCAATACGGCGTATAAGAGATCTTGGATACGGCGTATTGATGTCTTCCCGTCATGGATGTCTTGTGAAGTTAAGGAATAGATACGCCGTATTTGCTGAGATGAATATGGCGTATTGGAAGTAAAACGTGCTTGTTCTAATTGTTGATCAAAGTTTAATATACAGCGTATTGTAGAAGTGAATACGGCATATGCATCAAAGTCAGGAAAGGATCTTGATTTTCTCTAGGTATAGTGATACGGCGTATTGGTTCAGAATCAGCAGACTTCTTGAACTTCATCACTTTAGCTCAAAAGCACGTTTTTTTTACTAACTTTCACCAATTGCCCGATAATAACGAAGATTTACATAGATAAACGATTAATTAGCAATTCTCATATAAAATGATGTAAAACGAACAATATAAACGAGATAAATGATGCTATAAATTATTCGTTATTTGATATCATCACATATAAGTTAAATTTACCACCTGAAGTCCAAATACACCCAAATGTTTTAAGTTTCTCAACTCAATCTTCATAAGGGAGAAGAACCAGAACTACCACAATCTTTGCCACTTATGGATGCTGACAGTGTGCACATGGACCAACCAGCTGAGGTTTTGGATAGGAACTCAGTCAAGGAAAGCCAGAAGATAGTTGACTATGTGTTGGTTCAATGGGTCACTTGAGCAAAAGAAGATGCCACTTGAGAGCTGCTTGAACATATGATCACAAGATTTCCCTCAGTTTTCATGGGATTCTTGAGGACAAGAATCGTTTGAACAAGAAGGCATTGATAGGAATAAAAAGCAATGTCAAAGAAAGTCAACAATACAGTCAAAGCAAAAAGTCAAACTCTTCCAGAAATACCCAACAACTTTTCCCGCCATTTTGAATTTAACCTTCTTTGTGTAAGTTTATATTTCCTTGTCATTTTACATTTAGCTTTGTAACTGAATTCTCTCTTCTACTTTGTAAACGCCACATCATTCTAATAATAATCATTTGGTTCTCTAATTCGTTGTTAATTCTTTCTCATTGAACTTCCTGTTTTAGAACTTGATCTTTCCCATTTTGTAAAATTGGTATCAAAACTATAACACCGAGGTTAATCACCCAACCAACCACCCTTGGTTGTAACACCCCAATTTCGTGATACACAAGTAAATCAAAGTGGGTGTTACTTCATGGCACAACAGATTATATCAATAGAAAACGAACCCTAATTGAGTCGTTTTAAAAGATTTATCATTCGATATATATATATATATATATATATATATATATATATATATATATATATATATATATATATATATATATATATATATATATATATATATATATATATATATATATATATATATATATATATATATATATATATATATATATATATATATATATATATATCGATTTTACAAAATGAGGTCCGAGTGGTTTTACATTTATTAAATCGAATGATAATATAGCCTTATTGAGTATCCGTGCCCTTCCATGCCATCCTCGTACGTTATGGACCCGAGATAAACATGCTAAAAAGTGTCAACACAAAGGTTGTGAGTTCATAGAGTTTATAGATAAAATAGTTGAGTTCAGTAGTTTCGAGTTTGAGCGATTATTGTAATAAATACAAATATCGATGAAATAAGTAGTGGGTTACGTTGTTATACACCCATAGTTCGTTTGTTTAGTAATCAGTTGAACACAAGTTTCAAGGTTGGGTCATGTTGTTGTACTGAAGCATTAGTATCATTGTAGTACCGTATTATTGCTCTAAGCCTCATGATACGCAACCTAATATGATCGACATCATAGTAATGAACTAATGATGTAAATTCTGACATCATAGAGATGATCTACGAATAAGGCTCTCGGCAGAGTTTGCCAACTTCCTCCAGGGTTCTCAGATAAAGTGCACTTGGCTACTTATCCAAAGAACACAAGTGGGCGTCAAATGCCAATAGATCTATTCAAGATTCACTATATTTATGCTCACTGCAAGTGATTAATGGCTCATAATAGAGGGACTTTTAGTGGCAATAGTGTATAACTTAGGCAATAACAATCGTGATCGTGTCAAGATAGTACTTGTGTTGGGTTTGTAGCAAAACGTATAAAGTGTGATTATGAACTCATAGTAGTATGTAAAAGCTTTAGAGTACTTGTGAAAGTAAAAACGAGTAGTTAAGCATGTATGTCCCCCAAAACAGTTTAAAAACAAGTAAAGGTAGGGGCCATGAACTCACAATAATATGTAAAAGTTTTGAGTGTTTGTGAAATTAAAAACAGGTACTTGAGCATGTATCTCCCCCAAAAATAGTATAAAACAATTGAAAATGGGGCTATGAAACTCACCTTAGATGGAAATCTGATTGATGTCAAAAGTAAATTCAAACTGAAATGGTAAATAGCTCCAACACGTGACCTGAATCGATATGTCAAGTTTAAGTATTCGTATTCATCTATATGTGATTTCAATATTCATGTTACAAGTGTTTTGTTGGCGTTTGAATGAGACAACATGAAGTCTCTTCAAAAGTTAGTGAATAGTAATGTTTATCAACTTTCCTTTTTATGGCTTGGCCGATCGTTTATGATATAGATAATTTTTATCGAAGCCTCGTAAAATATATTTCTTATAATTAGTTTTATCGAAATCTCGAATAGTTAAGTAGTAAAAGTATATTATTGAAGTAGATTAAAAATATACCCTTATAGTTTCTAAGCGGTGACGGTTTATACCCCTGATCTTTCATGAAATAATTTATACTCTTCAACTTTCATAAAATGACAACTTTAACCCTTATAATTTCAAGTATTGACGGTTTATACCCTTATCTTTTAGGAAATGACAATTTATACCCCTTGACTTTCATAATAATACAATATATATCCTCCAAATATTATGAAATGACAACTCATACCCTTTAACTTTTATGAATTTACAAGTCTTATCCTTCAACTTTGGTAAAATTACAACTTTCACCCCTCAACTTTGGTAAAATGACAGTTTATACCCTTAATTTTGAAAATGATAATTTATACCCCTATGTCTCATGTTGATTACAATTTAGTCCTTGTTATAAAAGAAATATAGAGTTTTGACAATAATTACCCTTAAGCGCTATTCGACTTTACATACATAGCTCTTTATTCATTTTCGTTGCGTTTTTGATTTTAGAAAAAGGCATGGCTTGTTACGTCTTATTAAAATAAGTTATTATAAGTTTGAAAATAAGTTGAAAACAACTTATTAGCTTATATTTTGTCTTACGGTCTTACAAGAATTAAAAAGGTATGTTTGGTTTTTGTTACGAAAGGCCTAAAAGAAAATTTAATAAAGACAAGGCCTTGCAAGATTTTTACGACGTTCTTGATTCTTCTAAATATTTGCTAGGTGATCTATCTAATGGTTCAGATTTGAAGTTCTAAGCTTTTATGGTTTGGTCGCAATAATTTTTAAAAGTAAAGGGGTTGGGGCGTTTTTCAATAAAGAGGGTGTTTGTTCTTAAACTCTACAAGCCCAAAAGAGATTTAAATAAAAGCGACACAATGAGAGATTTTTACAACATTCTTGGGGTATTAGAAACTTAGTTGTACCCTCTTTAAAATGTCATAACCCGTTTATTTTATGGATGCTCGGTTTAGGAGAAAATAATTATTAAAAAGGGGTGTTTGGAGCGTTTTTGACAAGGGGTGTTTGGTTTTATATGACTGCTGTTACGGTTTTGACTAAAATAAGGCTTCGTTTTACACTTTCAGGACCCGTGTCCTCGAGTTTTTGAAGAAACCGTCCTTCCGGACAACTTTCGTGTTTTAACATTTTGATGAAACGGACCAGAAATGCCTCGAATTTCGTGCCCGACCCATCTGTCCACAGAAGGTTTTGGACAAATATTTAGTAACTTCGTTAGACCGTATCTTTTGACTCGTGTACTCGTTTTAGGTGATTCAAATTGCTACGTTTTTTTTGTAAAATCCTTCTTAACATTATGTATTTGATACTAAAAGTTATAACGAAATGGAATGAGTTTAATAGACTTACAAACTTGGGATTCGACTATAACTAGATTGGCTTTCAAATGGAACAAGACTCTTTCCCTCCTGCTAGGCTTTAATGTAGCTTTCCTTCTTCCTTCTCTTAGACTTAGAAATCAGCAACTATGTTTGTGTGAGAGTGTTTGTGTGTTTCAATTGAGGAATGAGTGAAAAGAAATGAGTGTGGGTCGATATTTATAGTAGAATTCTAAGGCTAATAGGTGACCACTTGTAGCATTTTGTAAGAATTGTTGAGATATCTAGGGGACATGATGAGGTGTTCTCAATATATCCATGCACTATGTTGTTGGATCAAGTGGTTCTAAATGAAACCACATAAGAAGTTTGACATATTTGGCTATCCTTGTTCTAAATGAAACCACAAGGTTGCTTGTTCGATTCGTAGCCACAATGTGGAAGATTTTAAGGGACAAGGTGGTGTAGCATCATGAGATGGTTAATCTTGAGCCTAGTAACATCCTTGTGGTTAGGGAAAATACAAGTATCAATCTAGGACTAGTTTAGTTAGGGAATTAGCTACGATTGAACTAGAAAATAAGTTAGTTTAGTTAGGTTTATGTAAAGTATAAACTTTAGTTCCATGCATTAAGTACTTGTACCACAAGCATTAGGGACTTGTACCTTAGACTTGTAATTTATAAGAAAGTTAATTTTAAGGGCTTTGGACATTATAGGTTTGTATCACGTGCTTTAAGAACTTGTACATCAGCTTCAAAGTGTTGTACTTTATTGTTGATGGGTTAGTTACGTGAAATCGTAGTTATAGTAAATTATGGTTTCATGAAAACTCCAATAGATGAAAAACGTTTGGTTTGAATGTTTAATAATTGTACATTTACAAAATAACGTATAGTGGTAAATAAAAGTTGAAAACTTTTATACTTGACGTATAAGGAATGAACTTAAGACATTCAGGTGTTGGTGTATACATTATTTTAAGAATGTGAGTTACGTTATATTAGTTAGTTGTTGTGATTAGATAAACAGATAACGTTTAAAAAACAAATTTAGACATGAAAAATGGATAAGTATTCTTTAGTTAGAATATCATACAAGTGGTAATTTACCGGTGGTTACACTCTTACCCCTTAAGTGGAATCTCGTCCCGAGATTCAGTCAGTGTTAAGTGTTGAAGTAATGAGCATGAAATGTGGTTTCACTTGTGAAAGCTAATAAGTTAGAATTTATTTTTTTTACATGTGAATAACATTATTCTGAAATTCAAATGGATTTAGGAAAAATTCATTTTGAATGAAGATTGTTATTAGTTTTGAAAATTGACGTTGAAAATTGTCTTTAATGATGAAGATTTCGGATGAGAATTTGATGGTTATATAGAAAGTTGCTGAACTTCAGCTTTTGTGGATGATGAATCAGTTTGTGATCCTCGAGTTCATATTCATATCATTTCAGATACAAATAAGCCCACTCATTTATAATCCATTACTTACATAGAGAGGCGTCCCAAACAAGGTAAATAAAGGAATATAAACTTATGGTTCGTCGATTTATAATTTCTTTATTTAAATAAAAAAGGCGTCCCAATTCATTCAAATAAAGACATTATAAATCATTCTACTTAAGAATTTCTAACTTAACACTCATACTTAATCGATGAGTTAGGTGTTCTGGGAGTATAGAAGGAGTATTTACACTCATCTTTTAGAGATGAGAGTAAGATACAAAGAAAATTTGACATAGTACTCAAAATAGTGGGTATATTGTGTAATGTCTTAGGAAGGTATCATAAATTTGAAAAATGTAAGAGTAGGTACATGATCAGGGATATGTGATTAAGCTGTAATGCCTTAGAATAGGCATATGCAGGTATGTTAATTTCGTATAGAGTGATCAGAAGTATATATATTAGTATACTAAAGTGTTTGCGTAGTATAAATTACCTAGAAGTCACATAATCGTCTGGAGGATGGAAGGCACGGAGAGCGAAAAGGCTATAAAATGTTTTTGTGAAAAAGTAGTTATAGTTTAGGTCTCAATTAGACCCGTTTCTCTATAACCGAGGCTCGATACCAATCATATCACCCCAATTTCTTGATCTGCAGCCGGAATTCAAGTTGGGTATTACTTCATGGCACAACATTATATCAATAGAAAACGAACCCTAATTGAGTCGTTTTAAAAGATTTATCATTTGATTTATATAAATATCAGAGTTTACAAAATGAGGTCCCAGTGGTTTTACAGTTTATTAAATAAGTTTTCTAATGATAATATAGCCTTCTTGAGTATCCGTGTCCTTCCGTGCCATCCTCGTACATTATGGACCTGAGATAAACACGCTAAAAAGTGTCAACACAAAGGTTTGTGAGTTCATAGAGTTTATAGATAAAACAGTTGAGTTCAGTAGTTTCGAGTTTGAGCGATTATTGTAATAAATACAAATATTGATGAAATAAGTAGTGGGTTACGTTGTTATACACCCCGTAGTTCGTTTTTTTAGTAATCAGTTGAACACAAGTTTCAAGGTTGGGTCATGTTGTTGTACTGCAACATTAGTATCATTGTAGTACCGTATTATTGCTCTAAGCCTCATGATACGCAAGCCTTAACAGTACGACATCATAGTAATGAACTAATGATGTAAGTTACTGACATCATAGAGATGATCTAAGTAACAAGGCCCTTGGGTAGGAGTTTGCCAACTTCCTATGGGGTTCTCGGATAAAGTGCACTTGGCTACTTATCCGGAACACAAGTGGGCGTCAGCGCCAATAGATCTATTCACTATATTCGCGTTCACGCAAGTGATTAATGGCTCATGATAGAGGTCTTTTAGTGGCAATAGTGTATAACATAGGCAATAACAATCATGATCACATACAGATAGTACTTGTGTTCAAGTTTGTAGCAAAACGTATAAAGTGTGATTATGAACTCATAGTAGTATGTAAAAGCTTTAGAGTACTTGTGAAAGTAAAAACGAGTAGTTAAGCATGTATCTCCCCCAAAACAGTTTAAAAGCAAGTAAAGGTAGGGGCCATGAACTCACAGTAATATGTAAAAATTTTGAGTGTTTGTGAAATTAAAAATAGGTACTTGAGCATATATCTCCCCCAAAAATAGTATAAAACAATTGAAAATGGGGCTATGAAACTCACCTTAGATGGAAATCTGATTGATGTCAAAAGTAAATTCAAACTGAAATGGTAAATAGCTCCAACACGTGACCTGCATCGATATGTCAAGTTTAAGTATTCGTATTCATCTATATGTGATTTCAATATTCATGTTACAAGTGTTTTGTTGGGGTTTGAATGAGACAACATGAAGTCTCTTCAAAAGTTAGTGAATAGTAATGTTTTTCAACTTTCCTTTTATGGTTTGGCCGATGGTTTACGATATAGATAATGTTTATCTAAGCCTCGTAAAATATATTTCTTATAATTAGTTTTATCGAAATCTCGAATAGTTAAGTAGTAAAAGTATATTATTGAAGTAGATATTAAAAATATACCCATATAGTTTCTAAGCGGTAACGATTTATACCCCTGATCTTTCAGGAAATAATTTATACTCTTCAACTTTCATAAAATGACAACTTTAACCCTTATAATTTCAAGTATTGACGGTTTATACCCTTATCTTTTAGGAAATGACAATTTATACCCCTTGACTTTCATAATAATACAATATATATCCCCCAAATTTTATGAAATGACAAATCATACCCTTCAACTTTTATGAATTTACAAGTCTTATCCTTCAACTTTGGTAAAATTACAACTTTCACCCCTCAACTTTGGTAAAATGACAGTTTATACCCTTTAGTTTTGAAAATGACAATTTATACCCCTATGTCTCATGTTGATTACAATTTAGTCCTTGTTATAAAAGAAATATAGAGTTTTGACAATAATTACCCTTAAGCGCTATTCGACTTTACATACATAGTTCTTTATTCATTTTCGTTGCGTTTTCGATTTAGAAAAAGGCATGGCTTGTTACGTCTTATTAAAATAAGTTATTATCAGTTTGAAAATAAGTTGAAAACAGCTTATTAGCTTATATTTTGTCTTATGGCTCTTAAAAGAATTAAAAGGTATGTTTAGTTTTTTTTACGAAGGCCCAAAAAATTTAATAACGACAAGGCCTTGCAAGATTTTTACGACGTTCTTGATCCTTTCAAATATTTGCTAGGTGATCTATCTAATGGTTCAGATTCGAAGTTCTAAACTTTTATGGTTTGGTCGAAATAATTTTTCAAAGTGAGGAGGTTGGGGCGTTTTTCAATAAAGAGGGTTTGTTCTTAAAATCGACAAGCCCAAAAGAGATTTAAATAAAAGAGACACAATGAGAGATTTTTACAACGTTCTTGGGGTTTTAGAAACTTAGTTGTACCCTCTTTAAAATGTCATAAGCCGTTTATTTTATGGATGCATGGTTTAGGAGAAAATAATTATTAAAAAGGGGGTGTTTGGAGCGTTTTTGACAAGGGGTGTTTGGTTTTATATGACAGTTGTTACGGTTTTGACTAAAATAAGGCTTCGTTTTACACTTTCAGGACCCGTGTCCCCGAGTTTTTGAAGAAACCGTCCTTCCGGACAACTTTCGTGTTTTAACATTTTGATGAAACGGACCAGAAATGCCTCGAATTTCGTGCCCGACCCATCTGTCCACAGAAGGTTTTGGACAAATTTTTAGTAACTTCGTTAGACCGTATCTTTTGACTCGTGTACTCGTTTTAGGTGATTCAAATTGCTACGTTTTCTTTTTAAAATCCTTCTTAACATTATGTATTTGATACTAAAAGTTATAACAAAATGGAATGAGTTTAATAGACTTACAAACTTGGGATTCGACTATAACTAGATTGGCTTTCAAATGGAACAAGACTCTTTCCCTCCTGCTAGGCTTTAATGTACCTTTCCTTCTTCCTTATCTTAGACTTAGAAATCAACAAGTGTGTGTGTGTGAGAGTGTTTGTGTGTTTCAATTGAGGAATGAGTAAAAAGAAATGAGTGTGGGTCGATATTTATAGGAGAATTCTAAGGCTAATAGGTGACCACTTGTAGCATTTTGTAAGAATTGTTGAGATATCTAGGGGACATGATGAGGTGTTCTCAATATATCTATGCACTATGTTGTTGGATCAAGTGGTTCTAAATGAAACCACATAAGAAGCTTGACATATTTGACTATCCTTGTTGAAATTCTAGAATACAAGGTTGCTTGTTCTATTCATAGCCACAATGTGAAAGATTTTAAAGGACAAGGTGATGTAGCATCATGAGGTGGTTAATCTTGAGCCTAGTAACATCCTTGTGGTTAGGGAAAATACAAGTATCAATCTAGGACTAGTTTAGTTAGAGATTTAGTTACGATTGAACTAGAAAATAAGTTAGTTTAGTTAGGTTTATGTAAAGTATAGACTTTAGTTCCATGCATTAAGTACTTGTACCACAAGCATTACGGACTTGTACCTTAGACTTGTAATTTATAAGAAAGTTGATTTTAAGGGCTTTGTGCATTATAGGTTTGTATCACGTGCTTTAAGAACTTGTACATCAGCTTCAAAGTGTTGTACTTTATTGTTGATGGGTTAGTTACGTGAAATCGTAGTTATAATATATTATGGTTTCATGAAAACTCCAACAGATGAAAAACGTTTAGTTTGAATGTTTAATAATCGTACATTTACAAAATAACGTATAGTGGTAAATAAAAGTTGAAAACTTTTATACTTGACGTATAAGGAATGAACTTAAGACATTCTGGTGTTGGTGTGTACATTTTTTTAAGAATGTGAGTTACGTCATATTAGTTAGTTGTTGTGATTAGATAAACAGATAACGTTTAAAAAAATTTAGACATGAAAAATGGATAAGTATTCTTTAGTTAGAATATCATACAAGTGAAAATTTACTAGTGGTTACATTGGTGACCTTTTCTTTTATGAGTTGTCCCAAACACGGATGCAAGCCAATAAAATACAAAGAAATGAGTAATAGTCCCTCTAATAGGTGTTATTACAACAAATACAAAACTCACACTCACTACTATCAAGATCAAGATGATCTTGTTACAACCAGTAAACTATGAACCAAAGCAGAAGAGAGAATGAAACCAAGAAACTGAGAGAGAAACCGATTGTGTGAGAAAACACTATAACTTGAATGAATGAAATATGTTAACATCAAATAGTCCTGAATATTAAGTGTCAATTTCCCCCCAATAATGCTTGTAATTTATATCATTTATATGGATTTACGCTTGTTTTCCATTGTTTTCCACTTCGGGTAAATTACGAGCATTGGAGCTAAAGAGGCGGAATTGGAGAAATATCAAAGATTTATCATAGTATCTCGATTTAAACAAGTTCTGGTAACTCATCTCTCACATTACGCGTAACTAAAGCATGACTCGAAAACCAACTCATCGAAGGTTACGGTAACTCTCCCCATAGGCTCTGACGTAACTATATTAGGTCAAATGAGGTTCCACGCCGTGATAACTCACGCCGTAATTATTTCATCAACTACGGTGTAACCAAGTATATTGAAGACTATGGCGTAACCACTAATAAGGTTCTGCCGTAACCATCGGATCTAGTACAAAATACGAAGGAATTGATGGTTACGACTTAACTCTTATATTAGTTATGCTGAACCCGGATCGGCCTATAAATACCCCACGAATTCGGCATTTCTAATCATCCCATTCCACACACAACAACCGGAGAATGTGGGAAAAGCCAAAGCGGTCTAGAGGAGCATACGGAGTCTGTCTCCAAGGAGAAATCAATCCCTACGATAAGCGTTAGCATTTATCTTTTCTTTACTTTCGATTCATGTATTTGTGCCCTTCAATATTGAATTTATTTGTATGGTTAATATGAGCGCTAGCACCTCTTGGTGCCGGCCTAGTTATGATTCCTTAATATTTTGTTTGCGTTACATTACTTCCATATAATTATTTCTAAGTGTATGCATGCATAGTTTATTGGTAGCTACCCTTGTTTGGTAGTTTTGAATGGCGGTAGAGGCCAATTGCCTGGGAGATATGACCAACCGACCCTAGGTGAGCGGATGAGACGGAAGGGTAAGATATGACCAAGCGACGACCCTTTCTACTTGTGTGATTTGACCAAGTGATCACCTACCGTTTGGATGAACTTAAGAATTAAGGGGTGAGTGTTTAAGTTGCTAACGCCCGGCACTCACTATTATAAATCTAGCATGTAGTGCATACTTAATGACTTGGCTTAGGGGACCGAGGAACAGCAGGACTTATGAGGGGACACCGACTTCTCTGTGGTGGCATCTTTCTTTGATAGGTTAGGCGAATTGACCAAATGTTGTCCTCTCGACTTTGACCCCACTTGAAGTAATTGGAAGTAAGTAGACGTAGACATAACTAGCTAGGAGGAATAACTAGGTTAGCACCACTCTCCTCTATTGATTTATCCTTTTCATTTATTTGCTTTTATCTGCTTTAGTAGTTAATTAATTAAATCCTTATCGAATTCATATCTAAAATCTGTGACACTTAGACTTAGTAATAATCCAACACACATAGCTCTTGGGACGACCTCGGCTTTACCGAATACTACACTCACAAGCGACCGGTACTGCCCGTTAGTGCTTTAGGGTACACCATAGGTATAACGAGACTTTATAAATATTAAAACACAGTCAAGAAAACATGCATCAAGTTTTTGGCGCCGTTCGGGAGTTATATTAGGATTGCTATTAAGTCTTTCATTTTCGTTTTGTTTTAAAATTTTCTATAATTCTCACGATCATTATTCGAGTTTTCAGGTACCATGGAAGCTGTTAACATCGATGACCTCACTCTTGAGGAATATTTGGCATTAACAAGGGAAGAACAAGGACCAGGAATTGTTAGGCCAGCTATCGCAGAAGAGGGTCAATTCGAAATCAAACCTCAATTCATGAGGGAATTACGTGCAAATCCCTTCTCTGGAAGCATCACCGATGATGCCCATGAACATATATACAACGTCGAATACATTGTCAGCCTATTCAAAATTCCAAGAGTCTCACACGATGCTATCATGTTACGAGTATTCCCTATTTCTCTTACGGGAGCTGCTAAAAGATGGGTTGATCGATTACCTGCAGGGACTGTCAACACCTGGCTTATCCTATAAAAAGTATTTCATTCAGAGATACTGTCCTCCATCAAAGACGGCTAAGAAATTAGAAGAAATCCATAACTTCAAGCAAGAGGGTGATGAAACGTTATACCAAGCTTGGGAAAGGTATAACGAATTATTATACAAATGCCCTACTCATGACCTCAACACCCAACAAAAGGTGAACGTGTTCTACGAAGGTCTGAACATCTCCTCAAGACAAATGGTCGATTCTCAGGGACCGATTCCTGGTAGGACACCCACTTTAGCTTTAGAAACTATTCGAAAGATGGCAGACCACTCTAAAAAATGGCACAATGGAGGGAGCAACCGAAGTAAGAATGGAGATATGGAAGGTCTTGCAGCAATAAACAAAAATCTAGAAAGTCTTGGAAGAGACATGAAGAAGCTCAAGGAAAATGTGCATTCCATTCAAGAAGAGCGAAATGGAAATCCAACTACTAAAGAATGTTCCTCCAACGAGGAAGTTAAAAGGATCGGAGAAGTTAAATATGGAAGAGAGAACCCTTTCAACAATTACAATAATAACAGGCCCAGATATCAAGAAAAATCCCCAGGATTCTACACAAGAATTAACAACAATCCTCCTAAACCTAGCATTGAAGAAATAATGTACAGGCACATCGAAGAATTCGCAAAAGCGGGATAAATTCTAGGAATGGATGGTCAAAGTGAAGGAGGACACCAATATGAACCTACGTAACCAAGATGTTGCGATTAAAAACCTCGAAACACAAATTAGGCAATTGGCTAAAAACCTTGAAACGAGTAATGCTAAAGCCATTGCCTGTAAAGCCATATTTGCGCAAGATAAAGCAGAGAAAGAGGAGTGCACATCCTCTATCACAAATTATCTTTCCGGGATTAACTACCTAAGAGAGGATGATGAATCAAATGACGACGAGACCCTACCAAGCCAACTTCCTGAGAAACAGCAATACCAGGAAAGTTTTCTTCTTCCATGCACTATTGGTAATATTATGATTCCCGCATTAGCTGATTTGGGGGCCGGGGTAAACCTTATCTCTACCACTTTATTTGATAAAATAAAACTTACCAATTTAAAAGAAACAACAATTATGATAGAAATGGCTGATTCCTCTAAAGTTGTACCGAGGGGAATTGTGAATAGTGTGCTTTTAAAAATTAGAAAATTATTTTTCCCAACTAATTTTGTGGTTATTGACATGGGGAAGCGGGAGGCTTACAACTTAATTGTTGGTAGACCTTTTATGGCCACTTGTAGGGCTCAAATTAAGGTTTTTGAAAAACAAATTTCTTTGGGAACTGAAAATGAACGAATAATTTTTAGTATGAAAGAGCATTTAAAACCAAAAGTAGAAATTTCAAATAATGTTGATGTCGTTAATGTTCAATCACTAGATCCCCCTCTAAACTTTAATCCTATTACTAATGATAGTAGAGAGAATTTTGATGATTGTAAGCAGAAACAGGGAAAGATTGTCCAAGGCATTGAGGAAACTCCAATTCCAAACAAACATTTCCACAACTCAATATTAACAAAGGATGACGAATCGGTGACAGCATGGCCCCCGTATAATCGTTTTCAAGAATGTGAAAGAAAGGCGAATGAACGAATATACCCTCATAAGGGTGAGAGACATGATATTGAATTAGCATTAGAAGATTGGTACAAAATGAGATTTGGGAAATCAAAAATCTATAAGGGACTGGTTAAGCAGTATAAGTACAATAATCTCACTGACACAATAAACGGTGAAAGATCTAGCATAAGTATTACTAGTAGTCTCATTGCTAAAGATGATGACCGGGGAAAATTATTCGATGAATGGCTTTCACAAAAATTTGGAACAGATGGCATCCGTAATACTGCAAGCAAAAAGGGATTTAACAAATGGATGAATGAGTGCCAATGAGTGGTGGAAGCAGGCCAATTCCAAAGGCCCCTATAGAACCCCGCAGCTCTGAGTCTAACTTAAAGACTCGTAAATAAATAAAAGTGCTCTTTCGGGAGACAACCCGAATTATCCATTTCTTTTGTTTTATTTCCATTTTTGTAGGGTTTTGTGTTTTCTAACCATTTTGCAGGAAACGAGGAAGTAATTACTATTGCAGTTTGCTGATCTGATCATAGTTACGGCGTAACTCATCTATGTGATTACGTTGTAACCTACCTTTTCTGCAGTAATTTTAGACGCATTACCAATTACGGTAATACTACCTGCGTAGTTACGCGTAACCACTCGCTTGCGACCACGTTAGGTTTTGCCGATTCGGCGTAACTCCTCAAAAGTCATGACGTAACCTTCTTACGCTTTAATTATTTCATTTTAAAACACAATAACCTTGTATTAATATTTTAAATGAACTTTGTGAGTGTGTTCTGTAAACCCTCACGAGACTTCACTTTTCCACTTGGGACACCAAGTGGTTTAAAAACTTGTTGCATATGCTAAATGCAACCGTGATTCCTCTGAAAGTGAGTTAGGTTTGTTTTCATTTTCATTTTTCTTTTAGAATTATGCTTGTCGGTAGTGTGATTTCGAGATTGAAGTTTGTTCATGATGCTTATCTGAAGGCACATCTCTTTTCGTGGGCCTTCTTTCTTTATGGAGCAAATTTTAGGAAGTTCTCGCCTAATTCTACTTTTCTCTTCACCTTTATTTAATGCTTAGTACAAAAGGGACTTTGTACAATTCAAGTGGGGGACGGGGTAGAATTATCTCTTGAACATTATTTTCCCTCGCTTTTCTAGTTTATTTTGAAAACTTATGCCATTTTAAAATTTTGACATGTTTTTCTTAACCTAACTAGATTAGACCTTAGCGAAAGCACATACAACCATTGATTTTATATGGTGAGATTAGCCTTATCCGTTTCCAATATTTTACCCCAAATCCACCAAATTATGAGTGTGCCGGTAGCTTGTAAACTTTAGAACTTGGCCTTTGCATCATTTCGAGACCATAGACGAGGTATGTTGAGTTAGCTCGATGTATTTGGACTTTTCAGTTTTAGAAGGCAATATTATAGGATTATCACCCAAATAGCCTACCATTGTGTGTCTATCGATTAGTCACCTCGACTTCTCGACCCCCATATGAAACCCTTTTGTTGCACTCACATTTAGTTCAAGATACCCCTAGATACACCCATCTGAGCCATTCCTTTCGCTTTGTTAACCCAATATATTGTTTTGATACACCTATACACCTTAGCCTACCCTGTAGTCTTTATTTGTGATTAGGAAGTCATCATTCGCCTAAGTTCAAGGTTCAAGTGGAAAGGTACGAAAATCACGCTTTCATCGACAACATATTCCTGGAGATCATTGAAGACCCCCCGAATTCCCATTGTTCATCTCAAGTGTGGGGATATTATGTTTAGTTATTATTGTTATGTTGAAAAAAAAATAGTTGTTATGTTATTGTAAAGTGCGATGTTATAAGCACTATGTTTTGAGCTTTATAGATTTAGTATCAAGGAGGCCACCTCGGTCTCATTCGAAGATTGTAGTTGGTAATTATGCCAACAGTTGGAGAAAAGGTAGTATTGGATCGATATACTTTAATCAAACTAACTTAAACTAGCTTGTTAAGGTTTAATAACCTCAGATAAATCCTAAGTTATTAACAAAGAAACACGGAGCAATCTTTATTAAGTACGCGGAATTTACTTAACAAAGCTAAGAAGAATAACTTTTATTATAAACTCTAAATCTACTTATTATGCAGATACTCTAATACAATTCAAAGATTATCGAACTTCTCTCTAAAACACTAATTAACTTGTGAATTCGTAAACGCTAAAACTCTTTTTGGAATCGTGCCTCTAATGTCAATCTAGGAGTCCTTTTATAGGCTCAAGGATATCCTAGTCGGTTTACAATTTGTATCCTTGTACAACAAGTAATCTAAACATAGAATACAATTCTTTCCATAAACGAATATAACAGTTCTTTTGTTCTTGCGTACTTTGACTTCGTAGTGCGATACTTTGACTTTATCTTTAGCGATTACTTTGACTCTTTGATCTGTTTCCGGTGCTGCGACTTACTGACTTTCATGTCTTGATACTTTCATATCTTGACACTTTCATATCCCAACAATCCTCCCTAACTTGAATTCTACTTGCTTGACTTCAAGTTCCTTTATGAATATGTCTTTAATAGCTTCATCTTTAAAAGCGGATTGTTTCTTAGTCTTTAGATTATATCTCAGAGTATGCGCTTGTCAAAGTATCTCTTAGAATTGTTCTTTTCACATGACATCCAAAGAAGCTCCATCTTTTCAAAGAACACAACAACATATGACAAATTGTACACTAATTCGGTTTAAGTTGCATACTATTCTCATCACTTCCAAGTGAATCATTGAAAATTTAATGGATTTAGATCTCTTTACCAAAGCCATTATCTGGAGTAGCCAAATGTTTTGGTGTGTAAGACCATGGTACATTGATAACCATATGATTTTTAGCAAACCACCCACTATCCATGATTTGATATGTCTTTACCAAAAGTGTACCCTTACGGACTAGTTAGTTCTTCTATCTAATGGTGAACTAATTACCAATAATGGATTTTCTGACCTTTACCACAAGCCATTTTCTTGTGGGCTAGCCAACTCTTTACATTCTTGATATGGTGAGTTGATTACCATCCAACTTATTAGCAAGTTGTCAACTAAAAACGGATTTGATATATCTTTACGAAATTTGTTTGCTCATGGATTAGCCAATCCTTTTGTAACCATGGTGGATTGATAACCTATTGATGTTATCATCACAAAAACTATTTATTCAACCTTTATTTCAAAATATTTATTACTTAGCAAAGGTTTCATTTAAAATTCTTTTAAGCGGTTTATTACATAAGCAAGTACTTTGATGAAAGTCTTGTCTCGATCAACAATACTTTGAATAAAAGTATTGATATATCAAAAGTATTTATCCAAATAAAATTCATACCGGTTAATGATCATCCTCAAGAATAGTAGTCCGGTTAATAAACAAATTGATAACCATGCAGCGGTTTCATTATCCTCTTGACTTCCATTCGATGCTCTAGCATTCTTCTCATGAGCTCAACTGTGAGAGGTATATTCTTTCTGCAAACATGTGTATCATTGTTCCATTTTCCGACTCTAAAACATGAACTCAGACTCTTCAAAGAATCTCCAGAAACAATTTCCGCTTTCTTGATTCTTCCAAACATCATCGTTCTCTCTTCTGCTTTCCCATGTAGTTATGAGATCACCATGTAAAACTAAACCAATCTGTCTAATGGATTATGTTCAAAGTAAGCTTTCACCACATGATATAAATAGAATAAATCTACTCTATCTATAATGTGCGATAAGTCCCATAGCCTTTTGAAAACTTTGAAGCTTTCATCTTCTTTATGAAAGATCATATAATCTCCATCCTTGGATTTCACAACTTCAAAAGCACTAATCTTTGATCCATTCATCTTCATATCATCATCTTCTTTTGAATAATCAAAATCTACCACTCGAGATAATTCCTTAATTCATCACTAGTCTCGGATCTTAATTCAACTTTTTCTTTCTTTGAGGCTGGACATCCAGAACTTCGCTTTTCTTTTTCTTTTAAGCTCTTCTTCCTTTCGACTTCGGTCAATGAGCTTCTTCTAAAGTCTTTAATGTCAAGAACACTCTTCTTATAAGCTTCTATTTGACATCATAGAGTCTTTGCATATCAACATAATTAAACACAGTAATCCTTTATATCCTCGAAAGCCTTTCTTGTTGGTGCAATAACCCAATAAGTATCCTTCTTGAGACTTACCATCAAACTTTCCTGCATTATCAATGGTGTTTAAAATAGTGAGAGGACATCCAAAGGCTTCATAAAGCGAATGTTGGGTTTGTTGCCCATCGACAATTCATAGGGTGTCTTCATCGTGGTTTGGTGGCGGAGACTACATTAAGTACATAACATGCAAGACTTACGACCGCCCAAAATTGAATAGGTAGATGGGAATCCGCTAGCATTGTCCTTCTTGCTTCAATCAAAGTCCTATTCTTCCTCTCTGCAACACCATTTTCTTTGTGGTGTTCTAGCAATACTAAACTCCCTCTTTATGCCTTTATTTGCACAAAAGTCATCCATAAGCTTGTTCTTGAACTCGGTTCCATTATCACATCTAATACCTCTAACCTTGAGTCTCAATTGATTTTCAAGAGCTATTATAAGAGTCTCGAATAGCATCAAAAGTATCATCCTTAAAACCCAAAAGAAAACCCAACCGAATCTCGCAATCATCTGTAACAACCAAGCGATTACTTTTCTTATTTAAACTTGCCACAAAGACAGTCCAAATAAATCCATATGTAACAACTCCAATGGTTCTCTAATAGTTCTTTCCTCAAGCTTCTTGCAGGAAGCTTTATGTTGTTTACCCTTCTTGCATGCCAAGCATGATTGATCATTCTTGTAAGTCTTTGAAGGTAAACCTCTAACTAGATTGCCTTTGATCAGTTTGTTGATATTCTTGAAATTAACATGGCCCAATCTTCTATGCCATTGATGTGCCTCTTCAGATGTTGCTTTAACCACCAAACATGTGGCTCTTCCATAAGAATGTAGACTCTTCATGTCTAAGCTATACACATCATTTGTCTTTGGTACTCTAAGTACTACCATGTCATCATCAACGGGTTTAAAATCGGAGGATAGGATGAGACATTACGTGTTAGTGAATAACACATGATGCTTTTATCACAAATTTGAGAGGCGAGAGCAAGTTGAATTTAAGCTCCTTTACATATCTAACATTCTCAAAGTCGATAAGCCCGCTTTGATAGTTCCTTTTCGATAATCTTTCCTCCATTGGGATCATTCCCAAATGCAACTCTTCCTCCACTAATATTTCTAAAATCGGACATAATCTCTTTGTCTCTGTCATACTTCGAGCAACCACTATCCACAATTAGATGATCTTTAAGCTCCTCTTACGGGTTGCCCACACACAAAGAAAAGAGTTAGTGATTTTTAGGAACCCAAGCCTTCTTGACTTGTGTTCCCGTGGAGTTACAAACTCAAATTCTTTTAGTATGTAATTCCACTATCTTTCAAATGATGATCCAAAATTATCTTTTGATCTTTTAATATGGATTTTCAAAACTTTACGGTTTTCAACATAAATCTCTTTACATGATTATTAGCTTTTTCTTGTGTCACAAAACATCGATTCACTTTTGTTGAAATCTTGTGTGTCCTCAAGAAGTACCTTCCTCTTAACCCATTCGGTTTAACACGTGGTTCCCGTGTGATTTAGATCCCTATGTGAATTGTAATACCTTCTAGGTTGATAGTGAGATCTCCTCGGATTCCTATTCGGTAGTGTGATCAAGTACCTTGTTTCGGCGATGCTTTGGAAAATCTTGTGAGATCTGAAGGTTTTGAAAAGGTTTTCTATGATGTGGGTATCGTGATGCGGTGTGAAGTTTCGTGATTAATCCTATTTGAATTATTCCAAAGCGGTTTGTGTTCTCTAGGTGTGTGGTTGATGGTCTGTTCTTTGGAAATTTGCTAAGGTATTATGAGTGTCGATCACAATCTTTGATTAAGTGATTAGGACTATACACACAAACACATTTTTGACCCATATGTCCAAAGTGATTTCTTCTATGTCTATGCCCAAAATTATTTTGCCTTTTAGGTGAATGATTAAACTGTTTTGACAAAATTATCCCAAAAGGTTTAGCGATGACGATTTGAAAAGACTTTGAAGGTCTTTGCTTGAGGAGCGATACTTTGATTTGAAGAGTCCGCTTGATTTTGAACATTATTTTCAATGACTTCTTTGGGTGTGTCGGATCTAGATTGAGCAACAAGCTTCTTCCTAAACTCTAGATTGTCTACTCCAAATCAAGAAACATCAGGCCTTATGGGTTGATGACTAATGGGATAATGGAGCGACATGATAACCATTATCTTTCTTATACTCGGAGGTGGTTCACTTATTGAGTCCTCATTACTAGATGTATCTACATAGTTAATGAGTTCATCATTACTAGTGGTTATGTCCTCAAAATCACCATCATCCGATTACTAGATTGGTTTTCTTCTATTTTACTAAATCCATTCCAAATCCTAAGCCGGTTCTAAGATAAGCTCTTTCTTTGTTTTGAACATAAGAAACATGTGACAAACCAGATTCTTTCCAGCATCAAATTTAGCTAACAAATCATCTCTTTCTTTAGTTAATTTCTCAATTTGACAATTTTACGTTTAGTTTCCATTCACTAAGTTTAGCTGGTAATCCTGTTGTTCATACTTTTCATTAAGCCATTTCATTATTTTCATGTGTTATGATTTTAGCTTCCATGGACTCTAAAGTAATTTGATAACCGACCACTTCGGATCTAGCCTTAATACAATTATCTCTTCAATCACATAAGCTGTTAAGCAATTTATGATAAAAATCATAACAGTTTGAGCATACCTCGAGATAGGAGGCGAGTTGGTGAAGTAGCCACCATTGCAAGAAGAACGAGGATCATCTTCACTTTCTTTGCTCCAATCAAATCCTCCAAAGCCATCATCAGATTCAAAGCGGCATGTTGGGTTCTTCATCAAAGCGGTGCTCGGTCAATGCATCCATTGTGTCTTCAAGCTGCATCTTCTCACGCTACCATACAAGTAAGTCAACGGTTCATCATCAAACTCTTCCTCCGGTCAACCGATAACTTTCTTGAGCAACCAAAGCCTTTGTTTGATGGTGGAATTTCTTTGAGCTCAAGTTTTGGCTTCTCGGATATTACGTTGGCTTGATACTTAGCAAACCCGCACTCCTTGCAAAGTGACCGATCTTTTGACAATTGAAGCATTCAATTTTGGATTTGTCAAACTTATTCCTTGTTTTGGTTTGAAATCAATGTTTTACTGTCTTCATGTACTTTTTGATCCTTGCGGTGATCATAGCAACACACACGATATCAATTTCTTCAGTGCATCTTCTTGATACGTGCTAGATCTTCTTCATAAGTGACAAGTAAAGCGGCTTGTTGTGCAAAGAATGAGCACACAACTTCATCTGAGTGCAAAGTGGTAGATGGTAGAGCTCTTGAGCATATGAAAGGGGTTGTAAGCAGCAGTGCTTTGAGAAAGCAGTGCTTTGAGGAGAAGCGGTACTTTTGATTGAAATCTTGCTCTTCTTCGAGATGATAGAAAAGCAATATTGTGAGACTTGGAATTTGGTTGACCACTCATCTCATGCTCATACACTTTCGGTTGATGATAGAGATCATCAAAGTCCATGACATCAAACCTTGTTGTCCTCGATCATTGTAGCAATCACATGCCATGTAGATGGCAAACTTCTTGAAACTTCAAATTAGCATCCTCAATGACATACGCCTTGTATAACTCCAACATGTTTAGGAGATTTTGAAATCTATCATATCGACATCAAGACTCTCTTTCACCTCTTGTGAAAGTTTCAAGCTATTGCTTCAAAGAAATTTACGTGCATCTTCTTAGAGGCTTCATTCCTCAAATCTGGTCTTGAGAGCGCCTTGAGTCCTTAGCATCTTTAGCATCATGAAATTTGAGAAGATGACCATACGGAATGGCGAGATAAGAGAATGTTTAGTGCCTTCTCTTGATTCCTTAGGGTTCTTCTTTGGTAAGGCGCCTTTGGTGCTATAGGTTGTCGGGAATATTAATAGGTTTAGAACTACCTCATTGCCATTAACAATTACATTCCATAGAGCATGGTCTCAGTAATGGCAATATCTTGCCTCATCTTCATGCACCATAGATCATATTCTCCTTCTTGATTATTGGAATTTTGAGTGAGGGTGATTGAGGGTGGTGGAACGACTTGATCGACATCTTGAATATTGTTGAAGTAGGGTTTCTTCCTAGTCGAGTTTCCACAAGCTCGATACCACTTGTTGGATCGATATACTTTAATCAAACTAACTTAAACTAGCTTGTTAAGGTTTAATAACCTCGGATAAATCCTAAGTTATTAACAAAGAAACCGAGCAATCTTTATTAAATGCAGGAATTTACTTAACAAAGCTAAGAAGAATAACTTTTATTATAAACTCTAAATCTGCTTATTATGCAGATACTCTAATACAACTCTAAGATTATCGAACTTCTCTCTAAAACACTAATTAACTTGTGAATTCATAAACTCTAAAACTCTTTTTGGAATCGTGCCTCTAATGCCAATCTAGGAGTCCTTTTATAGGCTCAAGGATATCCTAGTCGGTTTACAATTTGTATCCTTGTACAACAAGTAATCTAAACATAGAATACAATTCTTTCCATACACGAATATAACAGTTCTTTTGTTCTTGCAGTACTTTGACTTCGTAGTGCAGTACTTTGACTTTATCTTTAGCGATACTTTGACTCTTTGACTGTTTCCAGATGCTTTGACTACGATTACTTTCATGTCTTCATGCTTTCATATCTTGACACTTTCATATCCCAACGTGTAGTGTGACCATCACGGCGTCCTCTAATGACACATCTACCTAGTATTTCATGATCCGGTTTCTTGACTTCAAAGCTTGAACTTTGGGCGGACGATAAGTGGTGATGACTTGGTTATAGATTTAGACTACCTACTTGTTTTTATTTTACACCATTTATATATCCCATGTCTTATCCTACCGTTTAGTCATAGGCGTGTCTAGGTGATGTAGCGAGCAATCTTTGGTGTCTTGGCCATGGATTTGGTCATGTATCATTGATTTTGTCCACTTCGCGTGACATGTTAGTAATAATGAGGCACCCACTAACCTTTGTCGTGTCTACCCATATTGCTTTCGAGAATTGTTTAGCCCTTAACTCTAGTGGTGGAGATTTGTGTAACCGCCAAGCTTATGATAGAATACATGCTATGACTATGCGATTGGTGATCTTGAAATTGACACTTAGAGTAGTTAGAGATTTGAGTGTTTCGTTCCCATTTTGTGAGGTGTTCGGCTTTGTTTTATTCTAGCATAAGGGATTTGTAAACTTATATTTTCCAGATTTTGGACAGGAACTCAGTTAAGGAAAGCCAGAAGACAGTTGACTATGTGTTGGTTCAATGGGTCAATTGAGCAAAAGAAGAGGCCACTTGAGAGCTGCTTGAACATATGATCACAAGATTTCCCTATGTTTTCATGGGATTCTTGAGGACAAGAATCGTTTGAAGAAGAAGGCATTGATAGGAATAAAAAGCAATGTCAAAGAAAGTCAACAATATAGTCAAAGCAAAAAGTCAAACTCTTCCAAAAATACCCAGCAACTTTTCCCGCCATTTTGAATTTAACCTTCTTTGTATAAGTTTATATTTCCTTGTCATTTCACATTTAGCTTTGTAACTAAATTCTCTCTTCTACTTTGTAAACGCCACATCATTCTAATAATAATCATTTGGTTCTCTAATTCGTTGTTAATTCTTTCTCATTGAACTTCCTGTTTTAGAACTTGATCATTCCCATTTTGTAAAAATGGTATCAAAACTATAACACCGAGTTAATCACCCAACCAACCACCCCTTGGTGACCTTTTCTTTTATTAAAACGATATACACTTGAAGAGTTGTCCCAAACACGGATGCAAGCCAATACAATACAAATAAATGAGTAATAGTCCCTCTAATAGGTGTTATTACAACACATACAAAACTCACACTCTAACCCTGATAACCACCAAACTACTATCAAGGTCAAGATGATCTTGTTACAACCACTAAACTATGAACCAAGGCAGAAGAGAGAATAAAACCAAGAAACTGAGAGAGAAACCGATTGTGTGAGAAAAATCTATAACTTGAATGAATGAAATATAATAACATCAAATAGTCCTGAATATTAAGTGTTAGTTTCCCCCGATAATGCTTGTAATTTATATCATTTATATGGATTTACGCTTGTTTTCCATTGTTATCCACTTCGGGTAAATTACGAGCATTGGAGCTAAAGAGCCGGAATTGGAGAAATATCAAAGATTTATCATAGTATGCGATATTAAACAAGTTGTAAACCTCATCTCTCACATTACGCCGTAACTAAAGCGTGACTCGAAAACCAACTCATCGAAGGTTACGGCGTAACTCTCCGCATAGGCTACGACGTAACTATATTAGGTCAAATGAGGTTCCACGCGGCGATAACTCGCCGTAACTATTTCATCAACTACGGCGTAACCAAGTATATTGAAAGTGCAGGCGTAACCACTAATAAGGTTACTGTAGTAACAGCAGATCTGGTGCAAAATAAAGGATTGATGGTTGCGGCGTAACTCTTATTATAATTACGTAGTAACCCGGATCTTGTCTATAAATACCCACGAATTCGGCATTTCTAATCATCCCATTCCACACAACAACGGAGAATGTGGAAAAAAGCCAAAAGCGAGGTCTAGAGGAGCATATGGAGTTGTCTCCAAAGGAGAAATCACTCCCCTACGATAAGCATTAGCATTTTATCTTTTCTTTACTTTCGATTCATGTATTTCGTACCCTTGAACATTGAATTGATTTGTATGGTTAATATGACTAAGCACCTCTTGTTCTTGGCCTAGTTATGATTCCTTAATTGTTTTGTTTGCGTTTACATTACTTCCATATAATTATTTCTAAGTGTATGCATGCATAGTTTATTGGTAGCTACCCTTGTTTGGTGGTTTTGAATGGCGGTGAGGCCAATTGCCTAGGAGATATGACCAACTAACCCTAGGTGGAATTTGAGACGGGAAGGGTGAGATATGACCAATGACGACCCTTTCTACTTGTGTGATTTGACCAAGTGATCACCTACCGTTTGGATGAACTTAAGAATTAAGGGTGAGTGTTTAAGTTGCTAACGCTCGGGCACTCACTATTATAAATCTAGCATGTAGCATTTAATGACTTGGCTTAGGGACCGGGAACAACGGGACTTATGAGGGACACGACTTCTCTGTGGTGGCATCTTTGTCGATAGGTTAGGGCGAATTGACCAAATGCCGTCCTCTCGACTTTGACCCCACCAAGTAATTGGAAGTAAGTGAGCGTAGACATAACTAGCTAGGAGGAATAACTAGGTTAGCACCACTCTCTCTATTGATTTATCCTTTTCCTTTATTTGCTTTTATCTGCTTTATTAGTTAATTAATTAAATCCTTATCGAAATCATATCTAAAATCTGTGACATTTAGACTTAGTAATAATCCAACACACATAGCTCTTGGGACGACCTCGGCTTTATCGAATACTACACTACATGCGACCGGGTACACTGCCCGTTAGTGCATTAGGGTAGACCATAGGTATAACGAGACTTTATAAATATTAAAATCTGGTTCGTAAAACCTGCATCAAAATACTAGCTCCTCTTTTCTTATATAATATATACACCAAAGTTCCATATCAACCCCTGCACATACACAAAACTTACAAAAACGTAACTAAACTTTTGTTAGCTAATAATAACTAACAAAAGTTACCAATTAGACCTTTATGTTTCATTAATTTGTCAAAAAGTGTAAATACTTTTAAGACATTTCCTAGTGATTTCTGAAAGATCCTATCAATGATCTACTTGGAAGTAATAATTGTCTCAATACAAAAGGTCAACAATGATCCAAGCTATCGAAGGTGTAGCTAATTAAGCAGCAATCAAGGCAACACAAGAAATCAATAACATATAAATTATTCCTAGTTAGTTTAAATGTTTAAATTTTCCCTTTATAATTAACACACAAATACACGATCATCATTATTTGAATGGAATGGTAACAATGGCCTACATGTTCACGACGCAACAACAAATGTGGTTAATTATTTGATCCGATATAACATCTACCAACCAATTATGAATAATGGTAGAACCATGACACAAATTGCGTTTCTATTTCTCTAATGTGTTTAGGCAAGCGGTGCCAAGAAGCAAGTCGGCGTTTGTGGTAGAAATCTGATATATATCTATCGTCAACCTTTGGTAGCAATTGCTTTCGTGCAAGAGATGGAGTAGCTTAAAACATCCGAGGTATAATAGTAATTGAACTACGATCTTCCGTGGATATGATCAGCCCCTATATAGAAGCATGAAACATGGTGTTTTTCCGTATCACGATCAATGGTTGAGTGGTTTATGTGGAAAAATAGAAGGGGGGGGGGGTTGGATAGTTTTACCGATTAAAACTTCGTTTTAAAATATTTAGATCGACTTATGTCAATCTATTTAAATGCGTATGTTGGATGTTGATAGATAGATATGGAAATGTGTAGTGCAAAGGTAAAGAGTAAGAAACACAAAACCACGACACGAGTGTTTATAGTAGTTCGGCTACAAGGACACCTTCCTTGCCGTACTCCACTCCCCGAGTCACCTACTCAAGAGTTTGTAACTACAAGACACAACTCCTTATGGCGGAGAAGCCTTCACAACGTCGCCTACTCTTTTTCCGGTACTAGCATAGACACCGGGTTCCTCCACAAGGTAGAACCACACCTATCACAACATCGCCTACACTTTATCTGGTACAAGGCTAGATACCGAGTTCCATTACAAAGGAGGAACTACTACTCAACACTACACAACACCTATCCCAAAGGAGACCCACTCCTTATTACAACATCATCAAGGATATCAATGTCCTTGGATACAACCTATCTCTATTTGTACATCGATACACCTTATCGATTGTACACCCTTAGCATCCTTTACTAATGCCTTTGACTAGACCCTCTTGGCATCCTTCACTAATGCCTTTGACACGGACGTTCGGCACCTTTCACTAATGCATTCGTCTTGACTCTTTTGGCATCCTTCACTAATGCCTTTGACACGGACGTTAAGCACCTTTCACTAATGCCTTCGTCTTAACTCTTTTGGCATCCTTCACTAATGCCTTTGACACGGACGTTAAGCACCTTTTACTAACGCCTTCGTCTTGACTCTTTAGGCATCCTTCACTAATGCCTTTGACACAACACTTCTAAGGAGGAAGAAAGAACTATCAATAAGAGAACCTTAATAGTCTTGATGATGACGAAGCATGGCAACTCATGGACTTGGGCTTGCTCGACTTCAAGAGGTGGTGATCTCGCCTTTAAGAGGAACCTAGAGAATCACACTAAAACAAACACAAACTACATATAAAGATCCTTTGGATATGAGGTTAGAGAGTTTACAATACTAGGTGAAAGTATATGTAGGAGTGGCCACCCAAAATGAAGAAATGACTCACTATTTATAGAAGAAAATTAGCTACTGTTCCACGGATCCCTTACTTGAGGGATCCGTCCAGTGTAAACTGGGGGAACCGTGGGACGCTCCTCTTTGCCCATGGGTTTTGGGTCATGGGTCATGGGTTATGGGTTATGGGTCATGGGTACTAGACTTTGGACCATGAGTATCCAAGTAGATACAATGTATCTACACTAGATGCAATGCATCTAGTCCATGGGTCATGGGTTAGCTCCATGGGTCATGGACAATACCCATTATGACTTATGCATTATGTCATGCAATGGGTTATGGGTTATGATCCATGGTTATGGGTCATGGACTTTGGGTTTTACCCTACTATATTCAATGTATTTAGTCAATGGGTCAAATATTTAAACTTCTACCTATTATATTACTCATTCTGATACATACTAATTATGTATATATCTACCCAATATGTAAACACTAGTTGTTGTACATATGTATTACTAAATCATAAAATCACTATTACTTGTTTAGTGTTTTATGTGAAAACGTAAGTGTGTTAGTAAACTATTAGCTCAAACCAATTCGATTTTATTTGTTTTGTTAAAATGATTTTATGTTTGTTATCGACAAAACATTAGAAGATCGTAAAATATAAATAAAGCGTTTTCGGCTTATTTATATTAACAATCTCCCTTTTTATGACAAAACATAAGATTATTTTGAGGAAATACTAAAATTGTAAAGTTTGAATTGTAGTTTTACTCTCTTCTCCCTTTTTGTCGAAACAAAAGAGCGTAAAAGAAACTAACACATTGTTTTAAGAAAAACATGTAAAAGAAAGAAGATAAAGAAAAATATAGAGAGCAAGAGACGGGAAGTGTTCTCGTCTTAACTCCCCCTTGACAGTCCATCCCTTTGTGAGGGTGTCAAGTAAGAAGAAATACTAAACTAGTGCATTGCAACTATGTTTGCAAATGGTTTCGTTTTTGTAACGAATACGCTCCCCCTTTAGGATTGCAACTTTGCAAGGGGACGTCATGCAATGTAATCCTAATGTGAAGTATATTGCAAATGATTTTGCAATGTATTGCTTTGACACGAAACTCCTCCTAGCTTAGGGTCTCAAAGTCTTCATGTGTATATTGAAAATCTACAAAACAAAGGTTAGAAAACAAGTATACAATGCATAATTTCCTGCAAATAAGACTCAAGTTAGTAGTAAACAAGTCTTCTGTTGCACGGATCCCACGGTTCCCTCCTTGGAGGGATCCGTCTAGGCAAAATAGAGGGATCCGTCTGACTGTAAACAAAATACAGCAATGGTGATGTAACGAATGATGTTAACATCAAAATGAGATATGTATTAAGGTAACAAACATACACTAAAGACAATAGGGCATAAAACATGTAATCTCATTCAATAAAATACGAGAGATGATCTATAAATCTCTAAAACTAAGAGAATGATTTAACCATGTAATACATTTTCTAGTAATTCTAATATTTGACCAAAAACTTAAAAAGCAACAATGTGCTTGAAACTAAGGATGAGTAGACTTTTTGATTTGGTCCAATCATTCAAGAAGATGATTAAACATTAAATGTAACTCATTTCGTACTTCTTGAAGAAGTCCTAGGGTAATTTGACAATTAGAGCAATTATTGTCATGACTAGGAACCGGAGGAGATTGGTTGTTTTGAGGAGGCTCCACAAATGATGGTGGAGGTACATTGAGCAATGTAGTATGAGGTTCTACTAAGAGTGAAGGTGGTGGTAATGGAAAGTCCTCTATATGATTAGGTCCTTGGTGGTACCTTGTTCCAAAGGTGGACTATTTGGTGATGTAGGTGGTTCCCTATTTAACGAGAAGGTTGGTGAATGGGAAGTCCTTGGTGGTGAGTGCTCTAATGAGTAGAGATTTGGATGAGAAAAAGGTTCGGTAAAGGACCGTAGTCTATGCTCTAGGAATGAAGGCTTAGGCATATTACTAGAACTAGGTGCGTTTGGTTTAAAGCTTGATGAAGCCTTTCCTAACTCAAAAGGTCTAATACTAATTCTTGCGGTTCTTTTGGCTATTGTTAATTGAGATTGTTGAGGTGGGATTCTAACATTTGGACTTCTTACGGGTGATGACTCGGTGGATGATATCTCATGGACCATATGAGTATTCCTTTTGGATGAACCTTTGGTTGAAGAGTTCTTGCTAGACGCTTTAGTCATAGTGAAGTTGAGGATGTAGTAGGAGTCTTTAACTACTGATTTTTAGGATTGGTGACTTAAGCTCTCAAGAGTGTTTGGTTTATAAAGGATGAATTTGAATTAATGAATTAAATTCATGTCCACTAAGAAAATTTGGCATGCACCAAGGTCAACTCTGGTGTTGTTCAGCTCTAAGGAATCATTAAATGGTAAGAAAAAGTGTTTAGATTACCAAATATGGTTTAAATTTTGAAAGAAAAGTTGATTAGAAGCTCTCTGTAGACACGGATCCCACGGATCCCTCTCACTAGGGATCCGTCTGGTTATAAACCAGGGATCCGTCTGTTAGACAGAAATATGGTGAAGTGATTATGCTCTTGTAAGGTCTAGTACCTATAAATCTTGAGGGTTTGATTTTCCTTAGATGTCTTAAGTGATAGGTGACTTAAATGTCCAACCACAAGGAGTGAGGATACTTAATGATGGTATTGGGTAGGAAAGTGGACTTTTTGAGAGTGTAACTAAATGTTTAAGGATGATACTCATTGATTTGAGTATGACAAATGATGGTAATTGATCTTAGAGATCATATGATGACTTAAGAGAAATGTTTAAAAAAAATCCTAAAAAATAAAAAGAAATGAAAAACTAGTTTCAAGCCTATTTGAAAGTAAGGATGACTAAAACAAATTTGCTAAAATTGAGAGAAATATCAAGCTAAGTATTTTGAGATGTGAGGAACAATGTGTGAGCATTGTAGCAGAAATATAGTGAGTTTTGGTGAGTTGATAAATCAAAAGCACTTTGAATTTGATCATAAGTTAGCTACGGGTGAGTGTGAGACCTACTGAGCTTGAGGAAGACTTAAGTAGTCTTAAAGAATCATGTTTAGCTAGAATGTTGTGATCTAAGGGACATGTTTGATGTAAAGTGATCTGTATATGATATCTGTTTGCCTGGATCCCACGGTTACCTCATCTGAGGGATCCGGCTAGTTATAGCCCAGGGATCTGGCTACTGCTGACCAGTAGCTTCTTAGCAATTGTGCAGTTTTTGCACTCTTAGCAAATGCTTATCCTAATTATTTCTACAATCATTAAACACATTTAAACAACAAGTATAACGCATAGCAAGTGGGGAGAACTAAATGGTAATTAAAAAATGAGTGATAACGACTATTTGAATAGGATTAAGTCGTCGTAAAATCTAATTTTACTAGTTCCTAAGTTAAAGTGTCTAATGCCAAATCATGGCAACTCCTACAAGCTACATCCTAATCTACATAAATATTGTTAAGATGTTTACAGACCATTGTTTTAGAAATTGTTTTCACAAATTAAGGTCCTATGACCTTACCTTCCATCCACACCTCCTTCTATTTCACTCCCGTCTTCATCCCCTTCACTCTTCATCCTACCATCTCTACTTCTTCTTCTTCAAGAAGTTAGCAAAACACTTGAATATCCCTTTAGTTTGTTGCCACTCTTGTGATAGGCTTGGAATATCCGGAAGTTGATTGATGTAATCTAAAGGGTCGAGATCGGTGTTTCCAAGGGGGTTGCTACTTCCTTCTCCTTCTCTTTGTCTTTCCCTTTAATCCGATGAATCCGTTGGTGGGTGAGGTCTCTTGCCATCCACCATGATCCTTATAGTCTTTCCATCGGATAGCGGCACCATGACCTTGTTGCAAAACTATGGTCGAAGGAATAAGGAGAAGGATCTGAGAGCAAAGATGAAGTTTGCTAGGCGGGTCGGAGCATTGCATAAGGAGTACCATCTTGTCCATGCTTTCACACTCACCATTCTTTTTATCATGTAATAAGTGAGGTTGAAGTGAGTCTGGACACAAGGCAATAAATCATGAAGCTCAAGCACACATTGGGATGGTCTTTGTTCCTCCCAAGCAAAGCACGTTCTCCCTTACCACGAGTTCCCATTTCTTGTACAATGGAACATTTATAAACTCCATTTGAAATGGATCCTATAGATCACCTTGGAGTTTCTCGTGACCCTTGATGGAGATGCTCTTTCCATGAAGGCGGTATCCTTACCGTGGTTGCTTCAGGATGGTAGTGAAGTATACTTCATGATGATCTACCATGTCATGTAGCTCATGTGACCATTCATTAGAGTACATACACACTCCTTGATATGGGGCACGGAGTATCCTTCCAAATTCTACAAGAGAGAGGGTGTACTCATGCTCATTGATGATGAAGGCTATTGAGATGAACTCGTCTTCATTCCTAACGATTCTCATTGTCTTGTAAAATTCAAGCACGAACACCGGAAAATTTGCTCGTTAATGTCCAAGAGGCACTCGAAGTTATTCCCTCCAAAGACTTGTCAAATGTTGGTGTTTGCGAGGAATGATGTTTCAACCACACGGCCTTCATGGAAGAGCCTCTTTTCTAACATCATGAAGGCTTTCCTATCCTCCAGGCTTAGGCCTTCCTTACGATGGTACATTGGGATGTAGTGGGCGGTATCATGGTAATCTTGTTGGCGGTTTCTAGGCATGATTGTTCCTATACAACAAAACCACAATTGTGGTGTTAATTGTGTAAATAGTAACCTAATGGGATTGATTCACAATTTTGCTCAAAACATCTTTATTGAATTCAAGGAATGAGTTTAATTTGTATTAACAATGTTAATTCTTTGATTTAGATTATCTTAGAAAACAATGTGGTAACAAATTGTGACACACCCATTTGAGCTCAACTTCTAAAGATGAAAATTGTAATCCTAGGAATCAAGGAATTGAAATAACAATGTAGTGAAGATTATACTTACACAAGAGATTGTTTTGCTTGAAGAAGATGATCAATTTACTCCTATGAATAGTAACTAATTTTATGTTCGTTAGTCTTGATAGAGTAAAGTGGGTAGTGGAACTTCCACAGTGATCATTTCTTACTTATGTTGTCTTCTGTTGCACGGATCCCTTGCATGAGGGATCTGGCTAGTTCAAGCACAGGGATCCGACATATCAACAATTAGACAGCTTAAGTGATCATTGATAATTTTGGTTTGAGAGTTATAAATTTCCTAGGGTCGATGTTTATGCTTTATAAATTATGGTTTGGGGTTTTGACGGGTTATACTAGTCATATTTGACGAGGTTCCCTTTTTATGAATGAATCATAATTCTTTGAGAAGTTTTCAAAGATTATGATAAAATTCCATTTTATCATAATGTGAGAAATTTCACATGGATACTTATTGACATAGATGAAATGTCAATAATCCTTATGTGAGGAGTGATGATCAAGGCTCTCGAATAGCCGAGATATCATTATCACTAGTTTGTCGTTTTGTCTATAGAGATCAACGGCGAATACTATTCTTGATGATGAGTTCAATATAGATAACTACTTTAGTGATTATTAAGAGAGCATAAAGATACTACTAAAACTTAATAAAAAAAAATGATCTTATTAATTTATCTAGAAAGAGAATATAAAAAAAATAAAAATAAAAATTATTTGTAGTTTATTAAAGATCATACTTTTGCTAAATATTCTTTTTAAGGAAAGAAGTATTTAGAGAGAAATTCTTCATGATCTTCTTAGGATACCCAAATCCAAGTATGGAGAATTCTTAAGAAGGAAAATATTAAAACGATCTATCATTCTCTAACATTATAAAATATGGTGATTTTAAAACGCGACCTTTTGTTTTTAAGGAAGTTCCTTCCTTGTAGTTTTCAAACATACATAGATCGTGTTAAGTTTTTAAAAGTACAATATACTCTTAAGAAACTTGGTAACCTCGCTCTGATGCCAATTGTGAAAAACTAAAAGGGGAGGGGGGGTTGAATAGTTTTACCGATTAAAACTTTGTTTTAAAATATTTAGATCGACTTATGTCAATCTATTTAAATGCGTATGTTGGATGTTGATAGATATATATGGAAATGTGTAGTGCAAAGGTAGAGAGTAAGAAACACAAAACCAGGACACGAGTGTTTATAGTGGTTCGGCTACAAGGACACATTTCTTGCCCTACTCTACTCCCCGAGTCACCTACTCGAGTTCGTAATCGACACAACTCCTTATGGCAGAGAAGCCTTCTGGCGTTGCCTACTCTTTTTCGGTACTAGGCTGAACCGGGTTCCTCCCATGGTAGAACCACACCTATCACAGCGTCGCCTACACTTTATCCGGTGCAAGGTTAGATACCGAGTTCCATTACAAAGGAGGAACTACTACCCAAAACTACACAACACCTATCCCAAAGGAGACCCACTCCTTATTAGAACATTATCATGGATATCAATGTCCTTGGATACAACCTATCTCTATTTGTACATCGATACACCTTATCGATTGTACACCCTTGGCATCCTTCACTAATGCCTTTGACTAGACCCTCTTGGCATCCTTCACTAATGCCTTTGACACGAACGTTCGACACCTTTCACTAATGCATTCATTTTGACTCTTTTGGCATCCTTCACTAATGCCTTTGACACGAACGTTAAGCACCTTTCACTAATGCCTTCGTCTTGACTCTTTTGGAATCCTTCACTAATGCCTTTGACATGGACGTTAAGTACCTTTTACTATTGCCTTCGTCTTGACTCTTTCGGCATCATTCACTGATGCCTTTGACACAACACTTCTAAGGAGGAAGAAAGAACTATCAACAATAGAACCTCGGTAGTCTTGATGATGACGAAGCATGTCAACTCATGGACTTGAGCTTGCTCGACTTCAAGAGGTGGTGATCTCGCCTTTAAGAGGTACCTAGAGAATCACACAAAAACAAACACAAACTACATAGAAAGATCATTTGGATATGAGGTTAGAGATTTTACAATACTAGGTGAAAGTATATGTAGGAGTGGCCACCTAAAATGAAGAAATGGCTCACTGTTTATAGAAGAAAATAAGCTACTGTTCCACGGATCCCACGGATCCCTTACTTGAGGCATCCGTCCAGTGTAAACTGAGGGAACTGTGGGACGCTCCTCTTTACCCATGGGTTTTGGGTCATGGGTCATGGGTTATGGGTCATGGGTCCTAGACTTTGGACCATGAGTATCCAAGTAGATACAATGTATCTACTAGATGCAATGCATCTAGTCCATGGATCATGGGTTAGCTTCATGGGTCATGGACAATACCCATTATGACTTATGCATGATGTCATGCAATGGGTTTTGGGTTATGCTCTATGGGTATGGGTCATGAACTTTGGATTTTACCCAACTACATTCAATGTATTTAGTCAATTGGTCAAATATTTAAACTTCTACCCGTTATATTACCCATTCTAATACATACTAATTATGTATATATCTACCCAATATGTAAATACTAGTTGTTGTACATATGTATTATTAAATCATAAAATCACTATTACTTGTTTAGTGTTTTATGTGAAAACGTAAGTGTGTTAGTAAACTATTAGCTCAAACCAATTACGTATTTTACTTGTTTCGTTAAAATGATTTTATGTTTGTTATCAACAAAACATTAGAAGATCGTAAAATATAAATAAGCGTTTTTACGGCTTATTTGTATTAATAGTTTACAATCTAACACTTTAACCCCTTTACTTGACATTCAACATGTTTTGATCCTTGTCATTTTTATAAAAAACTTCACACCATTTTCATAGATATTTAACCAAAACTCACACACACGTAAATACATCATTAACTCTTGGTGGAGTCACATGCATCCGAGTGAGTTCAATTTTGAACATGTTAACAACTTTTTTAGAAAAAAACTTTTAGTGTATTTTTACATATATAGTCTTAGTTAAGAACTTGTACCCAAGAATTGTTGAGCTTACCTTAGAACCAAATTAACATATTTTCTAATTTTGCCCTGCCACACATTTGAAAAGTACTCCATCCGTCCCAAAGTTATAGTTCTTATTTTCATTTTTGAATGACCCAAAATAATAGTCACTTCTTCTTGTCTTAACAAATCTAAAGAAAGTTTTGTGGGTGATGATGCTATTTGATTGACTGAAGAGTATAATCGTCTAACTTTTTTAAATTATGTATTTTTGTCTGAGAATAATAATTTTGAGACGGAGTAAATATTGACTTTTAGATAAATATACTTCTAGCATTTATGGTTGTCAAAAGATTATATAAAGTTTTAGCCTCTAAAAGAGCTAAGAAACTTCAAATAAATCACTAAGAAACTCATAAAATAAATAGAATGGCTAATTACATCAAAATATATCTAACTTGTTCATTTTTCACTTTTAATCATTCAACAAAAATAATAATAATAATAATAATAATAATAATAATAATAATAATAATAATAATAATAATAATAATAATAATAATAATAATAATAATAATAATAATAATAATGAAATAAAAATTCAATTGTTACCCTAAACTCATTTACTATGAGCAAAATACACTAAAGTAACGAAATTCAAAGACTTAGGGTAACAATTGAAAACTTTTTTGTTGAGTAATTAAAAGTGAAAAAGTGAACAAGTTTGATACATTTATAAGTGATTAGCCCTAAAATGAAATATGTATTTGATCAGTTTCAGATCATAGTTATATGCTCTCGAGTCTTGAAGCTAAAAGGGTTTTTGTATCATTGTATGTATTAATTTGGAATATAAACCCGGATGCAGTTTAGCATAAAGATATAGCTTTGTTGGATAAGTTAGGCATAATATCTAGGTTTGTTACAACTTTTAGTTGTTAGGTTATGTATGAACTAACCTTCTACATAAGGGAATATCAAATAAGGTTGATGGAAATGTTTGCCCATTTTATTCCTACCGGTATATTGTGGTTGAAAATGACAAAGTTATCTATGTCGAATCTAGATTTTTCTTTATAAGGTTTATTTATATATTTATTTTTTCGGATAGTTTCTCCATCATACTGTAACTGTTAGAAGGATTCTTTCTTTCGTGTCAATTTGATGTCATAGATATTACTTATCCACTTAATTACTGTATAGATCATGTTATACTTTCGTCGATTTTCTTCTCCCCTTGTGAGTATATTTCCCCCAAATGAAAAGTTATGATCATTCTTTTTGACAGTTCCATAAAAGAATATGATCGTTCTACACTTAACAAGAGTCTCTTGAATTAAGATCTTGAGTTTGGAAAATAAATAGAATTGGTTCATTGAGAGTTTTCAGTGGCATCACGAAAGACTTATCCACAATGATGTTCAATAGTGGCACGATTCAATGACGCAAACTTCAATTCCCATCAGTTATTAAGATTATATTATTGTGCATAGTTGTTTTTCAAATGATCTGTGCGGTTATTGAATTGTGCTCTTAACCTCTGTAAAAGTCTTATTTATTTTTTCGGTTAGGCTTATTTCACAAAGAGCAATTTATGCTAAAATTATTACATATGGCATGTTTTCCTTATTTTGTTCATTTGGTGTCTTAAGAACTATTAAAATTCGTAGATAAGATTTCTGTTTAAACTTACCTCAGTTTTGCGGAGTGACTAATTTGGAATTCGACCTATTGTCATCTATGCAGAATCTAAATAGAGGATCTTTAACACTTATGAACGAAAATTAATGGTTGTATACTTTTTTTATATCGAATCACTCGTTGCTATGGATGTAATTTCAGAAGGAAAGTTACCATCCTAAATAAATTTTACAGCAGAATTGAAAAGCAACTTTTTCTGTTTTATGTGCCGCAAGATTGCATGCATGAGAAGTCTAGCATAAGTGCATAACTACAATTTAATTTTTTTTATTTTTATTTTTTTTTATATGTCCAATATCCAACATCTGAAATCAAAGCCGCAAATGCTCATGGTGACAATTTTTTTGGTAAAAGCAAGTGAAATCGTCGACTAGGAATCATATTCAATAATAGCATGATTCCATCCATTTCTAGAAGCAACTTAGATGCAATTTGATCTGATGGAATTGAGTTTACCAGCAAGAACTGATTCACCATGACACTTTTCACCTTACATTGAAGTAGAGAACCATTACAATCACGAGCAGCCATATCGACAGGCAATCCTTTTAAAAGTGAAATCAAAGGTTGTATTTACGTTGGAATATATCAGGATGTTATGCTCACTTTTACGAGTGTTTGTCTAAACTTATTTTTGGGCTTTATATTTCATAAGGAAATTTTTGTTTATGAATAACAAGTTTAGAAGCTTATGTTAAGTGTTTGCAGACATAGTGGGCGTTTGGTTTATTGTATTCTGATGTAATTGGTTCTAATTATAATCTGAATACATTACGTAAGTTGCTTGATTTGCAGATTTGAAGGAATTATAATTCAGATTATATTACGTAAGTTGTTTAGTTTCCGTTGTAATTGTAATTTTGTCACTCCAATTACATCAAGTGAGGGAATTATTCAGATTACATAGAAAGTTGGATGCAAAGTTTCAATTACCTTGTAATTGAATTTTTACTTTAAAGCATTATTATTATTATTATTATTATTATTATTATTATTATTATTATTTTATCTATTATTATTATTAAATATTTTTTTAATTTTATTATTATTGAATTTTATTATTTTTATTATTATTATATTAAAATTATTATTTTTTATCAAATTGAACTCATTATGTTATTACATTATTATTATTATTATTATTATTATTATTATTATTATTATTATTATTATTATTATTATTATTATTATTATTATTATTATTATTATTATTATTATTATTATTTAGTGCATATTACATTTCATTCACATTACAACTCTTTCAAATTATAATTACAATTTCTTTAACAAATTATAATGCATTCATATTACAATTCATTCATATTACAATTTATTTATATTACATTACAATTCACTTGATAGATTACAATTCTCTCAAAAATATTCTACGAACCAAACGCCTCCTTAAGTCAATAAGGTCAAGTAATTGAAGGTAAAAATAGGAAACTTATTGAAAAACATGTAAATGTGTTTGAAAGTACGTTGAAAGTTAAGGAAAAGAATAACGAGTTATGATCAAATGAGAAGAAAAATAAAATGTGAAGGCTGCGAAGAAACTACAATAACATATTTCAGATGCACCTACATAAGTGGATTCATCTCCTCTTAAAATTCTCCTTCATACTTGAAATATATGGTTAAAAAATATTTTTATTCTTCTAATTTTAACTTTTATTCCCACCGGATCTTTTTCCTAAGAATTACAAAAAAAATATTCCTCTCACTAGCGCAGACAATAGTTGTTTATTTTGAAACCATCTCAATCACGCTATTACAAATGAACAAATTTCTAGTTAGTGTTGAACTCCTTTTCTATATGAGATTTGCTAACGAGTGCCCATTGAGCATTTTTTAAGATGTAAATGAATAAATAGTTTGAGTGCATTAAATGGAAAATCACATTTAATCATAATAATTTAAAAGTTTAATTAATGCTCATTAAATGTATTTTTTTTCCAAGAAGAAAAGTTTGATTATATTAACTACACGTTAAATGCATTTTTTACATTGTATAAAGTGCATGATAGGCATCCGTTAACAAATCCGTTTCTATATTACCATATCCCTATACTTTTTGTTATGAAGATATGATACACAAAGAAAGCTAATAATCAAACTCTCCCTTCATTGAGTTCATATCTTTTATATAATAAAGGAATTACATCATTTCGGAGTGATTTTGTTAATTCATTCATATTGAAAAAACAATTAGGCCAATAGGAGAGCTCGATTTCGCCGCGTAAGCAAAATTGTGTGACGTGACTAGTTAATATAAGTTAAAATAAAATTGATTTTTGTCAAATTTTAATAAATTTGGTGGAGAAATTTGGTTGATAGAAAAAACACATAAAAATATAGGTGTCAAATTTGTGAAAACAAAAACTTAAAAAAAGATGAGGTAATTAATAAAACTTTAGTGGTTGAATTTTTAAAAATTATATAGAGTTAAATGTAATATTATAAGTCTTCATATTTTTTAATAACTTTATATTATTAACCAATACCCCCTTATACTTTATATCTTCTATATTTTATATCTTAAAAAATACAGCGTATATGTTGTTTTAAAATATTAACATATAAATTTGCATAAGATTATAAGTATCAATTTTTTTACTATATACGTTTAATAAGAACTCATTTGTTTCATTTTTAAAAGTTTAACCTAAGTGGACACGAGTTTATATTTTCAATACGGCTAAATTACTGAAAACAAGAATATAAATATTAAATTGTAAGCATGGGTTACTTTAATATAAAAATAAATATATGCGATTGTACTTAAAACAATGACTCATGTGATTCGTATTTATTTATATAAAGATATCTAGAAAAATATTTTTAAAAAACTTTAAGGAGTATACTTTAACTTTATCAACGCTCATTATGTGCTATTAAACTTGCATCATGTGTATAACATAATATCAGTAGTGAAATTTAAATAACAACATCAGCATCTTCGTCAGCTAAATAAATTTAAATCTTGAGTTACCTAACAGAATTTTTACAAATATTTTAGGGTGGTGGCAATGGGGCACGGTATGCCTCGGTTTGGCTTCATACCGATCGGCAACACCGTTGCCACCATTGAGGTATGGTTCGGTATGGAAGGCTTTCGACATGGGTTGCCGAATTGGTATAGAAATGGAAGGCATGCATGCTTGGATTAAAAATAAATAAAATTATGTGAGGTATGGAATCATGGTTGTCACTAGAAAAATATGGTGAGGTATGAGATTAGGTGGAATGATATTATTGGTGGGTGGTGAGGTATGGTGGCATAGATACCACCTTACCAAATTCTAATGGATATTAATGTAATGGAAAACTCGTGCATATGTATTAGTTGTACTTATATTTTATATCGCAATTTTATGGGAAAATTTTATATGTGTATTATCTCGAACTAAAATGTTAAAATAAATTTGATTTATGTATGAAAACACGTGCGTCGAAACTTATAAGTATATAATTATATGCAATTCTTTAAAGACACAATATTCGTATAAATACCGAATAATTTTTTTTTTTGCTAAACTCGTGCGTGCTTGAGATATTATAACTAGTTCATATATACGAGGATATGACATATTTATCCTTTTGGCGTAAACAAACCATTAATTTGTCATGCAAGTAACTATACATTTAAGGATAAATCGAACAACTACCACCCATATATGACAAGGTTTATATAGATATGAATCCGTAACAAGATCTCTCGAATCTAAAGCGACTAAACCAAACAATATACTCACAAGATATATTAGGCCCTATATTATGCCGTAGGTGCAATCTGAAGTCACCATCTTGCACCAAAAAAGGTTATAAAATTTTCACCTTTCTAAATTAATTTATTAAAGTATTCAACAAGCCACAAGAAACTTTGCATGTGTTGCACTTTATGTTGCAAGTGCTGAAATGTGATTCAAAGATTAAATTATATATGTTTATGTGGGACCTTTTTAATATAGCCTAGTGCGATTCATATTCAATGTGGTGAAGACATAAGGATGTGATGAACTGTTGTGCAAGAAGCACTATTTTTTTAAATTCGAAAGTGGACAATAAGTATGTATCATATCCTAATCCACCTCAAATCTATGCGAAGTGTACGTGTGGTTTACTCTTTGCAGCGGCGGTCTTATAAGCTAATAAGTTATAGGAGTTTAGGCCATAGAGTAGGTGTACTTTTTCAAATATATCGTTATAATATATGTAACAAAACTATTATTTGTGCGATATGTCAACTTTCATTTTGTACCAATATACTACAGGGTAAACGGTAAACCAACTAAACAGGTTAAAATGTGATTTTGAGCAAAATAATGGTCCCTTGCAATTTTTGTATTGCAAGATTTGTCCCTTCGATTTTCTCTATTGCTAAACAAGTCTTTTTTATTTTATTTTTTGCAAATATATATATATATATATATATATATATATATTTATCCTTGTCGGTTTTAGTCTGCTTTGCAAAATTATTTTCATACAATTAGTTATGTTGGACCATTTGTAGCGTGTTATAACTTAATAACTAAGTTAAACAATGTTCCATGCGAACATATGGACGTGCATAAACAATTTATAACAATATACTTAAAGCAATTTAATACAAATGACACAAAGTTAATTTTCAACGTTTAATTTTTTTATTTGAGTGAATCAAAGAATTTGACTTGTGGAATAGCAAACCTAGTTGAATGACAATGTATGGTTATCTCCTTTCTAACTTAAACACGGACCTTAGTGTGTTTAAGTACCAACTTTTCTTACTCGTTGGACGTCCAACGACCAAGTTAGGTTCGAGTTGTAAGGTACTCTCTTGAAAGTGTTTTCACCTTAATTGCAAGAGATGTTTTACCCTTTACAAGCATTTCCTTTTATAGAAGAAATTAGGTTTCAAATTCTAATGTACACGTGTCTAGCATCTAATCGTGGGTTGAGATTACATTAAATGCTTTCTAAAAAAATGGTACAAGTTTAGGACATGCTTTATTAAACAATTTAGTACACTGCTGTATTTTATGCCAACTTTGAAAGTTGGTCATTCCAAAGAAAAATTTACTTTTTTTTTGTATAAATATATTTTCCCACCTTGAAACCTTCAGATGCCAAGAGCTTTTTGCTCGGCATATTTGTTGAGGAGATCGACATCGTTCGATTGAGGTATTGCCACCCTCATTGAACCCGAACTCTTCTTTTGTCTTGGTCTTGATTTTTGACCCGCATCGGTTGTTGAATTGAAGACTTCTCTTGTCTTCAAGGACTCTAAAGAAGTTAGTGTTAAACTTTATCTTCAATTCAATTTACGCTTAAGATGTCTACAACATTTATACTTAGGCTATTTTATATTCAAATCTTATATAAGGACCGGTGGGCGGTGTTGAACTAACCCAACAAGTCCTTGTTTTCAAATTTACAAAAGCGATCACCGTGCAATTTCTTTTACAAATTTAGTCCTCATTCAAATGTTTTAACCATAGTTGTCGGGATCCCGATCCGATCTTAGGATCTTCACGATTTTACGATCTTCGCAAAGCAAAACGATCCGGATCTTACATAGGATCTTTGGGCTTAAGATCTTATAGGATCCCGATCTTTACCATACGATCTTACGATATAATCCGATCCGATCTTACTTTTCTCGGATTACAAACTAAAAAACTACAAATTTATGGGTTGTTTGTTTGTAAAATTCAAAAACAACATGTTAATCTTTTTAAACATTTATAATCATAATTTATGACAACATTTATATGAAACATTCATAGTATTTTATGGTTATAATGTATCAGAATTTGTAGATTTGTATAAAATTACATAAACTATTAAGAAATAACATTAGAGTAGGATCTTAAGATCCCGATCCGATCTTACGATCACGATCTTGCAAAGACGAAAACGATCCTGGGTAGGATCTCGATCTTGACAACCTTGGTTTTAACACTTAACCCATCACTTTATAAGTGAAAAACAATTTTAGATATAATTATGCTGCTAAAACAATCGTGCAAGGACCATTTTTTCATAGATACCTAAAGTTTTTCATGATATTCAAAGAAAGAACAATATTATAAAATTACATAAGGACCAAATATGCAAAACATATCGCACAAGGACCATTTTTGTAAACAAGCTTTGTGATATTCTAAATTTTACAAATAGTTCGCAAATCTTACGAAATTATAAGGTATATTGAATTTTTGGTAAAAATGGCTATTTTTATTTTTAACTTTTAAAGTGACTGGTCTAAATGTTAAAAAAATGTATAATGGATATATTTGTAAAAGGTAATTCGCATATGAACCAGTTTAATAAATTTTAAAAACAAGGACCAATTTTTTAAAAAGAGTTTTGAAGCAGGGACTAAAATCACATAAAAGACCTATTTTGCAATAGAAAAAATAGAAATGGGCCTATTTTGCAAAAGAACCAAATTGCGAGGGACCATTTTTACTAAAAAAATTACTTTTAACCGGTTTACCGGTTACCCGCATATCATAAAGGTATAAAAATGAAAGTTGATATATTTTGAGTACACGTATTATAATGGTATATTTGAGAAAATACACATCTAATGTATATAGCTTAATCCCTAAGTAAGTAGTAGCTAATATTGTGACAGATACTTAAATTATAGTTATACTACGTATATATATTTTAATAGCATTTCAAACTCACGCTGGCAATTGCATGTATATTTGTGGATAGATTTAGTTGTGCTGTTTGTCATGTATGATCTCTATATTCGAATAACAGAGACGTGGAAACTTTTTCACACTTTTGGTAACGCTCGTTTGAATTTGTGGCCTTTGCTGCACAAAACACATATCCTTTTCTCGATCTATTCCTTGATGCTCATTCTTGCAAAGTATTAAAGTTAGTTGTGTCCTAGTCTGTCTCTTGATATAAGAATCGAAAATCAAAGGCCGGGCATTTGGATCACAATAGTTTAAATTAATCGTATCCTTTAAAAGGCATTGTAGACAGAAGATGGAATGCATTTGCTTCAAATCAACACCAAGCTGAAAATTATAGTCTGGTTTCCATTGTCACATTTTCTATTTCAGCACTAAAACAAATGACTCATCACTCATTTTTTTCTAAATCATGCCGCATCGATTATTTTAATGAGCAACGTCCATAACTGAGTATTGTAAATTTATAGGTTAATTAATAGATAAAAGATGTGAGTAAGGATCGAATGAGAAATAAAACTAAAATAAGAAGGATGAGAAAAAGCAGCGATCACAGCATTTCGGATCATGCTCTACAAAAGTAGATCGTCTCTTAAATTCTTTTTTTATTTGAAATGTGTGGTAAAAATATTTACTCACTCTTACCGTTTGATTTTCTTCTTACTAGATCTCTAAATTTAAAGATGTTACTAAACTTTTCAAAAAAATAAGCCTAAGGTATTGGATTTTCATTTTGTTTACTCGGGTTATTTAAATTATAAGAAATATGTTGTCTGTAATTTTAGTGTTAATCGAAGTGACTTGAACTTAAATTTTTGGATAAGTTAACTAACATTAATGTCGTGTTTTTACAAATTCAGTAATGTTTGCATATATTTTTATAAATTCACTTACCTCAAAATGTTATATTTTATAAGTTCAGTAATCTAAATAAGTAAAATAAAAGTTTGATACATTAAACACATTTTTTTAAAAAGTTTAATAACATATATGTATATTAACTTGAAATTTATATCAATAACACAAATAAGATTGTGAGGCAGATATTAAATGATATATTCCATTCCATCAATCTCTCTTTTTGATCATAATCATTGAGGAAAAATAGGGTTGTTGATCCACCACCACAAATCCTAGTCAATATCTTCTCCCTCTTTTTGAATGCATATTACAAATAGACACTTGTTCATTCTGTTTTTCAATATCTTACCAATAACGTGGAGTGAATTCCTTTTCTTTTGGAGATATCATGTTTCTTTTATTCCTTTTTATTTGTATTTCGATAGTTTGATGACATTTTTACATTCTAGATGAGTTCATTAGATTCTTTGCAGCCATATCGGTCCAATTTTAGCAAATCTGTCCAAATTGGAAGCTAATCAAAGCCTCGATCTTCAAATTGGAAGAAAAAGTTTCACTATCCCCACTATGGCTATGTATAATTTTGCATAAACGGTAGGGTGTCATAGATGTTGGACCCTTTAAAGGTGTTATATGAGAAAAACTGAAGTTAAATCTATATACTAGCAAAATATTTTTAAAAATGTACATATATCATACATAAATTTTAAAAAATATCAAATCGTATATGTACTTTCAAATAACATCTCATGACTAGTCACCGGTTAAAGTAATTATATGACATTGTAAATAATTTTTTAGTTTATTTTTTTGTGATGTAAAGATTAGTCTAAATGTTTATTATATTTTACCTATATTTTTTATATATATATCATTACAAACACTTTATATACACAAATATGAATCCTAGAGAAAAGTTCAAATGTATATCATTATTTTATTGCATACTAATAGACAAATCCCCACCATCCATTTAATTTAATCTAATGGTGGAGAATAATCCAAAATTTAATTTTTTTAACCAATTTTTTCACTAACTATATGAAGTTTTATGTTTTCTTTATTTTTCATTTGTCTCATTTTTTACACACACTTCGTGTGTGTTTTCTCTCAAGTCTCAACTGCTTCCCAAATGAACTCATAAGAAATCAATTACGATCACCATTCCGATCACCATCACAATCACCATACATCACTATTCCAATCATCATATCATCATCACCTCCCGATAATGTTGTTGAATCGGTTGATAATTATGAATCAAGTTGTTAACTTCTCTTCTAATCAAGTTCTTGCACAAGTGTTTGATGAAATGTGTGAGTGAAAATATTTGATAATCTTGTTATCTATTCTTGTAATTTTGCTTATTAATTATCTTTATTAGTTGCATTTTGCTTTTTACGCACCGTAATGTTGTTTTATGTGTGATTGATGTCTTGAATTTGCTCTATATTATATGTGTAGTATCACCAGTGATATTTGAAGTTGATGATAGTATAATTTTGTTGTTTTATGTGCTTTTTGTTGATGATAATTGTGTTTGAGTTACTAATAAGTTGTTCATTATAGTGTAAAATTGTTTATTATTTAAGTTGTTAGCTTAAACAGACTGATTTTGCTTTAAACGAATAGTTATTTAGTGTGATTTTACTTATTATTTAAGTTGTGATTGGATTTTTGTTTTTCAGTTTGTTCTGTGTAGTATCACATGTGTTATTGTTAGTTTATGATAGTATATTTTTGCTTGTTAGTTAGAGCCTTGGGTACCATAACGCCTAACCCGGCGTTGAGCTGTGGCGTGGGCGTTGCGTGGCATTATGGTAACGTAGATGGAAACATGCTAAAAGACAAAAAGAAAAAATTACAAAACACCCCCATGAAAAGTTATATTAGAGAGTAGGTGTTTTGGTGTGTGGTGAGAGTGTGTATGCAGGCGTGTGTGGTGGAGAAGATGATGTATACGTTTTTTTTTTCTCAAAGTTAGCAATGGGATGTGATTGTTTGTATACTTAACCATAGTAAGCCTCTAAAGTAAAGTTGTATATTTATTTAATGTATAAAAAATAATTTTGTGTGAAAAATGAAAAAGAAAATGAAAATTGTAGGTCTAAAAAAGGTGGTGTTATAGGGTGTTATGATAAGGGGTGATTTTTTTGTGTTAATGTTGAAATGTTAAAGATGATGTGGCATTGAGGTGGCGGTATTTTTTTGGTGTTATCGTGTTATGTTACTGATAGCTCTTATGTTGTTAGTTTATTATTTTTTTGAATTGAATTGGATTGCTTTTCGATTTTATTCATGTGCTTGCTTAGAATTGTATATATGTATTATCAATTGTGATATTAACGTGCTTGCTTTTGAACTGTATATGTGTATTATCAATTGTAATATTTGTAGTATCACTTGTGATATTTGTTTAGTTGATAAGTTTTTATGTTTACTGTTTAAGCTTTATTATATGTCATGTATAGTATCACTTGTAATATTTCATTGTTATTGTTTTATAATCAGAGTTAAAGGTTTTTTTTTTTACTGTATATTTGATGATATTCTATTTACTGTGTGTTTTTATCACATTTGTTTATAGCTTCTACTAGTGCGAAAACACCTAAATCATTTAATCATCGTGAGTTTAATCATCATGGGTTCCTAGAGTTTCTGCTAGCGCGTTACCAGTATTCTGTAGGCATCGCCACGGGGGCGGTGACCCTGGAGACAGTGGGCGTGGAGACGGTATTCCTGGAGGGGACTCTGTTGAAGGTGGATCTACTGAAGTCAAAATCTGATTTTATATTTTTTTTTTGAATTTCTTTTACTCGTGATTCATAGCTTTTCAATATTAAAAACCAAAAAAAAAAAAAAAAAAAAAAAAAAAACCTTATGCTCAATAGTTTAGAATAATTTCTATGAAGATTTTTGTGATTCATACAATTCTTATATCTGATATCAATTGTGATATTCTGTTAAAAATGATGCAATACTTGGGTTTGATTTTGATATTTATATCATTTGTAATATTATGTTAAATTTGATGCAACACTTTCTTTGATTTTTAAAATATGTCAACTTTTTTATTTTATTAGTTTAGTTTCTTGTTTTTATATATATTGGGTATATGTAATTGACAATATTATATCTCTTGTGATATGAAATATTTTAATGTAAAACAAAATGTTTTATTTAGCTAAGAGTAATATCACATGTGAAACTGTTAGTTTACATTCAAATGATCATACAAGTTACTTAGCCATTCCTAAAAGTAGTACAAACTCTGGCCCCATGCAATGTGGCGCGGGACCTAATAAATACATATTTGGTGTCGAATACGGTGTAAACTTATCGAAACATGCACACTCTATCAATTAAGAAAATAAATGCATGACAAATTTAACAGAAGCATGTTATAGGCTCAATATCTCTTGTGATTTCTCATATTATCACAACAATCCCTCAATAACTACTAACTACCACACTTTTATTGCTAATTTGCGTATCTCATTCTCATGTTGTTAATTAAAACCTAACCTTTAATATCTCATATTATCATAAATGACAAAAATATTCATAAATATCTTCAAAAACACAAATAAAATCGAGAAACAAGAACAAAATCATCACAATAATCACATCATCACAATAATCTATCAATAAACAACTAAAATCAACAAAAAAACACAAAAATAATCACAAATAGCAACAAAAACACAAATAAAATCCATAAATAAGAAACAAATCACAACAAATAGTTAAACAACAGCTAAATAAGGAATTGAAATTGTACCATCATCTTGAGTTTGAACAGGTTCATTTCAAACCATTTTTTCCTCATATCTGGTTCTACATGTGTGGATTATTCATTTTTGTGTGTTTTATTTAATTTTTACGGTTAGAAAACGATTTGATTTTTGATATTTTTGGTAGTTATTGAAGCTTGTTAGAGAGAGAAAGTGAGTTGGGTGTGTGTTTTTGTGTGGCGGGAGGTGATAATGAAATGTGAGAGAAAGTTGAGTGAGTGGGGGTGATGAATAACATATTTTGAATTCTAGTCCCTCCGTGTGTGTTTTTTTTTTTTCTTAAGTTTTGTCTTTTAGGTCAACGATCCAAATCGTCAATTGGTATGCAGGGAATATTGTGTCTATAAAATAACTCGACTCATGAATCCTAATCATCATGAATAGATGCGATCAAAATCTTAGAGAAAACAATTAATATTCTTGCTTAATAGTTATCCAGTTGTTTATCATCCGATCCTTTTAAACAAGTTTATTAACCGGGTTTTCACATATTATTCATTTGTTAAGTAGTTATTACTTTGTACTCAAATCAAGTTCCACTAATTATAAGAAACACTTCTGGTATTTAAAATGCACTTTGATGCAGATAAATGTAAACACATTAAGTTTTACAATCTTTCTAGACAGAGTAACTGTTGTAGTGTAGTATAGGTAAGACACAGGAGATTGATCATTCTCTAGGGGAATAGTTTGGGTAGGCTCGAAATGTATGACATATTAAGTCTAACGGTTGAGGGATAATTATTTCTGTATTTTTATATTTTTTAGAAAGCAAAGTTAAATCTCGAGGTTTGAAAACTTTGGTTTTTTTTTATAAATAATAATTAAATTAAATATGCAGAAAAGATAAATTGGTGAACTCGTATGACAGGTAAAGTGCATTTACTTATAATCTCACTACTCCCTAGTTATCTCCTATTGATTAGTCGAATTGTCACTTCCTTGTTTTAATTATCGTGTTGTTTTCCTTAATATCAATCGCTAAGGGTTGTCAATCACTTTTTGTTCTCTTCGAGTCTATATCGATGTCAGCAAACGCAAAGCACGCATTAAATACAACAAACAACACACTAACACTATGTAGCGGGGCGTTTAGTCGGACGTTCAAGCAAATATCCTAAGATCTAGACATTTATCCTACTCCTAACGCATTAGCAACTAATCAAAACAAGATGCGACAATCGATAATCAATAACTAGGTTTCGTTCAAATCTAAGTAAACACTAATAAATTTAACCTAGCATGTTAAATAGAAGACAAGATAAACAAATAATTACACAACACATAGACATATTGTAATGATTAAGGATTGAATAACTTATCATCAATGAAACCTGGAAGTCAAGGGGCAAAAACCCTACAAAAGCTGTGAAATTTGTGGTCTCTCTAGGTTCTCCAACTTGCACTCCAAGATGTTATAATGAATGAGAAAAATACAAAAATATACATAGATTTATACTTGTGATGGCGTCATTTTATAGTAGAGACGCCGTCATCTCGTCGTCATTAGGGTTTCATCTATTGCACCAACTTAGTTGTGATGTCATCACCTTAAAGGTTGTGACGCCGTTGCTCTTTACTTTTTGGTCCTGACGCCGTCAGCTCAAGACCATCGCCATTGTCTGAAGCATCACTTGCACTGTTCTAAAAGGCTCGCAAAGGCGTGAGGCTTGGTCATGCCGCCACGACGCCTTATGGCACATGTTTTTGTAAACTCGATATATATGAATTATAATATAAATATATAAATATTTTTTACTTTGTGCCGCCTTATGCCACGCCTTATATACGCAAAAGCTTCGCCTTAGCCGCAAAGGCGTGAGGCTTGGTCATGCCGCCACGTCACGCCTCACGCTATTTATAACCTTGATCACTTGATAAATTTATAACTTGGTTATCTTCGTTGCTTTTCAAGTGACGACATCCCTTAGTAATCCTGACTCCGTCACATCTCCTCTTTGTGATGTTTCTTGATTTTGTCATTTTCTTCGTTTTCTTGTCCAATCGAGCCATAAATGTTCTAATTTCCATCATTTGCTTACCGAGTGGCTAAAACTCAAATAGAAACGATTTAGGATAGTAAATGATAAAATATGTATGAATTTAGAGGTTAAATGACCCCTAAAAACGTATAAAATTACACCTCATCACACTTCCAAATAGCACAAGCAGATGATGAAGCGAATTAAAGAATGTAACTAAATATACACTAAACAAAATCCAACATGAAAGTGAATGAGTGACACATAATGATGTTTCATGTACATATAGCACATGATGTGGACTTTTGCATAGGGCCGTAAACGAACTGAACGTTCATTGAACATTTCATGAACAGTTCGGTAAAAAGTTCGTTTATATATTAAATGAACGGACATGAACAATATTTTACGATCGTTTAGTTAAATAAACGAACATGAACAAAAGTCACGTCCGTTTATTTATGTCCGTGAACGTCCGATTATGCGTTCGTTAACGTTCGTTTATGTTCATTTATTTATTTATGTTTGTATATCATATTTTTGTAATTGTATAATATTAAAATTAGTTTGTCTAAACAAAAAAACACTTATAAATAATATTAGATGCATAATTTAATAAAGTTTATGTTTGTTTGTATGTGTTTATTTATGTTCGATCGTTTATGTCCGTTTAGCGTTCGTTTAATGTATTAATGAACGAACATAAACGAACATGAACAACTCATTTTCTTAATAAACGAACATGAACAAAAAATTTCGTCCGTTTAAGCTTTCGTGTTCGTTTATTTGTCCGGTCAAAGTTAAATGAACGAACATGAACAACGCTCCGTTCGTGTTCGTCCGGTTCGTTTACAGCACTACTTTTGCATATTGAAAATATGTTTCTGATGAAAACAAAACAAATTTTGAAAGTAAGTGTACGAAAAAAAAAATTAGTTCATATATGATATTTGTTATTTTTTAAAAATATGTTGCTTTTATATAAACTTAACCTGAAAATCTAAGTTTTACGACCGCTTTCCATGACGGTAAAACCAAAAATGCTTAAGACATATTTTCAACATTTAATTTTTAGAAGTTAACAAGGAGTTACAAGCATTAGTGTGTAATATAGTACAACTAAACTAATCTTAGTTGAAAAAAGTATGATGTTCTCCTTCTCTTCATAAACATAAACCGTAGTTAATGTTTTAGTATAAACTTTTAGCTTCTGTGAATGGGTTTAAGCCGTAATTAATGTTTTACTGTAGTATAAACTTTTAATCTATGAATGGGCTTAGGGAAAATTTCAAGGAGAAGTAAATGCTCTAGATGATTGAATGTTTAATATAAGAGATAGCATTTACTAATTTCAAATATTCTCTTTTATAGGCGATCTTAAAGGTGGATACACGTAAGGTAATGTAAATGTGTTGAGCATTTAACAATGTTGTTACACTTACATAAAATGCTTCCATCCTCGGAATGTGTCAAGTTCCTTTTAAAGAACATTGTTTGACAATTGTTCAAACATTTATAACAACTCTTGTACTTTATTTGATAAGTGTTTTCATTTATATTCCCAAGAAAATTCACGCCTAAATAACTTAATATACTTAGATATTTTTTTAAGTGTCTAGTTTTTGAATGTGTGTGTGTTCAGGAGAAAAAAAGGAGTCACTGAGAATTGTCAGATCTCACTGACTCCATCGTATTCCTTTGGTTCAGAGACTCTACTTACTGAATCACATTATTGAGAAGGACTTGACTTTCTCTATAAAGAACTCTAAAGATAATTTACCGAGATTTTACTCTATAACTATTTTAAACTTACTCTATTTTATGTTCAAATCCGATTCAGGAATCATTGTGCAACAGTAAACTTATGGGAAGGGTTTTTTATTTTGTATTTATTTTATATTTCCTAACAAGGAAGATAGGAATTTATTCAATAAATATTTATAATTCTGATTTACTATTTTATATTTAGAATGGACTTACAAAAGGTAAGTGATGCGAGACATGAGAATATAACTACTTTTGCCTCAAAGTTGTTGGAGTGTAAATTTTATTGATTGATTAATGAAACATATCTAATACAATATAAATAATAATCACATAGGCTCAGCTTAATACATGGGCATAAACATAAACAATCCACTAATAGTCTCCCGCAGTTTAAGCGGGAGAACAACAAACACTTAAACTTGAACGAAATTAATCAAATAATGCAGTCGAGAAGACCTTTGGTGAAGTAGTCAGCGTACTGATAACGAGAAGGCATACGAAGCACTCGAATCTGTACAGTAGCCACCAAATCACGATGGAAATGAATATCTTTCTCAATGTGCTTTGTCCTTTGATGTTGAACATGTTTAGAGGACGAGTACACTGCATTGACATTATCACAATAAAGCAAAGTAGCATATGACAAAGGCATATGGAGCTCACATAACAAATTCCTCAACCAACAAGTCTCATCAACAACATTGACAACACCACGATACTTAGCCTCAACACTAGATTGAGAAAGCGTTACTTGATGCTTAGATGACCATGAGAGTAAGTTATGACCAAGAATGACACAATAACTCGAGGTCGATTTGCGAGTCGTAGGATAACCAATCCAGTCCGCATCTGAGTATTCAACTAAAGATGTGGTCGATGAGGAGTATAACTGTAATCCATAATCTAAGTATCCCAAACATATCGCAAAATCCGCTTGAGAGCAGAAAAATGAGGCTCCCTCAGATCATGCATATATAAACAATCCTGTTGCAATAAGATATATTAGGACGAGTAAAAATAATATACTGAAGAAAACCCGCAAGACTATTATATAAAGTCGGATGGGAAATAGGATCCCTATCTGCCCATAACTTAGATTCAGTATTAACAGGTGTCCGACACTTGTTGCAATGAACCATATGAGCTTGCTTAAGAATCCTAACCACATACTTACGTTGGGATGGAAACATCCCAGTCGTGCTGCGTATCACAGAAATGCCCATGAAATAATTAAGAGGTCCAAGGTCAATCATAGAAAACTTGTAAAACAGAGAAGTGCTAATCCGCTGCAATAAAACTATAGAGGAGGCAGTCAAGGCAATGTCAAACATATGAAAGGAAATAAGCAGTGCAGTTTTCTGTCTGTAGATAAATAAAGATGAGTCGCAGCGGCTATGACAAATACCAATAGTGATGATATAAGAAGCAAAACATTGAAACCAAACTCGAGGATCATGCTTCAGACCATAAAGAAATCGCTACAGAAATCACGTCGTTAGGACATTGTGGATCCGGAAATCCTGAAGGCTGATGCATATAAACCGTCTCTGATAAGTCTCCGTGTATAAATACATTCTTGACATCGACCTGATGAGCAGGCCAATACAACAAAACTAAGAACAATCTGAATAGTAGCCGATTTAACATCCGCAATAAAAATCTCATCAACATCATTACCAAAAACTTGTGTGATGTCATTTACCACAAGACGATCCTTCTAGCAACTAAGATTACTATTTTCCAAATATTTGTGTTGAATTAACCACATTGAATGAATAATGTTGACATCCGTGGGTCATGGCTCAAACTTCCAAGTATTATTTTTAATAAATGCATTATATTCATCACGCTACCAAGTTGCCAATTAGAATCATGAAATGCTTCATTATACGAGTTAGGTAAAGGAGAGATAGGGGAAAACTAGAAACATTTAAATTAAGATGACTAGGAAGGCGGTTAGACCCGACATAAAAATGAGTGACCATGGGGTGAATCGGAACCGGGTTTGGGTTAGGATTATATTGGGCTGGTGGTGTGGATCCAAGTGGTGTAACCAAGGCCTGTTGCGCTGTATGCTAGTGAGGATTGGGCTTGTTAGGTCGTGGCTTGAGGTAAGGTGAAGGGCTAAATTGGGCCGCGTCTTGGGCTATTACACTTGAAAGTGGATCATGTGCTTGTTGTTCCACATTAATAGGAGAAGTAGGGGTATTATCAACCGAAGTAGTGATTTAATTAGCTAGTGAGGTACAAAGAATGGTATTCATTAAGTAAGTAGTGTCTAAAAGTATAGGAGGGAGGTGAGGTGGATGTCCTCGATCCAAATGGGAAAACGATTTCTTCAAAGGTAACATGTCTTGAGAGTATAATTTTATTTGTGTTCAAAACAAGACACTGATATCCACGATTGGATGGGTATCCCAAAAAAATGGAAGGTGTAAAACGCGGCTCGAGTTTACTGTTAGCATAGACATTTGGAACATAAGCAATCAAAGACACACAAAAGTGTGTAATCCGGTTTGGTGACAAACAATCGGCTTTGAGGAACATCATTAACAATGGCACTAGAGGGTAAAATGTTTAAAAGGTGAGTAGCCATAATCAAGGATTTGACCCAAAAATGTGGAGGTAAGTGATCTTGAAAGAGAAGAGTATGGATAAGGTTGTTAATAGTACGTATCATGAATTCAGAGTTCCTGTTTTGTTAAGACATCTTAGGGAGTTAAAAAGGAAATTGGATGCCTTTAGAGGCAAAACAATCATTGAAGAGCGTGGTTATCAAATTCATCACAGTTGTCACATTAAAAGGATTTAATTTCATACTTAAATTGGGTATGAACATAATTACGAAACAAGACAATTAACTTTAGAAAAAACATCCAATTTATTTAACAATGGATAAACCCACACATAATTATCCAATAACAAAACATAATATTTATAACCCGTAAGACTCCGAATTAAGGAAGTCCACAAGTCCAAGTATATAATGTCAAAACAAAATCGAACAATCGTATTTGAACTAGAAAATGAAAGCCTTACGTGTTTGCCAACATGTCTAAAAGAAATGAAATATCAAAACAAATGTTCTTCAAAATGAGTCCAAAATGATAAGGGAAACTAGGGTCGGTTCACTCAAATGCTCCTAATCTCAGCCCATCAAAGCCAAGCATCCCATTTGGTACTTGACGCAAGGAAAAGAAAATGCGGTTGATACCAAGTGGGATGCTGAGCTTTGATGGGCTGAGAGTGGGAGCATTTGAGTGAATCGACCCTAGTTTTCTTTATCATTTAGGACTCATTTTGAAGAATATTTGTTTTGATATTTCATTTGTTTTAGATATGTTGGATTATGTATTTCCTTTTGAAGTCATTCGTTTATATGACTTGGTATTTTATTTGATAAGACTTCCGCTTGCGTTTATATGCTTTGTGTGACACTATAATGTGACATTTTGACTCGTGTTAGGTTGGGGTATTACAATTATGGTATCAGAGCCAGGTTTCACCCTGTAGAGCTTAGGCTATGACATGTGAGAATTTTGGTAGACATTAGGCTTCCGTTTGTTTTGACCTATTCCGTTTGGTTGGACCTTTTCGTTCAGATTTCATTTCGATATTATTTTGTCTTCACTGATATGATCTTCTTCCTTTCACAATTTATTTTGTCTTTTTGTCTTCGCGGATGATAAGCTTTTAAAATGTACCTTTTTGAGGGGTCATTTAAGCCTTTATTTGATCACTTTTGTATCCGTTATTACTTAATATCGTTCCTTTTCACTTTTTAGGTCTCTTGAAGGTAAATTGCTGGAATGGCACTTATTTGGACGAAAAGGCACGGATATCTGAAGAAAATGGCCAAAGTAAAGAATCGAGACACTCAAGTCTTTGAAACACATGGGACGACGTCGGTGTTACTGCGACGCCGTCGCATCACTTTTGTGAGGCTCGATGAGACAAATTGCTTATTTACAAGTGACGGTGTCGGGGCTTTAAAAGAGTAGGTCGTTGCAACTCGGACGGCCTAGATTTGATCCGACGGCGGCCGAGGTGAAGAGGATGGCGTCACAAGCATATGGTGGCGTCGTCGCAAGACTAACGTGGCCAAGACGAAACCCTAATGACGGCGACTCGACGGCGTCACAAATCATAAGGTGACGCCGCGAATGTAATCTTATATATATAATCCGAGTTTTTAGGTTTTCGGTGTGTAGTCTTTTGGAGTAAAACCTAAACCGAACCAAGGTCGTCTTGTACAAGATATTTGGGTTCCAAACCCTATCTTACACCAAGATAAGTGTTTTACTTCATTAATTCAATTATGTCTTCAATTATTTGTGTGTATGCTTGCATGTTCTCCATGTCCGGCTAATTTACTTGTGTGTTTGCTTAGGGAATATGAAACTTAACCATTGAATATTGATTGGTTGTCTCTTATCTTAATTGTTAATGATCTAGTAATGCGATAGGTCATTCGTTGTGTAGTTAATGCTTGATTAATCTTTGTGAACCTTAGACTATAACACCTAGAGTAGTTGTAGACTAAACCATCCAAAGAGTATCTTAGAGTTAGAGTTTATAAATCCTAGAGATTTTGTAGACGAGACCCTTTGGTAGTTTCAAAGAGTTAGGGATAAACGCATACCTTACGACCTTAGACACACAACGCGATTAAGAATAAGGACGTGACAATTCAACCATCAATAGGAGATAATTAAGGAGTAATAAAACCTAAGTAAACACATCTTAAATCATCATACGAGCACACAATAATTAGACATAGACAACCCTCACCTTAGTTAATTAGATAATTAGATAGTAGAGTAATCGGTAGAAACACCAACCCCCCAAATCTAAACCCCGAGATTCGTACCTTTCCATTTCCAAAAAAAATATAAAAAGCACAAAAATAATCTTCCTCAACCCCAACCTTAGCGTAGTAACTCCTCACTAGCATTCGTATTCCCCTAGAGAACGATATCAATTCCCGTGGCTTACCCTAATACTACACTACAACGATTAGGTTCATTAGGGTGTTGAAAAACTTGCTCGACGAAAGGAAGTTCCTTTGACCCGAACGCGCGTGTGGCGTTATCAAGTTTTATGCGCCGCCGCGTGAATAGAATAGCTAGTTAGTAGTCCACCTCGTTTAGGTTTCTTTACTTGATTCCTATCAAGTAAACTTTTTTTTCCATTTTTAGCTTCCTCGTAGTCTATCCCCCTTCTTCGTGACCTTTGTTCGTAACCCATCACTTTTCATCATGGAAGGTGATAAACCACCAAACAACACTTTACCACCAAGCAAATACCCACCGCTTGATCCAGCCTTTGCCAACCAACTTCGAGCTCGTATTGTTAGTGAAATTGGAGAGCTTAGGAAACTAAATAGGATAATCGAAAATACGCTTGAGGAACCCCTTAAGGAATCTACTAACCCTATAGATAGTAATTCAAACTCAAGTGATTCGGATGATGACTTAGAAGATAGAGATTATAAGGTGTTAGAAATTATGGAGGATTGTAAGGAGGAGGAAGAACTTAGGGAGTATTTCGACTCATACTGATAAGGTTTTAAAACGTACCATTTTGAGGGGTCGTTTAAGCCCTTATTTGATCACTTTTGTATCCATTATTACTTAATATCATTCCATTTCACTTTTTAGGTCTCTTGAAGGCAAATTGCTGGAATGGCACTTATTGGGACGAAAAGGCGTGTATATCTGAAGAAAATGGCCAAAGTCAAGAATCGAGACACTCAAGTCTTTGAAATACAAGGGAAGGCGTCGGTGTTAATCGCGACGCCGTCAGATCACTTTTGTAATGGCTCAAGAGCCAAATTGCTTATTTACAAGTGGCGGTGTCGCTTTAAAGGGGTAGGTCATCGAACTCGGATGGCCTAGATTTGATCCGCAGACGGTTAGAATTTAAAGAGGACTCACACAAGCATAAGGTGACGCCCGCAAGACTAACGTGGCCAAGACGAAACCCTAATGACGGCGACCCGGCGTCACAAATCATAAGGTGGCGCCGTCGCGAATGTAATCTTATATATAGAATCCGAATTTTTATTATTCGGTGTGTAGTCTTACGAGTAAAACCTAAATCGAACCAAGGCTGTCTTGTACAAGTATTTTAGGGTTCAAACCCTATCTTACATCAAGATAAGTGTTTTACTTCATTAATTCAATTATGTCTTCAATTATTTGTGTGTATGCTTGCATGTTCTCCATGTCCGGCTAATTTACTTGTGTGTTTGCTTAGGGAATATGAAACTTAACTATTGAATATTGATTGGTTGTCTCTTATCTTAATTGTTAATGATCTAGTAATGCGATAGGTCATTCGTTGTGTAGTTAATGCTTGATTAATCTTTATAAACCTTAGACTATAACACCTAGAGTAGTTGTAGGCTAAACCATCCAAAGAGTACCTTAGAGTTAGAGTTTATAAATCCTAGAGATTTTGTAGACGAGACCCTTTGGTAGTTTCAAATATTTAGGGATAAACGCATACCCTACGACCTTAGACACACAATGCGATTAGGAATAAGGACGTGACAATTCAACCATCAATAGGAGATAATTTAGGAGTAATACAACCTAAGTAAACACATTCTTAAACTATCATATGAGCACACATTAATAAGACATAGACTACCCACTTGTTAGATTAGATAAGGAGAGTAATCGGTAGAAGTACCAACCCCCCAAATCCAAACCCCGAGATTCGTACCTTTCCATTTCCAAAAAAATATAAAAGGCACAAAAATAATCTTGTTGAACTAGCATTCGTATTCCCCTAGAGAACGATATCAATTCCGTGGCTTACCCTAATACTACACTACAACGATTAGGTTCACCGCCTGGGGTGTTGAAAAACTTGCTCGACGAAAAGGAAATTCCTTTGACCCCGAACGATGCGTGTAGCGTTATCAAGTTTTTGGCGCCGCTGCCGGGGAATAGAATGGCTAGTTAGAAGTCCACTTCACTTAGGTTTCCTTGCTTGATTCCTATCAAGTAAGCTTTTTTCTCATTTTTAGCTTTCTCATAGTCTATCCCCCTTCTTTGTGACCTTTGTTAGTAAACCCCATCACTTTTCATCATGGAAGGTGATAACCCACCACCACCCAATGACCCGCCAAGAGCCCGTACTCTTGGTGAATACTCGAGACAAAGCCACCTAGGCTATAGAAACACCATTGAACTTCCCGACCAAGCCCAAACTACGGCCCTGCGATTCGACACCATCCGGTTGGTGCAAAACAGATGTGCATTCCATGGACTTCGTTCCGAAGATCCTAATCAACATCTTAAGGATTTCCTTAATATTGTCGATTCCATCAACCTCGATGCTACTACTCGGAGACCACGCTTCTGCGTCTCTTCTAATTCTCTCTACGGGACCAAGCTAGTAATTGGCTTGAGCGACTTCCCGCCGGCTCCATCTCAAGTTGGGATGATCTCACCTCTCGTTTCCTTGCTCATTTTTCCCACCGGGGAGAACCACTAAGCTTAGGAATTATATCTTGATGTTCCAACAACGTCAAGGTGAATCTCTCTACGAAGCATGGACTCGATTCATGGACTTACTTCATAAAGTCCCTCATCATGGCATTGATCTTTGGCTCCAAGTTCAAATCTTCTATGATCATGTCAATTTCCCCACCAAGCGATCCATTGACCAAGCGGCCGGTAGAAAACTTAGTGATCTCACTACGGAAGAATCGTGGGGTATAATAGAGGACCTTGCTCTCTATGACAACGAAAGTTGGAATGACCCCCGTGAGTTGCCCAAAACCGTAAAGGCAATCTCCTTGCCTTCCCTTGACTTACAATCTTCCGACCGTAGGATGCTCGAGCTTGAAGATCAAGTTAAATTCCTAATGAGCTCCTACGAAAATCCTAAGTCTTCACACCAAGTAAACAAAGTTTCTTCCTCATGTGAGCAATTTAGTGACCCTCATAACACTCATGCTTGCACAAGATTCCCCGAACAAGCCTCCGTTTACTACGCATCGTCACGTATTAATGGAACGGGAGGAAGATTCCCTACAACACCCGGACCTAGGACTTTCAATGACACCCGAGAAGCATGGAAGGGCAAGCCCGACTTCTATTGGGGACAAACCAAAGAATTCACATCCAATGATTTCTCTTAGCCCCCATCTCATGGCCCTACCCAACAAAACATAGAAAGGATGTTACAAAACATAGTCGCATTCCAACAAGCTCAAATTGCTAAGCTCTCGGATCGTTTTAACCAACAACAAGCCGATATGGAAAGGAAGATAGATAACCTCTTGAAAGACATGACTAATAGTGATAGGAAGGTTAATTCTATCTCAACTCCCGAACCTTACGGTGTAGAGATTAAGGACCCAATTAAGTTAGCTAAGCACGTTCAATTCGTCAATACAATTGCCTTAGTGAAACCTAATAGAACAAATGACGAAGCGAACCATGAGATGATACTTGAGGTTAAGGAAACACCGACGAATGAAACAACCGAGGAAGTAAATGAAGTAGATAATGACTATTTCAATAAGTTTCTTACGGAAGAAGAACTATCTCGCCACCCTCACTTAGTATGTGACCTCCGTCACATGTACGTTAGGAAAAGCCCTAGGATCAAGTTTGGGAACCCTTGGAATCTTAACATACCATGTTGCATAGGACACCTTTTCGTGGCAAAGGCCTACATTGATCGCAAGTCCCCAATCAACATAATGATTAGCACCTACTACAATTAGGTAATGAAGAAGCCTATCCCAACTAGGCAAGACCCCGATAATCCTAGGGTTAGTTGCAATTTTCTTGGTAGAGTTAAGGGATTGCCCGTTTATGTAGGAAGTTTCACGTTTCCTACGGATTTCATAATAGTGGATGATATTAGTACGGCCATAGATCCTAGCTTGTCCCACGTTATTCTAGGGAAACCTTTCATAAAAAGCACCGGGATGACCTATGATCTCTCGTTAGGAATAGTGCGATTCAAGGATGAGACCGATGACATATCTTACCAAATGCCGTTTAAGATTGAGAAGTTTTCATCACTCTCTAATGATGAAAAGGAACTTAAACTATCAGTATATTATAGGAATGAGGAAGATAAGGAGAAGGGAGTAGATTATGTTATGGCCAAGATTCTAGGTTTCTATAAGGATTGCTTGAACCTAGGACCGGAATATAGGACCAATTGGGGAGAGGGCGACCTCTTAGAAAGGTGCATTATAGGGCACTTTTACAACATGGAACCCCCTAATGGAGACCGTCATGAGGAAGAAGGTGACGGTAGTAAAGTTATGTAGGAGCACGACTACGAGTCTAGCTACAAGACTCATAAATAAAGAAAAGCGCTTCGTGGGAGGCAACCCATGCTTAATTGTTTGCTTGTTTTTGTCATATATCTTTTATTGATTGTTTATTCTCATGTTTAAATTTGTAAAAATGCTTTATTTTGTTTTTAACCTCGTCTTAATCAGATATAAAGGTATTTTACATAAGGGATAAGTATAGGGAGGATTACACACGTTTCCAAAAGAAACGTAAACATGAGAATTTCAATTAATTAAAAGATATATATGTGTGTTTGTTCGAATCAAATGCTTATATCGAGTCATAATGGATGTTTTGCAGAAAATTTTTCCATATTTTAAAGATGTAAATTTTCCATAATTTTTTCGAGAAAATCGCAGACCGCTTTTTGTCGGGATAACTGACGCGTCAGATCGCAACTGACGCGCCGTGAAGGAGCAAAACAACTGATTACTTTTTCTCGTTTTCGTGCTACTTATAAAATTTTTGGAATTTTCCAAGTCTTAATTTTCCAGAAAATTCTGTAAACATCCATTCCATAAGCATTATATCCTAGTTTAGTAGAGTCTTATATATATTATTACCGCCGATTTTACTCGAAGGTTTCGTTTGTTTTCTTCAAGTGTGCAGGTTTTATTTATCAAGAAGAGGATACATAAGGTTTGAAGGAGCTTTTCACGCATACATTCTTCTTGGAAAGGATTTAACCACCACTTTACACGGATCCTACCGAGCTAATCAGGGGAGTACTAGTTTCTTTCGTTTTTAATTACCTTCTATTATCATAACTTTGATACTTTCGGGGAACATTGGGGACAATGTTTAGTTTAAGTGTAGGGAAGGAAAATAAAACGGGAACTTTAAAACTATGCTTATCCTTGATTATTTTCTTTGTCCAATTGTATATGCGTAATAAACCATGAGAAAATGTTGGTTAGGGTAATTTTGGCACCAAATTTTTAATTTTTCATGACATATAAGAGTGGGCCATTAGTCTTAACAAAAGCGTCTCATGGATAGGAAGTTACATGACTAGCACTAAAACCCTTTACCACTTAAATTCCACCCAAAATGTGAGGATCACCCTTAGATTAGTAGGAATTAAAGCATTCATCTTTAATGCTTAATGTGTGAACCGGTAGTATAATAGATTCTAGAACTTGTTTTGTGATGCATCCCCGAGATCGCTAGTAAGACTACACTTGTATAGTTAGGAATAACTAAATGATAAGAGGCATTAGGATAACCCATGTTTGATACCGTAATATAATTACTTCTTCCACATCGGTTGAGTAATTCCCCACACCCTGCGTTGTACTCATCTTTAGTACACGATACCCTAGTTAACCCTCGAGCCTATCCTTTTCGCGGTTCTCTTGATTTTTCGGTTTTCGGAATATCAATGAAGAGCATTGTTTACACCCCACCCCGAATGTACACCCAAATCGCCTTAGCCTACCTTGTATGCACTCACTTTTGGTGGATTATTGTTATCACCCTTAACCCTTAGTTCAATTATCTAGTTGCTTGAATAAGTTGCTAAGTCGAGTCATATCCTTTGTACACAGTTTTGGAACGATTGGGACTCATGGGAAAAGTTAAAGTTTATGAAATAACAGGAAGGGAACGTTAAATTCAGATTCCCTTTATTTGCGTAATAATGTACTCCAAGTGTTTTGATCTTTTCAATCAAGGTCAAATTAGTGTTAGAGTAATAAAAACTCAAGTGTAGGGATGTACCTATAAATCCCTATCATTTTGATGTTACCGTAGAGGATGGTAGAGTAAAAGTGTATGAAAAAAATAGAAAAAGAGAAAAAGAAAAAAAAAGAGTGTTGAAAAAAAAAACGGGCTACCATTCTACATCTATCCTTTAAATTTATGTTTGTGTGTTTCAGTTATCTAGAGTTTAGAGTGTCGAGTCTTGGCTTAGCAATGTCATTCTTCGTATGCTTGTAACATAAAGATTTTTGACTTGCCACAACTAAATAGCCTATCCCACCAAACCCTTTGTTTCCCTACCATAAGCCTAACATTCCAACCCTTTAAAAGACCTCTTTGATAGTCTTTCCTAGGTGCTTACGCCAAAGCGATGGAGGTTTGATCTAGTCTCAAGCTTATGGTAATCTATGTACTAGGACCGGTTAATGAGTGTTTTTCTTCCATTTCCAACTTGTTATATTTCATATACACCCAAGAGATTGAGTACCCAAACACCCCATGTGAGGTGCTAGTATGTAATTTCCGTGCTTGTTATGATTTTTATGGGCTTATATGTGTTGTGGATTATTCTAAACCAATGCTTCATGACCCCTAACTTATAAATTAATTATTAAAGCACATTTGCTTGAGGACAAGCAAATACCAAGTGTAGGGATATTTGATAAGGTTTTAAACGTACCATTTGAGGGTCGTTTAAGCCCTTATTTGATCACTTTGTATCCGTTATTACTTAATATTGTTCCTTTTCACTTTTAGGTCTCTTGAAGGCAAATTGTGGAATGGCACTTATTGGGACGAAAAGGCGCGGATATCTGAAGAAAATGGCCAAAGTCAAGAATCGAGACACTCAAGTCTTTGAAATACAAGGGACGGCGTCGGTGTTATCTGCGACGCCGTCGCATCAATTTTGTGACTACCAAGAGCCAAATTGCTTATTTACAAGTGACGGTGTCGGGGCTTTAAAAGAGTAGGTCGTCGCAACTCGCACGGCCTAGATTTGATCGAGACGGCGCCGAAAGGAAAGAGACGGCGTCACAAGCATAAGGTGACGCCGTCGCAAGACTAACGTGGCCAAGACCAAACCCGAACGACGGCGACCACGGCGTCACAAATCATAAGGTGACGCCATCGCGAATGTAATCTTATATATATAATCCGAATTTTTCGGTTTCAGTGTGTAGTCTTTTGGAGTAAAACCTAAACCGAACCAAGGTCGTCTTGTACAAGATTTTAGGGTTCCAAACCCTATCTTACATCAAGATAAGTGTTTTATTTCATTAATTAAATTATGTCTTCAATTATTTGTGTGTATGCTTGCATGTTCTCCATGTCCGGCTAATTTACTTGTGTGTTTGGTTAGGGAATATGAAACTTAACTATTGAATATTGATTGGTTGTCTCTTATCTTAATTGTTAATGATCTGGTAATGCGATAGGTCATTCGTTGTGTAGTTAATGCTTGATTAATCTTTGTGAACCTTAGACTATAACACCTAGAGTAGTTGTAGGCTAAACCATACAAAGAGTACCTTAGAGTTAGAGTTTATAAATACTAGAGATTTTGAAGACGAGACCCTTTGGTAGTTTCAAAGAGTTAGGGATAAACGCATACCCTACGACCTTAGACACACAACGCGATTAGGAATAAGGACGTGACAATTCAACCATCAATAGGAGATAATTAAGGAGTAATACAACCTAAGTAAACACATTCTTAAACTATCATACGAGCACACATTAATTAGACATAGACTACCCACTAGTTAGATTAGATAAGTAGAGTAATCGGTAGAAGTACCAACCCCCAAATCCAAACCCCGAGATTCGTACCTTTCCATTTCCAAAAAAATATAAAAAGCACAAAAATAATCTTCCTCAACCCCAACCTTAGCGTAGTAACTCACTAGCTCCTATTCCCTAGAAAGATATCAATTCCCTCACTAATACTACTCTACAATGATTAGGTTCATCGCCTTAGGGTGTTGAAAAACTTGCTCGACGAAAAGGAAGTTCCTTTGACCCCGAACGACGCGTGTAGCATTATCACATACCCTAAGGGGAAGGAAACCGCCTATCACTATAACGTAGTTAACTTCCCGAGACCACCCTTTGAGCCTCGCATAAAAAGGGGTAACCCTAAAAACATCAAGATACCGTGTATGATTGGATACTTATATAGGGATCACACATACATTGACTATAAGGCACCCATGAATATAATGTCTAGGCTCTATTACAATTGGATCATGAGCAAAAAGCTACAACCTATGAGGGACCCCTTTCGCCCTAAGAAAGCGAGTAACTATGTTGGGAGGGTTAAAGAATAGCATGTCTTCGTAGGTAATTTCACATATAGGTGTGATTTCATGATCTTGGAAAATGTTAAGGGCATCATTGATGGATTTTTAGGGGATGTGATACTTGGGAGACCATTTATAGAGGAGTCTAAGATGGTTTATGATCAAGAGGAAGGAATAATTAAGTTCTCAAATGAAGCCGAGAGTGTTAAATATGTAATGCCCCACAAGAATAAGAAATTTGAGGGTATTGATGATTTAGATGTGGACAACATTCAGGCATTTGAAGTAGAATGGAAGAACAAGGTTTAATACACTGCTTGTCTTGAGTTAGGCCCTGAATACATTCGTGTTGAGAGAAGGGTTAAGGAGATCGAATGGGCCTCTAAGATTAGGAAAACGTAGGAGCACGACTACGAGTCTAGCTACAAGACTCATAAATAAAGAAAACCGCTTCGTGGGAGGCAACCCGTACTTAATTGTTTGCTTGTTTGTGTCATATATCTTTTATTGATTGTTTATTTTCATATTTAAATTTGTAAAAATGCTTTATTTTGTTTTTAACCTCGTCTTAATTACAAATAAAGGTATTTTACATAAAGGATAAGTTTAGGGAGGATTACACACGTTTTCAAAAGAAACGTAAACATGAGAATTTCAATTAATTAAAAGCTATACATGTGTGTTTGTTCGAGTCAAATGCTTGTATCGAGTCATAATGGATGTTTCGCAGAAAATTTTTACAGATTTTAAAGATGTAAATTTTCAAGAATTTTTTCGTAAAATCGCATGCCGCTTTTTGTCGGGATAACTGACAGATCGTCAGATTGCAACCTAACGGCGTCGAAGGAGTAAAACAACATATTACTTTTCTCGTTTTCGAGCTACTTATAAATTTTGGAATTTTCCAGGTCTTAATTTTCTAGAAATTCTGTAAACATCCATTCCACAAGCATTATATCCTAGTTTAGTAGAGTCTTATGTATATTATTACCGCCGATTTTACGCGAAGGTTTTGTTTGTTTTCTTCAAGTGTGCAGGTTTTATTTATCAAGAAGAAGATACATAAGATTGGGAGGAACTTTTCACGCATACGTTTTTCTTGAAGAAAGATTTAACCACTACTTCACACGGATCCTACCGAGCTATCAGGGGAGTATTAGTTTATTTCGTTTTTAATTACGTTTCATTATCATAACTTTGATACTTTCGGGGAACATTGGGGACAATGTTCAGTTTAAGTGTAGGGAGGAAAAATAAAATGGGAACTTTGAAACTATGTTTATCCTTGTTCATTTGCTTTGTCCAATTGCATTTTTGTAATAAACCATGAGAAAATGTCGGTTAGGGTAATTTTGGCACCAAATTTTCAATTTTTCATGACATATAGGAGTGGGCCATTAGTCTTAACAAAAGCGTCTCATGGATAGGAAGTTGCATGCTAGCACAAAAACCCTTTACCACCTAAATTCCACTCAAAATGTGAGGATCGTCCTTAGATTAGTAGGAATTAAAGCATTCATCTTTAATGCTTAGAGTGTGAACCAGTAGTATATTAGATTCTAGAACTTGTTTTGTGATGCATCCCGAGATCGCTAGTAAGACTACACTTGTGTAGTTAGTAATAACTATATGATAAGAGGCATTAGGATAACCCTTGTTTGATACCCATAATATAATTACTTCTTCCACATCGGTTGAGTAATTCCCCCACACCTTTGCGTTGTACTCATCTTTAGTACACGATACCCCTAGTTAACTCCTCAGAGCCTATCCTTTTCGCGGTACTCGTGATGTTTTGGTATTCCGGAATATCAATGAAGAGCATTGTTTACACCCTACCCCCAAATGTACACCCAAATCGCCTTAGCCTACGTTGTATGCACTCACTTTTAGTGCATTATAGTTATCACCCTAAACCCTTAGTTCAATTATCTAGTTGCTTGCATAAGTTGCTAAGTCGAGTCATATCCTTTGTACACAGTTTTGGGACGATTGGGACTCATGGGAAAGTTAAAGTTTATGAAATGACGGAAGGAATGTTAAATTCAAATTCCCTTTATTTGCGTAATAATGTACACCAAGTGTTTTGATCTTTTCAATTTGGGTCAAATTAGTTTTAGAGTAATAAAACTTCAAGTGTAGGGATGTGCCTATAAATCCCTATTATTTTGATGTTACCGTAGAGGATGGTAGAGTAAAAGTGTATAAAAAAATAGAAAAAGAGAAAAAGAAAAAAAGTAGAGTGTTGAAAAAAAATATACGGGCTACCATCCTACATCTATCTTTAATTTATGTTTGTTTGTTTCAGTTATCTAGAGTTTAGAGTGTCGAGTCTTCGCTTAGCAACGCCATTCTTCGTATGCTTGTAACATAAATATTTTTGACTTGCCACCACTAAATAGCCTATCTCACCAAACCCTTTGTTTCACTACCGTAAGCCTAACATTACAAACCTTTAAAAGACCTCTTTGATAGTCTTTCCTAGGTGCTTATGCCAAAGCGATGGAGGTTTGATCTAGTCTCAAGCTTATGGTAATCTATGTGCTAGGACCGGTTAATGAATGTTTATCTTCCATTTCCAACTTGTTATATTTCATATACAACCGAGAGATGTGAGTACCCAAACACCCAATGTGAGGTGCTAGTATGTAATTTCCGTGCTTGTTATGATTTTTGCGGGACTTATATGTGTTGTGGATTGTTCTAAACCAATGCTTCATTACCCCTAACTTATAAATTAATTGGCCCAAAGCACATTTGCTTGAGGACAATCAAATACCAAGTGTAGGGATATTTGATAAGGTTTAAAATGTACCATTTTGAGGGGTCGTTTAAGCCCTTATTTGATCACTTTTGTATCCGTTATTACTTAATATCGTTCCTTTTCACTTTTTAGGTCTCTTGAAGGCAAATTGAGGGAATGGCACTTATTGGGACGAAAAGGCGCGGATATCTGAAGAAAATGGCCAAAGTCAAGAATCGAGAAACTCAAGTCAGTTGAAATACAAGGGACGGCGTCGGTGTTAATCGCGACCGTCGCATCACTTTGTGACGACTCAAGAGCCAAATTGCTTATTTACAAGTGATGGTGTCGGGCTTTAAAAGAGTAGGTCATCGCAACTCGACGGCCTAGATTTGATCCGACGCCGAAAGTCGAAGAGGACGGCGTCACAAGCATAAGGTGGCGTCGTCGCAAGACTAACTTCGCCAAGATAAAACCCTAATGATCGCGACCCGACGGCGTCACAAATCATAAGGTGACGCCATCGCGAATGTAATATTACATATATAATCCGAATTTTTCATTATTCAGTGTGTAGTCTTTTGGAGTAAAAACCTAAACCGTACCAAGGCTGTCTTGTACAGTATTTTAGAGTTCCAAACCCTATCTTATATCAAGATAAGTGTTTTACTTCATTAATTAAACTATGTCTTCAATTATTTGTGTGTATGCTTGCATGTTATCCATGTCCGGCTAATTTACTTGTGTGTTTGCTTAGGGAATATGAAACTTAACTATTGAATATAGATTGGTTGTCTCTTATCTTAATTGTTAATGATCTAGTAATGCGATAGGTCATTCGTTGTGTAGTTAATGCTTGATAAATCTTTGTGAACCTTAGACTATAACACCTAGAGTAGTTGTAGGCTAAACCATCCAAAGAGTACCTTAGAGTTAGAGTTTATAAATCCTAGAGATTTTGTAGACGAGACCCTTTGGTAGTTTCAAAGAGTTAGGGATAAAGCATACCCTACGACCTTAGACACACAACGCGATTAGGAATAAGGACGTGACAATTCAACCATCGATGAGGAGATAATTAATGAGTAATACAACCTAAGTAAACACATTCTTAAACTATCATACGAGCACACATTAATTAGACATAGATTACCCACTAGTTAGATTAGATAAGTAGAGTAATCGGTAGAAGTACCAACCCCCCAAATCCAAACCCCGAGATTCATACATTTCTATTTTCAAAAAAATATAAAAAGCACAAAAATAATCTTCCTCAACCCCAACCTTAGCGTAGCAACTCCTCACTAGCATTCCTATTCCCCTAGAGAACGATATCAATTCCCGTGGCTTACCCTAATACTAAACTACAACGATTAGGTTCACTGCCTAGGGTGTTGAAAAACTTACTCGACGAAAATGAAGTTCCTTTGACCCCGAACGACGCGTGTAGCGTTATCACATACCCTAAGGGAAGGAAACCGCCTATCACTATAACGTAGTTAACTTCCCGAGACCACCCTTCGAGCCTCGCATAAGAAGGGGTAACCCTAAAAACATCAAGATACCTTGTATGATTGGACACTTATATAGGGATCACACCTAAATTGACTATAAGGCTCCCATGAATATAATGTCTAGGCTCTATTACAATTGGATCATGAGCAAAAAGCTAGAACCTATGAGGGACCCCTTTCGCCCAAAGAAAGCTAGTAACTATGTTGGGAGGGTTAAAGAATAGCATGTCTTCGTAGGTAACTTCACATATAGGTGTGATTTCATGATCTTGGAAAATGTTAAGGGCATCATTGATGGATTTTTAGGGTATGTGATACTTGGGAGACCATTTATAGAGGAGTCTAAGATGGTTTATGATCAAGAGGAATGAATAATCGAGTTCTTAAATGAAGTCGGGAGTGTTTAATATATAATGCCCCACAAAAATAAGAAATTTGAGGGTATTGATGATTTAGATGTGGACAACATTCCAACATTTGAAGTAGAATGGAAGAACAAGGTTTACTACACTGCTTGTCTTGAGTTAGGCCCTGAATACATCCGTGATGAGAGAAGGGTTAAGGAGATCGAATGGGCCTCTAAGATTAGGACAACGTAGGAGCACGACTACGAGTCTAGCTACAAGAATCATAAATAAAGAAAAGCGCTTCGTGGGAGGCAACCCATGCTTAATTGTTTTCTTGTTTGTGTCATATATCTTTTATTGATTGTTTATTTTCATGTTTAAATTTGTAAAAATGCTTTATTTTATTTTTAACCTCGTCTTAATTACATATAAAGGTATTTTACATAAAGTATAAGTGTAGGGAGGATTACACACGTTTTCAAAAGAAACGTAAACATGAGAATTTCAATTAATTAAAAGATATACATGTGTGTTTGTTCGAGTTAAATGCTTGTATCGAGTCATAATGGATGTTTTGCAGAGAATTTTTACATATTTTAAAGATGTAAATTTTCCAATTTTTTCGTAAAATCGCACTGCTTTTTGTCGGGATAACTTTGGCGTCGAGATCGCAACTGACGCGGCGTGAAGGAGTAAAACAACAGATTACCTTTTTCTTGTTTTCTGAGCTACTTATAAGTTTTGGAATTTTCCAGGTCTTAATTTTCCAAAAATTCAGTAAACATCCATTCCACAAGCATTATATCCTAGTTTAGTAGAGTCTTATATATATTATTACCGCCGATTTTACGCGAAGGTTTCGTTTGTTTTCTTCAAGTGTGCATGTTTTATTTATCAAGAAGAAGATACATAAGATTGGAAGGAACTTTTCACGCATACGTTTTTCTTGAAGAAAGATTTAACCACTACTTCACACGGATCCTACCGAGCTAATCGGTGAGTATTAGTTTCTTTCATTTTAATTACGTTCCATTATCATAACTTTGATACTTTCGGGAACATTGGGGACAATGTTCGGTTTAAGTGTAGGGAGGAAAATAAACGGAACTTTGAAACTATGCTTATCCTTGATTATTTGCTTTGTCCATTTGCATTTGTATAATAAACCATGAGAAAATGTCGGTTTGGGTAATTTTGGCACCAAATTTTCAATTTTTCATGACATATAGGAGTGGGCCATTAATCTTAACAAACGCGTCTCATGGATAGGAAGTTGCATGACTAGCACAAAAACCCTTTACCACCTAAATTCCACCCAAAATGTGAGGATCGCCCTTAGATTAGTAGGAATTGAAGCATTCATCTTTAATGCTTAGAGTGTGAACCGGTAGTATATTAGATTCTAGAACTTGTTTTGTGATGCATCCCGAGATCGCTAGTAAGACTACACTTGTGTAGTTAGGAATAAATAAATGATAAGAGGCATTAGGATAACCCTTGTTTGATACCCGTAATATAATTACTTCTTCCACATCGGTTGAGTAATTCCCCACACCTTTGCATTGTACTCATCTTTAGTACATGATACCCTAGTTAACCCCTCGAGCCTATCCATTTCGCGGTTCTCATGATGTTTGGTTTTAGGAATATCAATGAAGAGCATTGTTTACACCCCACCCCAAATGTACACCCAAATCGCCTTAGCCTACCTTGTATGCACTCACTTTTAGTGCATTATAGTTATCACCCTAAACCCTTAGTTCAATTATCTAGTTGCTTGCATAAGTTGCTAAGTCGAGTCATATCCTTTGTATACAGTTTTGGGATTATTAGGACTCATGGGAAAAGTTAAAGTTTATGAAATGACGGGAAGGGAACGTTAAATTCAAATTCCCTTTATTTGCGTAAAAGTGTACTCCAAGTGTTTTGATCTTTTCAATTAGGATCAAATTAGTGTTAGTGTAATAAAAACTTAAGTGTAGGGATGTGCCTATAAATCCCTATTATTTTGATGTTACCGTAGAGGATGGTAGAGTAAAAGTGTATAAAAAAATCGAAAAAAGAATAAGAAAAAGAGAAAAAGAAAAAAATAGAGTGTTGAAAAAAAATAGGGGCTACTATGCTACATCTATCTTTAATTTATGTTTGTTTGTTTCAGTTATCTAGAGTTTAGAGTGTCGAGTTTTGGCTTAGCAACGCCATTCTTCGTATGCTTGTAACATAAAGATTTTTGACTTGCCACCACTAAATAGCCTATCCCACTAAACCCTTTGTTTCCCTACCGTAAGCCTAACATTACAACTCTTTAAAAGACCTCTTTGATAGTCTTTCCTAGGTGCTTACGCCAAAGCGATGGAGGTTTGATCTAGTCTCAAGCCTATGGTAATCTATGTACTAGGACCGGTTAATGAGTGTTTATCTTCCATTTCAAACTTGTTATATTTCATATTCACCCAAGAGATGTGAGTACCCAAACACCCCATGTGAGGTGCTAGTATGTAATTTCCGTGCTTTTTATGACTTTTGCGGGGCATATATGTGTTGTGGATTATTCTAAACTAATGCTTCATGACCCCTAACTTATAAATTAATTGGCCAAAAGCACATTTGCTTGAGGACAAGCAAATACCAAGTGTAGGGATATTTGATAAGGTTTTAAAATGTACCTTTTGAGGGTCGTTTAAGCCCTTATTTGATCACTTTTGTATTAATTATTACTTAATATCGTTCCTTTTCACTTTTAGGTCTTTTGAAGGCAAATTCTTTGGAATGGCACTTATTTGGACGAAAAGGCGCGGATATCTGAAGAAAATGGCCAAAGTCAAGAATCGAGACACTCAAGTCTTTGAAACACAAGGGGACGGCGTCGGGTGTTATATGCGACGCCGTCGCATCACTTTTGTGACGGCTCAAGAGCCAAATTGCTTATTTACAAGTGACGGTGTCAAGCTTTAAAAGAGTAGGTCGTCGCAACTCGCACGGCCTAGATTTGATCGAGACGGCGTCGAGGTCAAGAGGACGGCGTCACAAGCATAAGGTGACGCCGTCGCAAGACTAACAGCCAAGACGAAACCCTAATGACGGCGACTCGACGGCGCCACAAATCATAAGGTGACGCCGTCGCGAATGTAATCTTATATATAATCCGAATTTTTCAGTTTTCAGTGTGTAGTCTTTTGGAGTAAAAACCTATATCAAACCAAGGCTGTCTTGTATAGTATTTTAGGGTTTCAAACCCTATCTTACACCAAGATAAGTATTTTACTTCATTAATTCAATTATGTCTTCAATTATTTGTGTGTATGCTTGCATGTTCTCCATGCCCGGCTAATTTACTTGTGTGTTTGCTTAGGGAATATGAAACTTAACTATTGAATATTGATTGGTTGTCTCTTATCTTAATTGTTAATGATCTAGTAATGCGATTGGTCATTCGTTGTGTAATTATTGCTTGATTATCTTTGTGAACCTTAGACTATAACACCTAGAGTAGTTGTAGACTAAACCATCCAAAGATTACCTTAGAGTTAGAGTTTATAAATCCTAGAGATTTTGTAGACGAGACCCTTTGGTAGTTTCAAAGAGTTAGGGATAAACGCATACCTTACGACCTTAGACACACAAAGCGATTAAGAATAAGGACGTGACAATTTAACCATCAATAGGAGATAATTAAGGAGTAATAAAACCTAAGTAAACACATCTTTAAATCATCATACGAGCACACAATAATTAGATATTGACTACCCTCACCTTAGTTAATTAGATAATTAGATAGGAGAGTAATCGGTAGAAACACCAACCCCCAAATCCAAACCCCGAGATTCTTACTTTTCCATTTCCTAAAAAACATAAAAAGATAAAAAATTATCTTCCTCAACCCCAACCTTAGCGTAGTAACTCCTCACTAGCATTCCTATTCCCCTAGAGAATGATATCAATTCCCGTGGCTTACCCTAATACTACACTACAACGATTAGGTTCACTTCCTAGGGTGTTGAAAAACTTGCTCGACGAAAAGGAAGTTCCTTTGACCCCGAACGACGCGTGTAGCGTTATCAGCAAATTTGTTTGTCGATCATTTAGATGGTGACTACTTGTAGAATCAAAGATGGTGATTCGGATCCTGATTTTTCTACAATAGTGGCTGAAGTTAGAGTGGTTCGTGAAGAAGCCACATCCGTTTAGTACAACTTCCGCTCCAGTTAAGTTGAAGACATGATTGCTTGTATCCAGAAGATCCTTGGAGTATTGCGACGCTGTTGGAAACATCAAGATGCTGCAGAGAGAGCTGGACAGAACAACAAGAGGAGCAAAGACGGAGACGAGATTCAACAAGCGGGCACTCAGAAGGCGTATGAGCATAAGAACTATGGCGGGCGTATTGTAGATAGGCGAAGAAACTACAACCAGAAGTTTGGGCATATTGGTGGTCAGCAGTTAAGCCGTGCTACTAGGTTGTCGTATCAAAGAAGAGATGTTGAGAAGATTTCATCTGCTCCGTGTGGTTTAGTGGGGCATCGGGCCCATGATTATCCTGAGAATGGTGGAAGATAGAGCTACCGTGATTCGTTGTCCCTCTCATATGTTTCATCACGCGTTTTGAGGCAGTTTGATATTTCGTTATGTAATTTTGATTGGTAGTACTTTTCTTTGATTTGTTCGGAACTCAGTTTAAATTATGAAGTTTTATGATTTCGCATTTTTTGTATAACTTTAGCTTCGTATCATATCTCATATCTCTTTGAGATATTTCGATTATCATCTGTTTCGTTTATGTGATTGTATCAGCAAGATCAGATTTGTGATATTTTGGCATTGTTTGTGCGCCTGAGATTGTTTTGGATCTTCAAAAATAAGTAGTGAGGAACCTTCTCAAGTAAGGCAACCACGTTCATTCTTTTTGTGGATTAGTAAGTTTTCGTTTAGTCTTCTGAATCTTTTTTCTAGATTTGATTTGATGAACTACTTGCCACATGTATGTGAATCTGATTTGATTTGGTATTAGTAGATTATTTTATCACGACTCAAAATAGAATATGATGGCAATAAGGGCATGTTTATATGATGCAAGTATTATGACGCATGATCAATGTGATAATACCAAGATCATATGACTTGAACTTATGAGGATCATACGATGTCTTGAGAAGTGCCAGAGTTTAGTACGTTTGATGAATTAGAATTATATCCGTGATTCGTCGGCCTTTACATTATTCTTGACTGTGCGGGTATCATACCCATTCAATTTTACAGCCTGATACGTTTTTGATATTCCGATATGTGCTCAATTGATCGTCAGTATATTCCGATATGTGCTCAATTGATTTTCAGTACGAATATGTTACCCATCTTTTAATGAAACTCTTGATATGTTTGATAATTCGTTATGTGCTTCTATGATTATTACCAAGTTCCTTAGTTCGTTCAGAATCTGGATAGAGTTAATGAAGTTCTATCGTCTAGCATTACCTCCGCATTTGCCTTATGTATATATGTGTTTCTTGTATCTCTTGTGAGATTACAACCTTCATCTTTTACATATTTGTTTCGTATTCGTTGGATCATGTTTGTTATGATTTGTGTTCTGTGGAGAGCCTGCGGCTATTCTAGTTTGTCGGGATCGATTCATGAGAAATAAAACTATTCCGTTTGTTAAAATCTTTTAGAAGAACCTCTCCGAGCGTTAGGATATTTATGCTCATTTCTTTTCATTATTTGGTAAGTCTCCTTTTAACTTGTGCAACTTCAATTTCGAGGACGAAAAATTTCTTTTTAGAGGGGAAGAGTTGTAAAACCCTAAAATTTCGGATTTAAAATTGTTGCATCTAATTTGAAATTTTGACCTAAGTTGTGAATTAATAAAATATTTAAACTATGTGTAGTATGATAAATAAACCTAGTGTGAAATTAACCTGTGATAACTAACTAAATATCATTTGTAACGTTTCCTAAAATTCTCCATGTGTATCACACGACTTGGGTCCTTTTGTACAACCTTTGTACACGTTTCTTTTGCCTCCAAACTTCACACGGCATAACTCAACATAATGAATGATTACTTAAATTTAAAAGGGATTTGGGCTACACTTGACCCACTAAGATTGGCCCATAACCCACCCCATATCACACTATATTCGGCCCCCTCTCCTTTCCCTCCTAACCGTATACCAAAAGAAAAGAAAAAAACCCTTATAAACTAAAGTGGCGACAATCCATTTTATTCTCCAAGAGAACAGAGGTACGAAGGTCCTAGCAAGGGTAGTAATCGTTGGTAGTTATTCCATGGTTTGGTGATCAATTGGTGTGTTTCATTTGGCTTGATTGTGTGGTTAATCCGAGGGTTTTGGTTTAGGTTCATTAGTTCTTGTTTCATCCATTTGAATTGTCCAAGAGGTATTCCATAATCGTTTATGTATCATTGTTGATTCGTATGAAGTACATTAGTGTGGGTATTTGATGTTTTAAATCAGCCTAAAACATGTAAAATTGACCATGTATGAATCTGGTTAAAAGATAAAAGGAATTAGGGTTTAAGTGTTATTGTTTTGAACGGGACATATTTGTAACCTGAATTTGTGTATGTTATAAAATGAGTTCTATAAATGTTTGATTATGGATTTTTTCATGTAAACCTAGTTTAATGTCTTATTTAAGATTTACAATTGTTTTGGAGTGATTTGGAGTTGTATTGGTCATGTGTTTGAATTTTATGGGATCATGTGTCAAATCTGAATTCTAGGAACTTAAAATCAGTCGATGTTTTTGATTTTTTATTTTCAAACCACAAGGAGTTAAGATCTCTCCTTTTAAAGATGTAATATTTAAGTTATGTGTGATTTCCTGAAATTTTTGTAGATTTTTCTAAATGGTCTAAACAGGTTAAATAAATGTAAACTTTTAGGTATACCTCATGTGCACTTTCTGGATAGGTATGGAAGGATGAATTTTTAAACTATACTTATGCTCTGAAATAAAATCTACAAAAGTTTGTGAACTTACCTAACTGATATGGGAACACCAGGGAATTTTCTCATAATTATTTGAGCTCTTTTGATAGGCCATTAAATTCGTAAGAAACTGAACCTGAACGTGATAAAATATGATATACAACATAAGTCAAGGTTTTGGTTTAACTTAACCCCCTAATAATGTGTTTTGGCTTTAATTACTTTTGAAACATTAGTACGGATACTTTTAGACATATGTTAACCTAATATCATTGTGAACCCTAAGTTGAATAATTGTGAACTATCACCTGAAGTTACCAAAGTTACTAATTATGGGAAGTTACTAAATTTGGAAATGTACTAAATATGAAAATATTACTAAATATGGAAAGTTACTAAATTTGAAAAGTTACTAAATATATAAAGATTAAAAATTTTGTAAGGTTACTAAATTTGGGAAGTTACTAAATATAGAAAGTTACTAATATATGGGAAGTTGCTATAAGTAGCAGGAAAACCTGAATATGTCAATCTGAACAACAAGTAGTACTGAATCAGTATAACTTATGAAATGGTTCTTAAATAATAAGACGATCATTAATTCGTGTAGATTCGCTGAAGAAGGAGTAACTTCCAATCCTTGTGTTTCTGATACAGTTTCAATTGCGGTTAAAGGTACATATTCTACCCTTCTCAGTAAGGGTTTATTCTCATGACTCCTCGACCCTTGACTTTGATTCCTTTTCTTTGATATGATTCTGTTTGATATGATCCGTCTGATATGATCTCTTTGATATGCATTTTGCCATTCCTTTGATATGATTCATTTGATATGATTCCATCCGTTATGATATTCGATCTGCTATCCATTTTGTTATGACATTGTTATGTTATCCGTTTGCTATGATATGATTCAGTTCTGTTGATATGATCCGTTTGGATATGATATGATTATGGATATGCTTTGATATGATTCGTTTGTTCAGTTGCCCGAGCTAACTAGTCATGGAGGTACCATGACCATGTCACTGATGCACCAGTGGTATGACACTATCTGTGGCGGTGTGATTAGTCCACGACGTCCTTTTTGATATGATATGATATATGTGATCACTTGGCCATTATAAATACGTATGTACAGTCTCGAACTGGCATATGTATATTTGATTTGTTTTGCAGGGAGCGTATGGATGCATCCTAGGTATTTTGTTCAGTTTTGGTGATGTGGTGAGTGTGTACAATACACCCCTCACATTTGGGAGCTAGCTACTCCATTTGGTACTTGAGAGGTATCCCCTTCTAGTACACTTATGATTTGACGGATTATGATATATGATTTGATATGTGGCTATTGGAGTATCTCCTTTAGTATTTGAGCTCGTGGGCAGTATTATGATTTTGTGAGTATTTGACTTCTGACATTCTTGTTAATTTGGGTGCTATGCCATACTTTATTCAGTTATTCATTTGATTTCATATTCACCCAATATTCTTATGTGATCCATCTGACTACCAATCTATACTCCAGTTTATTTGATTTGATATATCCTCATTTCATTTTGGTTGGCTACCAAGTTTATACTTCAGATTACCACTTCATCTGTTTACTATGCTATTATATGATTATTCGATTCATCTATTTACCATGCTGGTATATGATTACATGATTCATATGTTTACCATGCTAATATGTGATCATCTGATTCCTTTGTTACCATGCTAATATGTGATTATCCGTTTACCATGCGATGATGTGACTATTTGATTCATCTGATTGCCATGCTAGTATGTAATTATTTGACTCATCCGTTTACCATGTTATACATTCGTTCTGTTATTTCCGTGGGCTATGATTATCATTCAGTATTCCTATATGCTATCTGTGACTACCATGCTTGTACTTCTTTTTGGTATTTTCCATTGCTTATGATATTGGTTTGGCGTAGTAATTAATGTTACTTGACTTGTTGATCTGCAATGCTTACACTTCTGTTCATGCTACCGTTTAATGATGGAATTTGATTCAACTTATGTTATCTGTTTAGTTGATTTGTTTAGTTTGCCATGTTATATTATCATTTAGTTACTTCATTTAATTATGATGTTCGTGCAGTATTCCTACCTGATATATGTGACTAACATGCTTATATTCCTGTTGGAATTTCCGTTGTTATGATATTTGTTCTATATATTAAATTGTTGATTATCTGACTTGTGTGATTGCCATGCTCACATTCTATTCTTTATTACCGCTTATAGAATTCGCTTTAGCTTTTATATATATATATATATATATATATATATATATATATATATATATATATATATATATATATATATATATATATATATATATATATATATATATATATATATATATATATATATATATATATATATATATATATATATATATATATATATATATATATATATGATTATCTTTTTGTTTGTTTTTCATATTGATGTTTAGTTGATATGCCAGTTGATATGCTTGTACATTGTTTGGTTACTTGTTTTGACTATGATATTGTTCATCAACTCGTGATTGATTAGGTTTCAGTACTTGTATGTTTTGGATATCTATATGTGCTTATATATGTCCATGACATGTTGCTTTGTTTTGGTCTCCTTTGATTTCTGTTCCTTCTGGATATCTGTTATTATTGTGTTCTGCATGTTCCTCATAGACTCATTGTGCTCATTCATTACGATTTCATTATCAGTTTCCTTTGATTCATTTTTGTATTTGTATTATGTTTAGCTTTCGTTTTGTCATATCTGTTCACTGGGCTTTTTAAGCTTAACCGCATTTTCTTTTCCATGCGGAAGGTACGAAGTGGGATGTTGGGCTTTGATGGGCTGAGAGTAGGAGCATTTTAGTGAACCGACCTTAGTTTCCCTTATCATTTTGGACTCATTTTGAAGAATATTTGTTTTGATATTTCATTTCTTTTAGACATATTGGATTATGTATTTCTTTTTGAAGTCATTCGTTTTTATGACTTGATATTTTATTTGATAAGACTTCCGCTTGCGTTTATATGCTTTGTATGACACCATAATGTGACATTTTAACCCGTGTCGGGTTGGGGTGTTACAAATGTAATGGACGAAATTATAATGGACCAAGGAACGTGTATAAACAAGGAAAAATAGGATAATATAGAGCCGGTTCAATCCATGGGAGCCTCAAAGGTTGGTTCGAATGTATGGAAGAAGAACAAAAGTGCTATGACCGATTATGAAAGTGATAGTGATGTGGAAGCGGATTATAATTAAACAACAAGTTTCATAGTACCCAAGAGCGAAAGTGGCATTGGATGGAAGAGCTATATGAGCGTTGGAAATAAGTTTATGATTATGATCCATATGATGATGATGTATGTGATGATCTTACAAAAGATCAACGGGCATTTGTGACGCTTTTGATATAAGTCTTCGTGGTCAAACTAGACGTTAGTTTATTTTGGTTCATTGCTGAGTCAAATGTAGTCTAATGGTTAGTATTGGTTGTCCTTCCGTTCGGAGGTAGTGTATCTTTGTTATGTAAGTTTTACCGCGTATGTAACGAGCTGAGATGTGGAATTCACCCGCATCCTATGTATTTAAACGTTTTTTGAGTATTACATTCACCGGGTGTAAAAACCTTTTACTAAAAAAAAATAGATTAACCTTGTTGAATGTGTTTAATGACCTCAAAACCTTCACTTTGAAAAAATATGGCCACGAAGAATAGTTAAGTTTGTCCGCATCTAATTTAATGGGAACGTGAGAAGTGGCATTATAAACGGCAAGTAATTTATCAGAGATAGTTAAAGTGGGTGTAGAGTGTGACGTTGGTCCTGTCATGATGTAGGAGAAAACAATAGGATCGAAAAGGGTAGAAAAATAAGTCGGTTAGGGTTGTTTAGGTAAGAGTCAAATGGTAATAATAAAATAAAATTAAAGGTTAGTAACCTTGCTGTAAATTGTATTGATTGATTAATAAAACTTGTCTAATACAATATAAATAGTAATTACATGGGCTAGGCTTAATATAAGTTTGATGGTTTTATTAAAATCTAAGAAAATGAGTCATTTAGCTAGAACTAACCGGATACTCTGAGATATATCTTATGCCTCTCAATAATTTATCTTTGCGAAATAATAAATCAAATTTATACTTTCTTAATAATTTTAGTAAGATTGATTTTGATTTGCGAGTTTATGACTTGGTAATTATCGGTTATTTTAGTTATTTATCACTAGTTAAGGAATTTCATAATATATTTTGCTGCATAATCACGAGCTGGCAGACATTAAAGGAAACATCAGACATGGTGGAACAAGTACAAGTAGAACATTGTCTGCCTTGTGCAACAAATGTAGAAGTAACCTTGAAGTGATTGAATTGATCATGCCCACACCTGAATGATGTGATACCATGTCGGGTAGGTACATCCACCTGATTTATGTTTCCATATTGGCCGTAAAATCAATCGATAGAAGTGTTTAGGGGTGGCACTAACCCGCACTAACTCATTTTTCAGTTTAATGTTTGTAAGCATAAATAATGCATGCACATCCTATTTTCATCGACTAATTTCATAATTAAAACCTATAAACGCGATAAGAAAGTCAACCTGGCTCTTTTAAGATAAACATCAGTTTCATAGCACGTCATTGTTGTATTTTATTTGCGAATATATTGTTATATCTATAAAGTGACAATATTGCTTCGAAGATCTTTTAGATATGGCTGTATACAAAATGGCAGACGTAAAACAACAACAACATATCCCACTGCTGACTTTTTGTGTTTGCATGGTGTTCGTGCATGCAATCACAATGCACGCAAGCCACACTAATTTAACTAAGTAGATTATCTTCAATATAAATATAAATTTGTATCCTCAACTTGCTATTATTTATATAAAGTTATAGAAATTAAATATACAGAAACCTGTGGGTAGTAAAGCATAATATGTGGGAAACCAGTAGTAATAGTAGTAATTAATTACTAGCATCGTACGTAGCATGTATATACATCCATGCATAAACGGTCATAATACCTAATCTTTGACTACACCTTAGTCCAGTCAATTTTGATCACCTTCTTGAATTAGCTGCATTCCATCTAGATAATGTTAACTTCGATCTGATTCTGGCTCATTTCATCGAGATCTGTTTCATACCACGATGCCATTTTCTTGTTCTTAAATGAGTCTCCGTAAGCTTTTGAGATAAATTGATCTTGACAACCTTTTTTTAGAACCACATTGTATTAGAACCTAGCAAGATGCTAACAAACTAATTACAAAGAAGATTTAGTGTGTGTAGCTAGTTGAATCACTTATGGCTTGTGTGGTTAGCATAAAGGTTGATGTGTCTTACTTTATGTTTGGTTTTGTTTTGGTTTTTTAGTTGTGTGTAGCTAGTTGGATCATTTATTGTGTCATGAATGATTTGTTGATTATTTAAGCGGTTGCTTGAGGTTAATGTGATATTTAGCCACATCCCATTATACTTAACTGTTTTTGGAGTAATATATTTTACCAAATGGAAGCCTTTTACCCCAAAGAGATGAGATTGCGTTAAGAGACTAGGGTTTGAAAACCACAACCACTCAACCCAATTACAAAAGGCATTAGTATGTCTATTAGAGATACACAGAAGAAAGGATCTTTATGTCATTAAAAACGATACTGGAAAAACGAACTTAAAAAGAAGATGAGAGGGCGTTAAGAGGGTTTGAGAACCACTCAATCAAATTACAAAAGGCCTTACTGTGCTAGAAAAAAGAAATGGACCTTTTCGACTTACCGAAATCAAATGGAAATCGCCAATATATTGAGGTTTGTGCGTTTAGGATATATCTATGTTACTCATTGGAATAGGTGTCCTAAAGCCAAGGACACCTGTTTATGTATATTTAGCAAGTTCATATCGTTTTTTGAGAGAATGTTAATTTGTAGTTAGCAAGTTCATATTTTTCTTTTGAAAGATAAAAAAAATGTATTTTATGCATATTAGTTATTAAGCTTCTATGTTATAGAACAAGGTGAAACTGTGCCGCGCTTCACGGTCTCAATTTTTTCCGAAACACAAAAAGTATAATGTTAATTCAATAATCTGATAGTTACGTGTATAGATGAACATTTTAGTTTATCAGTTCATTTTGTGCTTTTGGATACTATTTAAATACATATAACTTGATGTGTACTCATATTTATCATTTCGTATTTAATTTACTCTGAGTTTAGTTCAATAAGATTTCACACTAAGGGATTGAAAGAAATATAGAAGCTTATGTGGTTAAATTCGTTCAAATATGATTAAAAGTATTATACTTTCAAACATAAATGTTAATTACATGATATAACTAAATAGTGTTTAATAAATTTTTAAAAGATACATAAAAAGGTGACAATATCTACTTGTATAAGGCTAAGTCGATGGGCCTTTTCAAAGGTGTTTCTGTTGGGAATGATAGCATATTAGCATGAACATCTATCATCCTATTTATGCCGACGATGTGATTTTTTAGGTGAATGGTCAACCGCGAATGCACAAAATATGATTTGTTTGCTTCGATGCTTTTACTTAATCTATGGCCTGAAAATTAATGTTAACAAATGTAATATCTCATGCGTTGGAGTTTCAGATGGAGAGGTTTCCAATATGGCCGATGCCATTGGTTGCGGAGCTGATAAATTCCCTTTGAAATACCTCGGGGTCCCTGTCGGATGTAACATGTCTAGATGCTCTAACTGGAATGACATTATACATAAGTTCTCTTCTAAACTTTCTCCTTGGAAAGTCCGTTTGTTATCTGTTAGAGGCCAGCATTCCCTAATCAAGTCGGTTCTTGGTAATCTCCCTACATATTATATGTCGATTTATATGATGCATGTCTCTATCCAAAAGAAGCTGGAATCTATGCGTAATAACTTCTTCATTGGTGGAGATTTAGAAGAGAAAAAGTTGACTTGGGTGAAATGGAAAAATTGCTTAGCAAACAAAGATTTGGGAGGTCTTGGCATATGAAGCATTTATGGGCTGAATTTAGGGCTATTTTTCAAATGGATTTGGAGATTCTTATGTAACTCTCTTGACTTATGGGTGCGAGTCATAAAGAACCTTCATGGGGCGCATGCAGGCATCATGGAGGACTCTTTACAATTCTTGTTACAGTCCATGGAGTGATACTTTGTCTTCTATTAAACGTCTAAAGCTGGGCGGCATCGACTTACTTTCCTTGTGCGTTTGAAAGATTGGAAACAACGTTTCTTGTCATTTTGGGAAGACATTTGGTGTGGTAATCATCCGTTTAAATTGTACTTCCCTCGCATTTACCAGATTAAGATGGTTAAGGATTCCTCCATTGCAGACCGTATAGCCATACCTAATTGGTTCTCTGCTTTTAGAAGGCCCCCAGAAGAGGTGTGGAGATGTCGCAATTTAACGATCTCATTTCTTTAACTCAAGACGTCGCTCTATCATATTCCAACGATTCTTGGTTGTGGTCGTTAGATGTCTACAACGCGTATTCGGTTGCTTCCGCCGCACCTTGTTTGAATCTAATCTCCTAGATGTTGCTTTTGCGCCACTCGTTGGAATCTTCTCATTCCTAATAAAGTCAATGTGTTCATTTGGAGGTTGATGCTTAATAAACTTCCTACTAGAGTTAACTTGGATAAAAGAGATATCGATGTAGGTTCGCTTTTATGCTCTATATGCGTGGACGATGTTAAAACCGTTAATTATATCTTCTTCTCTTGCAACATGGCTATGGATTTATGGTCGTTGTTAGCCAAATGGTGGGAGATTGATTTTGCGCTAACATTCAGAGTGGTTTGAGTGGCTTGACGGCTTGACTGTTTCAAATAAGGTTCGATCGTTTATTGATGGTATTGGGGATACTTTGTTGTGGCATATTTGAAAATTCAGGAACGAGTTGATTTTCTCTAATTCTTCTCTCATGAAGGCGATGATTTAGGACTCTATTATTAAGCATTTGGTCTTGTGGATTTCATCTAAAATCCAAAGTGTAATTTTGGTTTCTAGCTTTTGTTAATTTTTAATAAAATTCTCCGAAAAAAAAAGATGTAGATTAAAAAAATTATTAGTTATTGTTTAAGTATGTTAATCAAACATAAAAAGAATTGGATGAACATAGATCAACATGAAAAATTTTAGGGATGTTTGATAGCAACTGAATGGGATGGCCCAGCACTTATTTCTTAATCAGTCAGAGATGCTTTTGTTTGATAGGGAAAATGATGGCACTAAATGGTACAATTTTGCATTGAATGGGCCATGTCACAGGTGGAGCTCTGCCATTCAGAAGCCTCACACGTCACACCTTGCTTCTTATCTTTTTATATTTTGACTATAATATTTGTTGCTCATCACGTTAGCCCTCAACTTGCAAGCAGTAATATTTTGCTATATTTTATGTCCCATTAAATTTACATGAGCCATATCATTATTTATTTTTATTTTTTTTTGAGCAAACATTATTTATTTATTTCGAACATACAATAGAATGCACTTTTTTTTTTGCATGAACCGTTTATTTATGTAATCTCATTATATACAATTGATGTAACTCCAAATATTTATAAATCAAAATAGTTCATTTGATCTTAATTAATAAAGATATTTAGACTTTTAATTCACTTTTCTTATTTAGATCCGAGTACTAATCAAACGTTCATTTTCATTCGTAACCATATTCATTCAAATCTTTGATTCATTCAAAGATCATGATTGATTCATTATTAAATCATATTGTTTTATCAAACGAGGCCTTAGTCACCCTACAAAATCTTATTAAAATCTCATTGTATTACATTTTTATTGTTGAATCTCTTACATAAAAAGAATAGCTCTTTTGCCTCTTTCGTGGATGATGACCAAAATTAATTAATGATTCTAATAGAATAATATTTATGAACAATATTATTTGTTCCATGTTTGTATATATTATTAATTGGGTTAATCGCATATCTGCCCATTAAAACTTGCATATTTGTTAATATATTCAAAACATGTTTAAAATGCATTGTACATTGTGCAATAAAAATTTGTATTATAAGAAAATATGCAGCCTTTTAAGTTTTAGTAGGTATATGGGTAAAAGCGTAAAATAACATCTTTCTCGAATTCTAGAGGTTGAAACACATTTTTTTTTATCAACATATATCACGCATCTTTCCAATTTTGTTAAACTTCACCTATATGACCGATTTATATTAATATAATATTATATTAAATAATATTATTTTATTACTGATATGGGTAAAGTCGAACAACGTTAATGCATGCGTGTATATGTTGATAAAAAATATGTTCAACTTCGAATTAGAAATCGTTGATATTATAACTTTACCCTAATATATATACAATTCCTTTACTAATTACTCTAGTTTAAACCCCTCCAAGAAGATCGATGTTGTTTGATGATATTGTGTCTGTCTTTTAATTGATGTTCAAGTCGATGTAGTAGGGCGTTTTCTTGGGATTCTTGGTTAAAAACCCCTCATTTAATTTCCTTGTAATGTTTTTTCTAGCTTCTTGCTAGTTTTATAATATTGTCGTTCAAAAAAAAAAATTACTCTAGTTTAAGTGCAATTTTCAATATTAATAACAATTAAAATCAAATGAGAAGAATAATTAAAATAAAAAAGTAAGAAGAAATCACAATTATAGATTTTAGATGCACTTATAAAAATGGATACATCTCTTTTTATTTTATCTTTTATTTAAAATATGTGGCTAGAAATCCTTTTTATTTTTCTCGTTTTGATTTTTTTCACGCCAAATTCATTTTCCTATTAATAAACTCAAATTTTCTTTATAAATATTAATTTTAAGATTTAAGATCGTTTGAGACAAAGATTCTTTCATCTGGGGATCAATCTCCATCATCCAGTTTTTATTTGATCAATGGATGAGATTAATCCCAACAATTAAAAAACCACTTTCATCATTTTTTCAAATATTAATATCTTTCAGCCGTTGTCGTTAAGCGAAAAAAAATATATCGGCTGCGACGAGCGTTTAATTATCTTTCTATGATAGTGACTTTGACATACTTTCGACAAATTTTTTTCGTATTTTCACGTTTTTTTTAAGTTTTTCGTTTTTTACGCCACCGAAATTTGTATTAAAATCATATATGATAAAACACTAATTTGAATATCACATGTGATATTAGTGTAATATCATATATGATATGTAATATCACATGTGATATTGGTGTAATATCGCATGTGATATTAGTGTAATATCACATATGATATTACATATCATATATGATTTAACACTAATATCACGTGTGATATTCAACTAGTGTTTTATCATATATGATTTTTTCATGCAAATTTCGATGCGTAAAAAAAAAAACGTGAAAAAAGCGATTTTTTTTTTTCGAAAGTATATCAAAGTCTTGCGTCTATAAAAAGATAATTAATCTTTCGTCATGACGTGTAAATATTTTCGACAACGATGAGCGGTTTAAGAGATATTTAAATTATAAAAATATGTGAAATAATAAAATCGTTAATCTCAACCAATTAATTCTTTTTAAATGGATGATGGAGATCGTCCTCGATATGTGAGAAAAGTTTGGTATGTAAAATAACTCTCCTCTAATTTTAAATAGATTATATGATTGAAATATACATAATATCACATAAATAAAATGGTAATATAAAGTATAAACCAAGCAATTCCACACAACAACCCGTAAAATCTTTATCATCTTCTTAATGCAAATGTGCCAAACCAAAGTAGATCCTCAACGTGGAATTTCATCTGTGGCTGCAACTTATGGGCTGGATCCCACTCTCACATAAAATTATCACATGTATAAATTTGATTAGATAACCGGTTATTACAATATTTTTTATTTTCTAGATAAGTTTTTTTTTTTTTTTTTTTGAGGTAATCATGATTTTTAACTTTTTGTTTGGCTAATTTAGGGTGTTTGAACTTACTATTAAATAGACTTAAACCGTGTAAAGCCTTCTATTTTTAGAAAATTAACATGATCACTTCAAGATTGTTTGTAGCTAACATAAATTGAACTTGAAACCTTCCGATAAATAAATAAATGTTTCTGTAGACAGTAGGCAACTATACTGAGAGCTCACTTGTTAATATTGACTGATCATTCACTTCATCATTAAAAACACAAATAAGTTGAAAACTAACGATAGAGAAAGTAGAGTTGTCACGATGTCAATATTTGGTAGGATTTTACAATCACTTGATGACAACACTTTCCACAAAAGATTGGCTTGTTTTGTTGTGTTGTGACATATTTTGAAAAAGGTGTTGATCTCAATTTTATTTTTAATCTGGAATACACCATGATTGTGCATTCTTGTCTTGTATAATGTGCATTCTATGTTATGCGGTGTTGTGTAAGTATAAAAAAATGGTATGAGTATCAACCTTTTTGAAAAAACGAACTAATTAATCAGATCGAATTAGGTGCGTCGAAAACTGTGTAAATATATATTTTACTAGATGGAAATTGACGTGTTCATGTGTAGTTGGTAGCTAGATATAAATTATTTGTGGTGCCGAAATGCAAAGTGAAAAAATATAAAGTATAAAAAGGAAATAATTTGTGACGTGTCATTCTTTTCTTTTTCAACTAATAACATTTTCGTAATTATAATACTCACCTATTTTTATTTTCATTTCTTACCCGTTTTCTTTCACTTCTTCATTTCATTCTTTCTGCTTTTTATTCTCTTTAAAGTTGATATATAGCCAATTTTTTCACAATGATATCCATTCAATTTTATTCATTCATTTACTTTCGCATCTTTATCATTCTCTCATTTGTTCATATTTAAAAAATTAAGGTTTTTGCTCGCTAATTGAGAATTTTTCAAATTTATTTGTCAAATTAATTACTTGTTCTTCAAATTGTGTTTGTTGTTCAAATTAGTTACAAATTTATGGTTTTAAATGTCCAATCGGTTAATCGGATACAAATTTAAGGTTATCAACCGTCAAATCAGGATTTAATCGTCAAATTTTGGTTTCAATAACGATTGATGATACTCAGGAGTTTAATCAAGTTTTTGATAATTTTTAGAAATATTTTATTAATAATTCATTGTGATTGTTCTTATTCATGATGATTATTGATAAACATTTTAACATTAATTTGCTGATTATTTTTGAGTTGATGTTAATTTGATGAACATTTAGCAGATGTACATCAGATAATGTTTATTTTTTATTATTATTATTTTTATTTATTACTTTTTTTAACATTTTAACAATTTAATGTCTATGAATGATTTTTATGTATATTTTGTTATTATGTAGCTGATGTTTATCAATTAATACTTTTTTATTATATGCTTTCTAGTTGATGAACATTTTAACATTATGATGTCTAATGATTTTTATGTGTTTTTTTGATATTATTGAAGTTAATGTTCATCAATTAATGTTTCTTCGGACCTATACTACTGATACTATTGTGTTGTTTTCAGGTAGTGCATGACCAGGAGTTCGAAACATGAGCTCGTTGAACCTTATAGTGAACCCGAACAAACCTTTCATTCATTAAAAAAGCTTTTTAAGACCACAAGCTTTGATTGCTCGAATTCATTAGAATTCGATTACTTTTATGATCAGGAAGCTAATTTGAAAAAGAAATCACAGAAACAATGAGGGACCCAACTATGGAGGAGTGCATGACTAAGACCCGAGATGACTATGGTTCGGCTGTTGCTAGGCCAAGGCCAAATTCGAGTTGAAGAGTCAGTTGCTCAAGGAGTTACGAGAAAACACTTTCAGTGGATCGGATAATGTAGATGCTAATGAGCAAGCGTGAGGATTCTCGAGATAGCTGACTTATTCACAACTCCTGATGTAAATGTTGACCAACTAATGCTTCGTGTTTTTCTATTACTCTTATAGGAGATGCAAACAGGTGGCTAAATAATGAACTGTTGGATCGATGTACTCTAACCAAACTAACTTAAATAGCTTGTTAAGGTTTAACAACCTCGGATAAATCCTAAGTTATTAAAAATGAAACACTGAGCAAACTCTATTAAGTATGCGAAATTTACTTAATAAAGCTAAGAAGAATAACTTTAACTTTAAGCGATTTTTAATAACTCTAACTCGCTTATTATGCGAGACTCTTTAACAACTCTAATAATATCGAACTTCTAAACTCTAATAAAATCACGTCGTCTAATATCAATCTAGGGGTCCTTTATAGGCTCAAGGATAACCTAAACGATTTACAATTCTTATCCTGTGCGTCAAGTAAACAATACATAGAAAGTTCTAGATAAACATAACTTTCTATCTTTAATCTAATACAACCGACTTATAATCTTTGCGGTACTTTGATGATAAGCGGTGCTTTGACTTCTTGTAGTATTTTGACTTCTTGCGATTACTTTATCTTTCTGCGAAGACTTTGTTAATCTTGAAGCTTTAATCTACAGTATCCCGACAATCCTCACCTAACTTGAATTCTACTTGCTTGATTTCAAGTTCCTTTTATAATTAGCTTTAACATCTTTATCTTCAAAGAGGAATTGTTACTTTATCTTGATTTTATCTTTGTAGATTCTCGCTTATATCATCATCAAAGTAGTCTTTATACGTGTAATTCTTTTCGACATCAAACATCAATATTATATCTTTTACGCAACATTCAACAAGCTTCATCTTTTCAAACAACATAAGACAATTTGTACATTTTAATTGGTTAAGTTTGATCTATTCTCATCACTTCCGGTGTGTAAACTCGTGAGAGGTGAATCATTGAAAATTTAATGGATTTGAGTTCTCTTTACCAAAGCCATTAACTCTGGAGTAGCTGATAAGGTTTTAAAATGTACCTTTCTGAGGGGTCGTTTAAGCCCTTATTTGATCACTTTTGTATCCGTTATTGCTTAATATCGTTCCTTTTTACTTTTTAGGTCTTTTGAAGGCAAAATGCTGGAATGGCACTTATTTGGACGAAAAGGCGCGATTATCTGAAGAAAATGGCCAAAGTCGAATCGAGACACTTAAAGTCTTTGAAAACATAAGGTGACGGCGTCGGTGTTAAGTGTGGCCGTCGGAGGATCTTTGTGACGGATGAAGCCAAAACTCCCATTTTCAAGTCACGGCGTCAAGTTATAAAGAGTAGGCCGTTGCAACTCGGGCGGCCTAGATGTAATCAGACAGCGTCGAGAGAAGAGCGGCGTCACAAGCATAAGGTGACGCCGTCGCAAGTCTAACGTGGCCAAGCGAAACCCTAATGACGGCGACACGGCGCCACAAAACATAAAGTGGCGCGTCGCATGTGTAATATATATATAGAATCCGAATTTTCGATTATTTAGTGTGTAGTCTTTTGGAGTAAAACCTAAACCGAACTAAGGCTATCTTGTACAATATTTTAGGGTTCCAAACCCTATCTTACACCAAGATATGTGTTTTACTTCATTAATACAATTATGTCTTTGATTATTTGTGTGTATGCTTGCATGTTTTCCATGTCCAGCTAATTTACTTGTGTGTTTGCTTAGGAATATGAAACTTAATTATTGAATATTGATTGGTTGTTTCTTATCTTAGTTGGTTAATGATCTAGTAATGCGATAGGTCATTCGTTGTGTACTTAATGCTTGATTAAATCTTTGTGAACCTTAGAATATGACTCCTTGAGTAGTTGTAAGCTAAACCATCCAAAGAGTGCCTTAGAGTAAGAGTTTATTATCCCTAGTGGGTTTTGTAGACGAGACCCTTTGGTAAGTTCAAAGAGTTAGGGAGAAAAGCATACCCTACAACCTAAGACACACACCGTAACTAGGAATAAGGACGTGACAATTCAACCACTAATAGGGGATAATTAAGGAGTAGTAAAACCTAAGTAAACACATCTTTTAACTATCATACGAGCACACATTAATTAGACATAGACTACATACACCTTAGATTAGATAATTAGATAAGTAGAGTAATCGGTAGCAATACCAACCCTCCCCCCAATTCAAACCCCGAGATTCGTACCTTTCCTTTCCTTAAAAAAATATGAAAAGATAAAAATAATCTTCCTCAACCACAACATTAGCGTAGTAACTTCTCACTAGCATTCCTATTCCCATAGAGCGATATCAATACCGTGGCTTACCCTAATACTACACTACAACGATTAGGTTCATCGCCTAGGGTGTTGAAAAACTTGCTCGACGAAAGGAAGTTCCTTTGACCGAGCGGCGCGTGTGGCGTTATCGAGTTTTGGCGCCCGAATAGCTAGTTAGTAGTCCACCTCGTTTAGGTTTCTTTACTTGATTCCTATCAAGTAAACTTTTTTCTCATTTTTAGCTTCCTCTTGGTCTATCCCCTTCTTCGTGACCTTTGTTCGTAACCCCATCACTTTTCATCATGGAAGGTGATAACCAACCACCACTCAAAACCCAACACCAAATAAATCACTATCACCAAAGCCCAACTAATGATCAACACAACCGCTTGAAGCCGTTATGTAGTAGGAACACCGACCTTGATTTGCGAAAATATTCGATAGTATAATTAGGAAGTCATGAGAAAGTAGTCGGCGCCTTTGTAGTTGGCTCTATGATTATGATGGTCGGAAGATGGCATGATGAACAAAAATATGAATGTGGAAGATAGTGCTTACTTCAATCTTTACCCACTAAGGAAGAGGTTGCTTACCATCAATACATAATCGATAATCCACGATCACCTATTATTAGGATATGCCCAAAGATTAGAGAGGAAATCCACGGAACCTAAAAATCTCTTGTATGATCGGATATAGGAGTGTCGACCACGCTTACATGATCTGGAATCTCCCATTAATGTGATGTCATCTCATTGTTTACAATGACATTATGAATGAGCGACTTAATATTAGGAGAGACCCTAAGTATCCGGTGGAGTTGCAACTTTACGGGAAGAGTCAAGGATGTGCATGTCTTTATAGGAAATTTCACCTACCTAGTTGATTTTATGGTCCTAGAAGATGTAGGATCGTCATTGACTATAGCTTATCCCAAGTAGTGCTAGGAAACCGTTTGTTGAAACATCTAAAATGAGCCATAACAAGCATGATGGAGCGGTTAGGTTTAAGGAAGGCAGTGAGATCACTTATAGGATGCCTTGGAAAACAAATGAATATAGCCCTTGCCCATTTATGAGCGAGACAACATCAAAGCTTTTGAGGACAAAAGCAAGGACGATGTTGAAAAAGGTTATAAATTTATGTGGGAAAGAAGGAGGCATTATTATAAAAATTGCTTGACCCTAAGGCCTAGATATAGAGTCGATGAAAATTTTATCAACATGATAGAATTCGCATTGAGAATGCAAAGCGAAGTAACGAGGAGCACGACTACGAGTCTAGCTACAAGACTCTTAAATAAAGAAAAGCGCTTCGTGGGAGGCAACCCATGCTTAATTGTTTGCTTGTTAGTGTCATATATCTTTTATCGATTGTTTATTCTCATGTTTAAATTTGTAAAAATGTTTTATTTTGTTTTAACCTCGTCTTAATTGCATATAAAGCTATTTTACATAAGGGATAAGTGTGGGAGGATTACACGTTTTCAAGGAAAGCGTAAACACGAGAATAACAATTCATTAAAAGATATATTTGTGTGTTTGTTCGAGTCAAATGCTTGTATCGAGTCATAATGGATGTTTTCTTGAAATGTTTCGATTCTAAAGATGTAAGTTTTCGAATTTTTTGAAAAATGCAGACCGGTTTTGTCGGGATAACTCGACGGCGTCGAGATCGCAACTGGCGTCGGGAAGGAGTAAAACATGATTACTTTTTTCTCGTTTTACGAGCTACTAAAAATTTTGGAATTTTCGGTCTTAATTTTCTAGAAATTTTGTAAACATCCATTCCACAAGCATTATATCCTAGTTTAAATCGAGTCTTATATATTATACCGCCGATTTTACGAAGGTTTCGTTTGTTTCTTTAAGTGTGCTTGGTTTAATTTATCAATAAGTTACATAAGATTGGAAGAGCTTTTCACGCATAAATTCTTCTTGGAAAGAATTTAACCACTACTTCACACACGGATCCTACCGAGCTAATCGAGGAGTACTAGTTTCTTTCGTTTTTAATTGCCTTCCATTATCATAACTTTGATACTTTGGGGAACATTGGGACAATGTTCGGTTTAAATGTAGGGAGGAAAATAAAGCAGGAACTTTGAAACTATGCTTATCCTTGATTATTTGCTTTGTCAATTGTATTTGTGTAATAAACCATGAGAAAATGTCGGTTAGGGTAATTTTAGCACCAAATTTAAAATTTTTCATGATATATAGGAGTGGGCCATTAGTCTTAACAAAAGCGTCTCACGGATAGGAAGTTATATGACTAGCACAAAAACGCTTTACCACCTAAATTCCACCCAAAATGTGAGGATCGCCCTTAGATTAATAGGAATTAAAAGCATTCATCTTTAATGCTTAGAGTGTAAACCGGTAGTATATTAGATTCTAGAACTTGTTTTGTGATGCATTCCGAGATCGCTAGTAAGACTACACTTGTGTAGTTAGGAATAACTAAATGATAAGAGGCATTAGGATAACCTTGTTTGATACCGTAATATAATTACTTCTTCCACCTCGGTTGAGTAATTCCCCCACCCACCCTGCGTTGTACTCATCTTTAGTACACGATACCCTAGTTAACCCCTCGAGCCTATCCTTTTCGCGGCTCGTGATGTTTCGGTTTTTCGAATATCAATGAAAACATTGTTTACACCCCACCCGAATATACACCCAAATCGCCTTAGCCTACCCTGTATGCACTCACTTTTAGTGCATTATTGTTATCACCCTAAACCCTTAGTTCAATTATCGGTTGCTTGCATGAGTTGCTAAGTCGAGTCATATCCTTTGTATCTGATTTTGGGACGATTGCGATTCATGGGAAAAGTTAAAGTTTATGAAATGGCGGAAGGAACATTAAATTCAAATTCCTTTGTTTGCGTAATAATGTACCCCAAGTGTTTTGATCTTTTCAATTCGGGTCAAATTAGTGTTAGAGTAATAAAAACTCAAGTGTAGGGATGTGCCTTTAAATCCCTATCATTTTGAGGTTACCATAGAGGATGGTAGAGTAAAAGTGTATGAAAAAAAAAATCGAAAAAAAAGGAAAAAAAAAAAAGAGAAAAGAAAAAAATAGAGTGAAAAAAAAAGAAAAAGAAAAAGGAAAAAAAAACAGACAAAAAAACATACAGGCTACCATCCTACATCTATCCTTTAAATTTATGTTTGTTTATTTCAGTTAGCTAGAGTTTAGAGTGTCGAGTCTTGGCTTAGCAACGCCACTCTTCGTATGCTTGTAACATAAGAGTTTTTTGAGTTACCACCACTATATAGCCTATCCCACCAAACCCTTTGTTTCCCTACCGTAAGCCGAACATTACAACCCTTTAAAGACCTCTTTGATAGTCTTTCCTAGGTGCTTACGCCAAAGCGATGGAGGTTTAATCTATTCTCAAGCCTATGGTAATCTATGTACTAGGACCGGTTAATGAGTGTTTATCTTCCATTTCCAATTTGTTATATTTCATATACACCGAGAGAGATGTGAGTATCCAAACACCCTATGTGAGGTGCTAGTATGTAATTTCCGTGCTTGTTATGACTTTCTTGGGGCTTATATGTGTTGTGGACTGTTTTAAACCAATGCTTCATGATCTCTAACTTATAAATTAATTGGCTAAAAGCACATTTGCTTGAGGACAAGCAAATACCAAGTGTAGGGATATTTGATAAGGTTTTAAAAGGTACCTTTTGAGGGTCGTTTAAGCCCTTATTTGATCACTTTGTATCCGTTATTGCTTAATATCGTTCTTTTCACTTTTAGGTCTCTTGAAGGCAAAATCTTTGGAATGGCACTTATTTGGACGAAAAGGCGCGATTATCTGAAGAAATTGGCCAAAGTCGAATCGAGACACTCAAAAGCTGAAAACATAAGGTGGCGTCGGTGTTAAGTGTGGCCTTGTCGGAGGATCTTTGTGACGGAATGAAGCCAAAACTCCCATTTTCAAGTGGCGACGTCAAGTTATAAAAGAGTAGGCCATCGCAACTCGGGCGGCCTAGATGTAATCGAGACGTCAGTCGAGAAGAGGACGGCGTAACAAGCATAAGGTGGCCGCCATGCAAGTCTAACGTGGCAAGCGAAACCCTAATAGCGGCGACACGCGCGTCACAAAACATAAAGTGGCGCGTGTCGCTTGTGTAATATTATATATAAATTCGATTTTTCAAGATTTAGTGTGTAGTCTTTTGGAGTAAAACATAAACCGAACCAAGGTGTCTTGTGCAGTATTTTAGGTTCATTGATCCCGATTGAGCAAATGATCTAATATAGAAAGCGACTTGTAACAAAAAGCTTATCAAGTATTACGCGGAATTTAACACTTGATCTTAAGAAGAACAATTAACATTCAACACCTCAATATTATTTATTAATCTGAATACTCTTACGAGATAGGGTTTTGCAACCTTGAAGTGTATCGACCTTAGATATAAAACATACGTATATCTAACCTATCCTAGAACCTCCTTTTATAGGCTAAGGAGTCCTATACAATATACAATACGTAACCTACAAGATAAATATCTTTTCCATATTTATCTAATACAATAAACTAACCGACTATAGTAAACTAGCAGTGCTTATTACATACTATCAGCTGTTACATAATACTACTAGCTGCGGTTATCTTCATCCGTGGTTACACTCTTCAGTCCGTGGTTACATCAAGCTTGTCCGTAGTTCCAGTACTTAGAGTAATTCATTATCAAGGAACCTAAAACCCAACAATCCTCCCTAAACTTGATAAATTCTAACGAAATTCTCAAGTTTCCTTTAAAATCAAAACATCACGAATTGGAGGATGTAGCCAAACACTTATGAGCTTTAAGTATCTTCTCATACTTCTTCAACAAATCATAAGCTTGACCATCATAGGATACTAACATCTTGAAACAACCGTGCTTCAACATCGAGCAATTATTTACGGATGCTTATTCAATTGAGGATAATCACCTTCTACAAGCATATGAATAATACATCGAAATGGTTAAAACATAAACTCCACGGGTTTGATATAAAACCATCTAGTAACTTGACCATTTTAGAGTCCTTGCCATTCGGGTTCGGCATGAGTAGGCTCAAATAGAATCTTCAAATTATGATACATCATCCTCTCATGATAATCATCTGGATGTACTTCACCAAATTTATTCTTGTAAAGTCTCCAAAGATTAAACAAATCATCTCTATCAAAATACTGAAGCATTTGTGAAAATTTGTTATACTCAGAAACTTCATTGTTGAGTCTTAGAGTTTTCCAAACCCCTTCACTTCCATCTAAAAGCTTAAACTCATAAGAAATGATTTGATTTACATCTTCAACAACTTTCAATCTTTTAGAATCAGATGTCACCTGAACCTCAGATTTTCTTTTTCTTTTACTTTGCATCCATTCATCATGTTCTTTAATCCACTCTTCTTCCTTTTTAGAATTCATTGGACATAAATCATCATTGTTAATTTTCATACATCTCTCATAAATCTCAAAAATTCTTGCAAATGAACCACTACTAAGATTATCAGAAACATGTATGCTGAATTCTTGATAATCTTCATCAATACATTCCTCGGTGAGCAATAGTAGGAGGTTTCCTTCTACAACTCGCTTTTTCTTTACTAACCTTCCTTGCCGAGTATACCCAAAAGTCTAGCTTTTCTTCATCATCAAACAAAGCCCATTCTTTTACAATTATACTCATCATTTATTAATTGAAGCTTCAAGATAATTTTGTGATTCATACCATGTAGCTAACAATTTCGACTAAGCTTCTTCTTCATCTTCTTTCTCTTCACCAAAGCTGCTTTATCCTCGACTTCAAGACTTTTAGCATATTCTTCGTCATCATCATGTGTTCTACAAAACAAATCTACCCCAATCCTAGGCGATCAACTCTAAGGCGGTTACAATCTAACGAGGATCCATGATCCTTGAGGTCGACCAACTACATGTCGACATTCACTATAGTCTAGGCGTTAATAAACACACGCCCTAGACACACACACACCTATGTCTTATGTTTACATTGTTTGACACTTATTAAACCTACGTACCCTGCATCTCTTTATATACTAGAGAATGCTAGGGTTTACAAAGAGATAAGGATTAATAAAATACAGAATATACAAGATATCGTCTATCATTGTAATAATATCTTCTGTATCTTTATTCTTTGTAGCTTTCTCTTTGTCACATTCAGCCCTTCATCTTTCATACTATTTTGTCTTATCAACTCAAAGAACCTAATTCCCAACAATCTTCCCTAGTTGATAATGACAAAACCACATAAGCATGAACTTCCCACGAGCTAATATAAATGAAAGATAAACAAACTTCCCTTAAACATGCAATCACCAAGAATCTTCAAGTTGCAGCTTCCATGTAAATATTCTTCCTCTTTTTGTCATTTTCAATTAGAGATCATAAGTGAGCAACCTTGATTTTCACAACTACGAATCAATATCATACATCCAATCCATCCTTCCAATGTTTCAAATTACCCACCATTAAGTTTTCCGCATCTTTAAATGAGCGTGAAACAATAGAAATCAAAATCATGATAGTAATAACAACTAGCAGTTGTAAAACCTTCACCTCGAATGATGCATGCAAATGGTTAAACATTTTAACATTAAGCTTCCCTGAAACCCATATATTAACCATTTTCTTGATTCTTCCAATCTGTAGGCTCCATGTAATAATTACTTGTGAAGAAACCAAGTATAACCAACTTGATCTTTGAAGTAAAACAACCCAACACATGTCTTATATCTTGCACTAAAGGCGACATCGAGCGTATACCAATCATGGTGTATGGGGAGACCGCAATCTCTTGACAATAATCCTTGAGCACAATAACGTAACTCCTTGAGTGTTTTGCCAATTCATTGTCACATGAACGCATACAAACAAGTTACCTCCTACCAAAGGTATGATAAAACACAAACTCGAATAATTCCACTTCATCTTCAAGTAGATGATAAACGCCTTTCTTCATAATCAACTATGACAATAAGAATGAGCCATAAACTGTTAGAACAAAACCAAAATCCTCTTGTGTGTGATCACGGTCAAAACCATAACACCGCCATATGACACCCAATATCAAACAATACAAATAATCGCATGACTTCCCTTCTTTGTTTGTAATTACGTGCAATAAAACCAATAATCATCTTTCAATCCATGCAATAAACAACATGAAGTGAAAAGCCACGACAACCCATAAATTTTAGTACAACTGCTTGAATAACATCACCGTATCACAAATCAATTTTAATCGGTGGAAGCCAAGTGAGCGGTTAGAGAAACGCAGAGGTAGCAAGTTAAGTAGCGATGGAAGCGATGTAAAGGTAGCGATGGTTTGAGAAAACTATTCGTGGTTACCAAAGTGCATCGGTGGAAATCAAAGTACTATCCGTGGTTAGACACATACCATCGGTGGATGAGCATAGCTATCGGTGGTTTTGTTAACCTATCGGTGATTCAGTGGGTCGACACAAACACAACAATAGCGACTTTAAGCATAAGTTCAATGACGTTTAAAGATTTATGTTGAGCACGAGTTCCGGCCAAGTGTAATGCGCGTTGAGCGAGCATCGGTGATAATATACAGAGCGAACCCAACTCCAAGCGAACGACATCTAGGGTTTGTTACAAACCTTAACATTCAAATCATTCACTATATATGTATCTATTAAGGTTTGTGAAAACCTAATTGCAATCAATAAAGACGACACTTTTTGGTCTTTAGTGACACTTTTAGAGTCACTAAGAACTTGAAAAATTCAACTTACATGATTGTGTCTGCGGCAGTTTTAGCCAACACGTATATCTTTTGATCGAGACTTGGATCAACAATCCTCGGTGGAAAGGTAGATGTGAATATAGAAGCTCGACCAAAATTTTAGCTCGATCCAACGGTTCACTTAAAAGTTATACCTATTTCAAAACCGACCTACGAGCATTACGAAAATTTAACCATTGCGAATTTTCTTCCTCATCAAGAAACCTTGCGAAATCCTAGATATCAAGAGCCACCGCTCGATACCACTTGTTGAGAATCGTTTAAGCTCATCTAGGAATAACAATAACAACAATAAATAGAATGCACAATGGAATAAATCAAAACATTATTGTTATTGCTAAAGATTTCTTCGTCAACATCATGTGTTCTACAAAACAAATCTACCCCAATCCTGAGCGATCAACTCTAAGGCAGTTACAATCTAACGAGGATCCATGATCCTTGAGGGTGACCAACTACATGTCGACATTCACTATAGTCTCAGGCGTTAATAAACACACGCCCTAGACACACACACACACACCTATGTCTTATGTTTACATTGTTTGACGCTTATTAAACCTCATTACCTGCATCTCTTTATATACTAGAGAATGCTAGGGTTTACAAGAGATAAGGATTAATAAAATACGAATATACAAGATATAAGTCTATCATTCTAATAATATCTTCGTATCTTTATTCTTTGTAGCTTTCTCTCTTTGTCACATTCAGACCTTCATCTTTCATACTATTTTGTCTTATCAACTCAAAGAACCTAATTCCCAACAGGTTCCAAACCCTATCTTACACCAAGATAAGTGTTTTACTTCATTAATACAATTATGTCTTTGATTATTTGTGTGTGTGCTTGCATGTTTTCCATGTCCGGCTAATTTACTTGTGTGTTTGCTTAGGGAATATGAAACTTAATTATTGAATATTGATTGGTTGTTTCTTATCTTAGTTGGTTAATGATCTAGTAATGCGATAGGTCATTCGTTGTGTACTTAATGCATGATTAAATCTTTGTGAACCTTAGAATATGACTCCTTGAGTAGTTGTAAGCTAAACCATCCAAAGAGTGCCTTAGAGTAAGAGTTTATTATCCCTAGTGGGTTTTGTAGGCGAGACCCTTTGGTAAGTTCAAGAGTTGGGAGAAAAGCATACCCTACAACCTTAGACACACAACGCAACTAGGAATAAGGGCGTGACAATTCAACCACCAATAGGAGATAATTAAAGAGTAGTAAAACCTAAGTAAACACATCTTTAAACTATCATACGAGACACATTAATTAGACATAGACTACATACACCTTAGATTAGATAATTAGATAAGTAGAGTAATCGGTAGCAATACCAACCCCAAATTCAAACCCGAGATTCGTACCTTTCCTTTCCTTAAAAATATAAAAAATAAAAAATAATCTTCCTCAACCACAACCTTAGCGTAGTAACTTCTCACTAGCATTCCTATTCCCCAGAAACGATATCAATACCCGTGGCTTACCCTAATATTACACTACAACGATTAGGTTCATCGCCTAGGGTGTTGAAAAACTTCTTTCGACGAAAGGAAGTTCCTTTGACCCGAACAACGCGTGTAGCGTTATCGATGAACAAATGTTTTGATGTGTAAGATCATGGTACTGCGATAACCATATGATTTTTAGCAAATCATCGACTATCAATGATTTGAGTTGTCTTTACCAAAAGTTGTACCCTTTTGGACTAGTTAATTCTTTCATCATGGTGAACTAATTACCGTTAGGAATTAGAAAATTCCATGGTGAAGAGTCGGTCGCCTAATATTATCTAGCATAAGTTAGCTCGTAGACATATCTCGTATTTAAGTTATGTAGTTGTTAATTAGTTAATTTGTAGCGTAGAATAGTTTAGTGCAACACCGTGGAGGAAGGACGGGTCTTTACCCATGTATCCACGATCCACGGCCGATAGGAGGTCGTGTATTTGTAAGTATAAATACCCTTCCATCCATGGAAGGGTGGTGTTTTCAATCTAATATTCTACATTTGTGAAGTAACTCTACCAAGAAACCACCAAACTCTAACTTTCTCTCTAATGGCTAACATGTATTTTGATCTCCAAGACCACCAGAATCATCAAACACAATAAAATAACGATCCTACAATTGGTATCAGAGCCAAGGTTATTGTGTTATCCTTGATTTGTGTGGTTTTGTATCATGGTTATGTTGGTTTTTGAATCTTGTTGTAAACTGTTTTTGTACTAGTTTGTTGGTTGAAATCTATTCCTCTTATTATCTTAGTCAAAACAGTTTGTAAATGGTTGGTATGGTATTCTCTATTTCTGTCCTTGGTCCAATCTGTTTTTCTGTCGTAACTGCAGTTGATGTTAAATGGTCATATAGTCTGAATTTTCAAGGTCAAAACAGGTCTTAATGATAGTTTTTATGCTGTTTTTCTGAGTTCTTCTGGGTTAGTATGAATATGGTCGGAAAAGAGGTCGGAAAACTCATAATTTCTTGCTAGCGAGTTATCATTTAAAGATTTCGATTCACTTTGTATCTCTGAGCGACTTAGATATCGTTGACTTTTTGAAAGTCAATAGCGACTTAATGACGAGAAAAGGGCGTGAGTTATTTCAAAATAGCGACTTGTCTTTACAAGTCGCTACGACTTGGCCTAGCGACTTGGTCGTGGCGAGTTAGCCTAGCGACTTGGTCGTGGCGAGTTAGCCTAGCGACTTGGCCGTGGCGATTTAGCCTAGTGACTTGGCCGTGGCAAGTTAGCCTAGCGACTTGGCCGTGGCGAGTTAGCCTAGCGACTTGGCCATGGCGACTTGACATGAACAAAAAGGTAGAAGAAGAACAGAACTCGAACACAACTCGACTTAGACCAACAACGACCACATATATACCATAAAAAAAACAACACCTCGACCTCAAAGATCCTAAACATCATTAGTCCATGACTTGGTATAGCAAATGAGATGTAAGGTGAATTAAAAGCAGACCTAGTCATCGAACAATATCAACGACCAACAACCCAAAACTAATCCTAATCTAGACTCAACAAAGGACCCTCACATCTCTCCCCAACTCTCATGATTCATACAACAAACTATTCAAATGAACAATCAATCTCAGATTCGGATCAATTATTTTTGAATCTTTTACAGATTTTGAAATTGATCCTCATTCCTCATCGATTGTTTTTTTTGAAGACTAAGCTTCATTACATTATCCGAATCATTAGAGAAGAACATTAACAAGTATGTTAATTTCTTTTCTTGGTTCGTTCAAGACTCAAACATAAAGAATAAAACCTACCCGAGACCCCTTCTTAAAGGATCTTGAAGCTCTTCAACTTTCTTGATTTGGACTAAAGCTGTAATAGAAAAACAAGGTAAAGGTATGGGTTTATATTCGGTTATGATTGTTTGATGGGAGATGAGTTTGTAAGATTTGTGAATTAAGATGAGATGAGTTTTAAGCGTATAGTAATTTTAAGATCTGAGTTGGGAAGAGTTTGGTGGTAGGCGGATCAAAGATATTATGTTTAGGGTTAGAATCAGTTATGTGTGTCCTAGGGTTAAGTAACATTCTTATACTGGGATACTATTGGCTGACTGGATCGGGTAAGAGTTTTGATGGTGGGCTGGGGAAACCGTATATGTCATCCTTGGCCTATTCGATTTGGGCTTAAATGAATTACCAAATATTGGTTTTGGACTTTACACTTGTGTAACTACTTGGGCTACGATGGACAGATGGTCGAATACACGTTGGTATCCGAATTTTTTTCTTTTCAAAAATTTGAGGATACTAATTTTTATTGAGTGGTATTTTGGAATGTTAATTTTCACGGAAGGATACATAAATTCACGGCTTGAGCGAAAAAGTGAAAAATGACTACGGGGTTTTTGTATGGTATTAGTGACGCAAAATGGTCTCCCATATGTGGTCATTACTAATAGCCGTTGAATCATTGGAGGTTCAATTTCAGCAATTCCCATGGGAGATTCGGTGCTATAAAATGTCAAAGACACTTCATAGTCTAAGCAAAATCGTTCAAGAATCTTCAACGTCAGTCGTTAATTTTTCAAGATGTCGCTTATGACAAGAACTTCGTGCAAATGGTGGTTACGTTATGATGCTTCCGAAAGTTCGAAACCATCATGGGGAGAAACGTGTACTTTGATGTTTTACGGTCAACCTCGTGGAAAAGGAGTTTATTACACTTGACTTAGTATGGTTTGTGAAGTTGTCTACATTTGGGTAAATAATTGTTGATGGTATGATGATTGTTGTTGTGGTATGAGGGTTGATACTTTGATATATACACTTTCACGATGATTATTATGTCACGGCTTGGCTTGAATGGAACTTTGTTAACTACGGGTTGTTTATGCGGTATTTCTTATTTGGCTTTGCAATAAGGTTTTCAGGCGTGTTTACTTATTTCGTCTTCTTCGTACTACCATTCGCGAAGATGACTTGTTTGGGCTTTATAGAGTGTGATAAAGACTTGGCTATTTAGTTACGTTTGTGATTCTTTCTCGCTTAACAACGTTGCTATCACTTGGTGTCTCACTCTTTTGAGAATGTCAAGAGGTTTTGTACATTGGGTACACCGTTTCTTCTTCACAAGGATTAGTACAAGGTTAAGTAACAATTCTGGAAAATTCTACTTCATGATCAAGTTTGGTATATCGGGTTTACTTCTCCATGTGGTCATTACAATAGCCGACAGATTGCGTGATTGATGTGTTTTCCAAAGTGTTGATTGGATGGTTGATGATGTTGGATAATGGACCGTTGATGAACCGCTGCATATTCTCCTAAAAGCGGATATTCTACGAAACCAAAGTCGTCAGTAACACATTCAAGTCGACATTGTTTACGGTTTTGTCTTGATTTTGTAAACTCCGCGAAAGAACCTATTTCTCGGTTTAAATCATAGACTTGTAAAATCCGTGATAATGGAAACATCACGGTATTAGTAAAGTGCATTTCCGGATCTATCTTACGGTTTATTCTTGGTTTTGTAAAATCCGCGAAAGAAACTATTTCTCGGTTTAAACCATAGAGTTGTAAAATCCGTAATGATGGAACCATCTTGGAGAAGAGAAAGTGTAATTACGGATCTTTTGATCTTTGGTGCCATGGTTTACTTGAAGAAGGATAAAAGGTGTACTTCATGAATTGGATGTGTGTTTGATATTCGTCATGGCGGTTTGGTTACTTCAAAGTTTTACTGAGGTTATGCTCATTAAAACATGGTCGGGGATGAAACCATTATCATAGTTCACTTAAAAAGTCTAAGGAGGCTAGATTTGAGCGATTCGAGAAGATGTGACAACGGCGTTAATTCGGTATTATTTATTTGAGGTTGAAGTGAGTTATCACGGGCAAGTGTACTTAGTATCGAAGGTATCGGGGATGGATGGATGAAGATTCTTCATGATCCTTGTTGAGCTTATTATCAAAAACGAAGACTTGGAAATCTAGTTATTGTTGAGTGACTTTTACCTTTTCTTTTACCACTTGGGGAATTGGGCTCTTATCATCTCAAAATAACTATCACTTTAAGGAGTTACGTTGTAGTGCTCGATGTCACATTCAATTGTGGATTTTCAAGAGGTGATATCGTCTATTACTCGATGGTTGGTTGGTTGAAGAGTATAGAGTACTTAGAGATTCAAATGGGCATGAAGTCTCGACACGCTCTTTGTTACATATGTGCAAGTTTAAGTCACGAGTTCGGGTTAGTTTACTTGAGGTCAAATTCATCATATTGGGTTTTCTCCATCGTTTGTCACGACAAAGAGCCTCTTGAATGATAATGGGGTTGATTATAGTTTTGCTAAGAGAAGCGAAAAAAGAGAGATTATGGCGTCTGTTCACATTAGTTCAGGCCTCGTACTCAAAGAAAAGAAATGTGTGCGTTTCGATGCGCATTATCTTCCGATGAAGAGAAATCTTCTTATGACGTCTGCTCACTTTAGTTCGGGCCTCGTGCTCCAAAGAAAATAAATGTGTACGTTTCGATGCGCATTATCTTATGAAGAAGAAATCTTCTTATGACGTTTGAATACTTAGGTTCAAACCTCGTTTCTAAAGAAAAGAAATGTATGCGTTTCAAGCATTATCTTCGAGAAGAGAAATCTTCTTATGACGTATGAACACATCGCTTAATGCCTCGTTCTCTAAAAAAGAAAAGTGTATGCGTGTCGGGCGCTTTATCTTACGAAGAAGAAATCTTCTCTATTATGACCATTCTCATCAACATGCTTCATGCTTTTTCCATGTGCTTTTGATTATCAAGTGAACCGGGCTTCTGTTAATTGTTTTCTTATTCCACTTGCTCAACTATAATGAAGATGGAGACATCGTGTGCTAATATTGCGGGGGAGAAGTGTGAATAGACTACATTTGGTTAAGATATTCACTTATTCAATCAAGAATGGCAACTCCGTATGCAATTCTTGAGGGGGAGAAGAAGTGTGAAATTACTGCATGGTTGATTATTATTTCAGAATTTAAATGGTCATACGGCTCTAAACTCATGTAAGAACCGAGCTTCTTCTTATCGGGTAATCTTCACATGGAGTTTCTTGAGAAGAGCCGTTTGTTGACATCTTTCAAGTCGATATGAGTTTATTGACAAAGTGCTTCGGTTAATGCTTCACGTGCACATCAACATGATGATTCCGAACAACCTTCGTTCTTGTTTGATGTGATTGTTTGCTTGGTATTACCATTTGTGTGTTTGTTGCGGCCCGATTGTCGATTTCCTTGATGAACATCTTTCATTCTTGTTTGATTGGGAGGGATTTTAGTTAAGGGATTTGCAAGATGTAAGTTAATTGGGATGCTTTTGGTGATGTTCTTGTTTTGGTGAGTTGAAGATGTTAACTTTCTATTCCCCAACTGGACAATCTTGAAGAAGGTCGAGTCTACGATCGGTTCTACATTTTCGCTACATGTTAAAAGACTAAAGCGAGTTGCATTTAACAATCTAAAGACTTCTTCTTAATTCATGGCATTTATCAAGCAGTTGTCGGTTTAGGGAGAGCACTAATTGGGGAGAGTGATATGTCGAATTTAATCCCCAATTAGACTTGCTCATATTCTTCAAACAAGTTGATTCTCACAAAGACTTCTAAGGTTCTTCTCAATAGATTTCTTGTATTTGGGCTTTCAAAGTATTGCTAATTCAAGTGTCAAAACCAGCAAGGGGAAGGAGACACGATTCAAACGCGAGTAAACTTGATGAACTTAATACTTCTAAGTAATTGAAGATATCCGGGAAGACAAATGTGATTACCGCAGAGAAACTCAAGGTTTGACTCATGGCGAGTAAACTTGATGGACTTAATACTTCTAAGTGATTGAAGTCATCCGGAAAACAAATGTCATGACCGCAGAGAAACTCAAGGTTTTACTCTTCAAGGCGTTTAGTGTTCTTATTTCAACTATGTGGGGGAAGAGATGTTAGAAAATGTTTACGAAGATATAAGAGGTACATTGGTGTGTGATGATCTCGATGTTATCGCAATCATCGGGAGAGAGAATTGTGAACATTAGGGATGCTCAATTGTTTTACTTGAGGGCTTAATCGTGATTCGAGATATAATCACTTATTCGGTGTTGACATCCGCAGAGATTGTCACCCAGAGATAATCAGTGATTCGCCTGCTTCTTCAATGTTATCTGTTGTTCTCTCTTTGGGAATGTGTGTACTTGGTCCTTGAGCTTCATACACGATCATCGGGAAGAAAGCCATTGTTTACCACAAACATTGGGAGGTGTTTTCCTTAGGGCATGATGTGTATTTGGGAGAGTTCTTGGATATTGGTGTACCGGGTTCTTGAGCTTCATACACATTCATCGGGGATGAAAGATGTGAACATTGGGAGTTGTTCTTCATTACCCTCATGATGTATTCGGAGAGTTCTTGAGCATTATACAAAGAGACCGATCGCATCAATTCAACTACTTGGGAAATTGTTCTCTTGACACCTTTTGGAATGGATCGCCTGACGTCGGTTGAAAGGAAATTCGAGAAGTGTTATTTATGTGTGGGATGAAACGTTGTTGATGTTCTATTGGATGATATAACCCCGAATGGAGAATCTCGATTATCGGTCTTAATAGGAGCGTGGATTTATGATAATGGTGTGCTTCTCTCATGCACCGCTAAGGAAAGCTTGAAATAGAGCTTCAAATCGCTCATCCAAAGGTTTTCGGTTTGGGGGCGCGAGTCTCTCTTTCGGATGGTTCAATTTCTTTCTTCAATGCAAGAGCCCTGAAGCTTTGGTGGTGAATGTTTAGAGATGATGACTTCTATCTTCTACAACGGGGCATTCGATATCCTTATCTCGGTACTCGTATCATCATCTTCTTTAACTATATCATCTACTCTATCTTTGTATATATTTATTCGAAAAACAAAATACAAAAATATAAAACCAACAAAAGAAAATAGAAAAATATAAAACCAACAAAAGAAAATAGAAAATATAAAACCTTCAAAAACCCATAAAAATCAAAAATTTCAAAAATACCAAAATATGTTTTCACATGACATGTCTTACAGTATCGATAACATCTACGGTCTTAGAAATGTCATTCAATAATGGCACGGGACCATAGATGAAGTTCGAGCGGAGGTGTAAATATTCTTTTCTATACATGTCTCAAAAATGGCTTGCGAGTTACTTGATCGCAACCCGTGTAAACTATGGTTTGCTATTATTTGAGATAGCAACCCGTTCTTTATAGAAAGGAAAGTCTTTGCGCTAAACCAATTTTCAAATATTTCGTGCACTTATCCTAAAATATATTGAGGAAAGTATGTCGAAGGATCTTTGTTCCTACACAAATGTTTTTCCGTCTAAAATTCTTGAGAAAAATATTTGTTGTATTTCAAATAATGGTAAAATGAGTTGCTTGAAAATCAATCGGGATCGAGTTTTCGTATTACATCGCAAAAACTCAATCGATGACTTCAACACTTTTGAAACTTTTCAAGAAAAAGAGTCATTGATTGAGGAAGAAAATTTTTCAAAATTATATCATCTAACGGACTTTCTTAATTATCCTACGTGTTTATCTATAAAAATCTAATTGCCTATGTTGAAGGACTAGGTTTCTAGGATATGATTGTTAAGTTTAGATGATTAAAGTTTGATGAACTCATAATTCCCTTGCTTTATATGATCTGATTGATATGTTGGATTGACTTTTATTAGTCGATTGCTGTTTGGGTGATGTCGACCACCATATATTTGTATGTGTGTTCACTAACATATGCAGGTATATTGGTATATAAGAATGTTCCCGATCCGGATCCCACAAATGAACATGATTGGATGCCGCAAGGAAAGGGTAACGATATCTTGAGTTGACAAATGAAGAAACGGAGCTTAATTGGACTTCTATGGAGAGTTGGCATAAATGCAACGTAAGAGGTCTCATTGCATCGGCATATGGTTTTCTTAAGTGATTGAAGAAAGCGGAGCTTAATTTGACCTCGGTTGGCATTCAAAATGCAACGTAAGAAGAAGTCTCACTGCATCGGCAGACGGTTTTCTTCCAAGCCCTACAGCAACAACGGAAGCTTCTCAACCACCTAACGTAATCTTTGTGCAGGACAAGTAGTGAATGATACCATTTTTCTAAAACTTTGAATAATATTGTTTTTGAAAATGGAAAAATATTGTTTTGAAAATATATTGGACTAATTTTTGAAAATCACCGGACTTCATGTTATCAAAACCTAAGTCACTCAATTATTGACTTCTGTCATGGATTGAGGGGGAGAGTGATTTAAAATAAATTATTTTCAATCAATATTGCTTCATAAAAGTCCGGATTGTACAATATAAGTGGTGATCTAAAGATTTAATGTTATGTCATGGTATGATTTTTTCTTTAGAATCAAGGTCTTTCAAAATGAAATTTTTTCGTTCTTGTTTGATTGTGAAATTGTTTTGTTTTACTTAAAAGATCTCTTAAAACTATCATACCGACACTAACAATCTTTAATGTCTTAAAATGGTCCTTATCTCATTATTTTCAAAATTAAATCTTGCCACGTCTTTCCCTAAAACTTTCTAAATGATTTAAATCAATCGGGATCCAAAACCCTAATTGGTTTGAAATTTTTGATCAAGGAGAGATCGTGATTTAAATCTCAAATCTGCTTTTATGGAATTGGTTTTAGTCCTTCAAAGGCACTCGCCTCCATGTGCCAAACGATTTTAATTTACATAATGCACATGTTGAGGAGGAGGATTTATCCAAAACATGATGAGTATTTAAACCAGCCACATATTCTCCCATGTTTTCTAAACCTTATTAAATCACTTGGGATCCAAAATCTCAAAGGGTTTGATATTTTTTGATCGGGAGAATTTGTGATTTAATATGAAATTTGATAAATGATGATCGTTTGATTCGATTGTGCAGTGTCGCTCTCTCATATGTGCTAAACGCTTTGAATCTCGAAGCACATATTGAGGGGAGCAAAACCATCAGTACAAAAGTTTTGAAAAGAGATTTAAAAGTACCTTGATTGTGTTTTAAAATGGTTTCTTAATGGCGCTTGTGATTGTGGATGTGCTTCAAATGAACTCTTGCCTCTATGTGACAAAAAATGATTTCAAAATCCTATGCACATATTGAGGGGAGAATTTTACCAAGAAAATCAAATGGCTTTTTCAGTATGAAAATTGTGATCAAAGAAAATATTTCAAAGTCCTCTTGCCTCCATGTGCCAAACAATTTCTAAATCACGCATGTTGAGGGGAGGTTTTCTAAATGATCAAAACTATTAAGGTACAAAATGCTTTGATCTCGTATCACAAGTACCTTGATTGTTTTCCAAATGATTTTCAATTGGTTTCATGAAGGAAAGAACAATACCAAAAGACCGACCATGTTACTTTATGCATGAAGTTATAAGGATGGTTAGGTTAGGTATTTGTTCCCACGATCCGCCGAACCGGAGGATCTTCCGAGGATAATCCACTAGATAGTGTAGAGTCCTTATGAATATTGAAAAAGGAGAAAATGAGAATATGGGAAGAGTGCGGATCGAGACAGAGCTAGTCTTGGAATAAACCCAACAAGGTTACGGTTATGAAGTCTCGATAAGCTTGAAGGGGTTGAAGAATGAAAAAGAATCAATGTGAAAAGGGTGAAAAGAAATAGCCCTCCATCAATTCAACCTTAGGGCGTAAACCGGGTTCAATACATATGCTCTTGGTTGTTACTAAGGTAACACGGTATTGAAGACAAGGCGTCATGGACCCAAATGACGACTTGCACTAAACTTCCCAAGCCACTCAAGTTCCTCTTAAAAGGGCTTGTTTCATTCTCACGGGAACCGACATAATCTATCGACTTTCTCTTAGAGATTGTTGATATTGAAGAAGGAGACCCTCTCCTAGTCTCCCGACGGGAACCAAATATGCACGATTGAGTCTAGAGCCAAGAGATCATCCACAATATCTCGTTAGGACACTAAATTCTTGAAGACTTGCTTTTCACACAATGTGGAAAGTAAGTATATATTAAGAGTCCCTCGCATTATCCTTGTGGTATTGCGGAACATCCGAGTGGTATGTAAAAGTATTCACGATGAAGATGGAAATCCTTCTAGAGCCAACATCAAACAAGCTCTTGGTGGGTGACATGTGAGATTTTGCAAAAGATCAAGCTTGTGACAACCGGATAGAAACAATGGGAGATTCACTCGTGAATCAACCTTGGTCGAGAATGGAATTGACGAATACTTTTGGAAAAACCGTTCGATGTGCAAACCTTCTTTTCTAGCACGTCGAATGTGTACTTATGTTTTCAAATTCAAAAGTATCTCCGATTGAAAATACTTTTAGAAAAACCGTTCGATGTGCGAATCTCTTCTTTTCGCTAGCATGTCGAATGTGTACTCAATCTCTAATACAAAAGTATTTTGTTTGAAAATTGATCTTTCATAAAACCTTCGTCGTGTTGCAAAACTCTTTCTTCAAGCGACGCGATTGTTTTTCAAATCATTTTCATCAATCGGTGAATCTCAATTATTGGTCCACTCACTCCGTGTTGTCTTCTTTGAGGCGTTCGGTTTGAGAACGGCTAGAACAACGCGAAACCACGTCAAGGAGATTCTTAGGAATCCTACACGATCACGAGCGGTATTTATCATTGATCAACGGGAACCGTGGGCCGTGTACCTCAATTCAACGAAAGTGATCAAAGACACTTCGTGCGCTTTTATTGCTAGCATGTCGATGCGGTACACCCGACGATTGCGGTGATCGTAATTGAGGAGTCAATCAAAGCCGCATGTTCACAAAGAACCACACTTAATTGAAGAAATCATGGTGGTGCATATCTACATAACTTGGTTTCGATATTTTATACTATGTTTACGCTACGCCGCAAATATCATGAACCGAGAAGGCTTCCGCTACTCGATGGAAAGATGTCATGATTCAAAAGTGTGAGCATGTCCGTCCGAATGTCACAACATCACATGAAGGCAACACAACTATGGATGATCCGAGAGATTTCTTTGTGGTGATGATCTCAAAAAAGCTCGAAGATCATCAAAGATGTGGATCGGTTCAAAGACCTCCACCGAAAGTACAATGCACTCGGACTTTGAAGTTGCACTACAAAAGCACAAAGATTGCGGAATTGAAGAATTGAAGTCTACGAGCTCAAGAACAAAGTCAAGAATAGAATGCTAGGATTCAAAATGTAAAATATGGGGTGACCTCCCTTAGGGGGAGATTGTTAGGAATTAGAAAATTCCATGGTGAAGAGTCGGTCACCCCTAATATTATCCAGCATAAGTTAGCTCGTAGACATATCTGTATTTAAGTTATGTAGTTGTTAATTAGTTAATTTGTAGCGTAGAATAGTTTAGTGCAACACCGTGGAGGAAGGACGGGTCTTTACCTCTGTATCCACGATCCACAGCCGATAGGAGGTCGTGTATTTGTAAGTATAAATACCCTTCCATCCATGGAAGGGTGGTGCTTCAATCTAATATTCTACATTTGTGAAGTAACTCTCTACCAAGAAACCACCCAACTCTCTAACTTTCTCTCTCTAATGGCTAACATGTATTTTGATCTCCCAAGACCACCCGAATCATCAAACACAATAAAATAACGATCCTACATTACCATATAATGGTTTTTCCACAGCCTTTACCACAAGCCATTTTCTTGTGGGCTAGCCAACTCTTCACATTACTGATATGGTGAGTTGATTACCATCCAACTTATTAGCAAGTTGTCAACTAAAAACGGATTTGAAATATCTTTACCAGATCCGTTTGCTCATGGATTAGCCAATCCTTTTGTAACCATGGTGGATTGATAACCTATTGGTATTACCATCTCAAAAACTATTTATTTCATTGAACCTTTGTTTCAAAACATTTATCACTTAACAAAAGTTTTCAAAATCGAGAATCGGTTTAAAACTTGAAGCGATTTTGATGAAAGTACTGTTGATCAGCAGATACTTTGAATAAAGTATCGATATATCAAAATTTTAATCAAATAATATTCATACCGGTTATTCATCATCATCAAGAATTGTAGTCCATCGATAAATGACTTGATAACCAAACATGCTATTTCATTATCTTCTACTTCCATTCCATGCTCCGACATCCTCCTCATAAGTTACGGTGTAAGAGGATATCTTCTATCGCCTAACATATGAATCATAATTCCATCTTCTAGCTCTAGAACATGTACTCAGATTCTTCAAAGAATCTCCGACTAACAATCTCCCAATTCTCTTGATTCTTCCAAATTTTAGCGATTGCTTTGTTCTTGATTTCCCATACGGTTGTGAAATCTCCAAGCAATACTAAACCAACTCCTTCGATGGATTTTGCTCAAAGTAATCTCGCACCACATGATATAAATAAAATAAATCCACTCTATCTATGATGTGAAATAAATCCCATAGCCTATTGAACACTATGAAACTTTCATCACTCTATGAAACATCGATAACTTCCATCTTTGGATTCTACAACTTCAAAAGCAATAATTTGAGATCATTCATTTTTATCTCAAAGATCATCATAGAATACTCAAAATCCACTATTCTTAAGTAATTCTTTAGTTCATCATTAGTATCGATCGTAACTCAACTTTCTCTTTCTTTGATGATCATATATCTTCAACTTCGCTTTTCTTTTTCTTTTCTATCTTTTCTTTCCAAGCGACATCATCTTTATAATCCTTGATGCTTTCAACACTTTTCTTATAAGCTTCCCTAACAAACATCATACAATTCTTTCATCTCCAAATAATTAAACCTCTGCAATCCTTTATACCCTTAACTTTTTAAATAAGCCATCATTGCATTTCTGTCTTTAGCTCGATTTGGCCTTCTTGGTAGAAATCTAACAGGAATAGGTGACTCTAATGGTTCATCAGCTTTAGCATTCAATTCCTCCTGCAATTTCGTAGTTGCTTCTCTATTATGAGCTTCTTCAATTTCCTTAGCTTCTCTATCTTTAGCATTCAATTCCTCTTGAAACTTTCTAGCTGCTTCCTCATTCATAGCAACTTGAGCAGCTCTTATCTGAGCTAAAGTAGGTTTCTTTTTCTTCTTTGTCTCTATTAACTTGCCATTTCCTTTATCTTTTGGATCAATAACAGGTTGAGAAACTCTTGGTAGTTCCTCTTCTTGTACTCTTGGAATAGTAACACCTCTTGGTTTTGATAAATCTTGCAAAATCTCAACAATTGTATCATCATCACTTGCGGTGTGTATTCTTTGAGGTATATCGACTTCCTCCGGTATGACAGTTGTTGAAGGACTAGCTTCTTCTTCTAATCTGATGGTTGAAGGACCAGCTTCCTCTTCAAAGTCTAACACCCTTGGTGTAACCAATTCTTGTCGTAAGTTCCGGTAAAAGCGATTACTTTGATCGGCAGTACCTTGATCATCGTAACTTTGAACTTGAACATCAATAACTTGTTCCTCAAGATCTTCAGGTGAATATTTGTTCCTTGAACTTCAGTCCTTTCATGTTCTTCAGTATCTTGAGGTTCATTCTCCTTATGAACATCTTCTTTCAAATTCTTTTCTTCAAAATTCCTCCCCATTTGGAATGAAGATTGTTTTTGAACTTTTTGGCTCTTAGTCTTCTTAAACTGCCTTTGCTCCTTCTTTTTAGATTTGACCCAAAGCCGATGATGTTGAACCAATGGCCAAACAAAATGCTTGAGTCTTCGAAACTTGAGCTTCAACTTCTTAATGTGTTTAGCTTGAGTCTCAGTAGTTTTCTGTAATTTGACCAACTCCTGTGTGAGAACATAATTATCCAATATCAAACCTTCACTAGGTATAGTATGTGGATCATCTCCTTGAATTGGTGAATGTTCCTCTGGTTGTGAATCAGGAACAAATTGTTGAGGATATGGAGAAGGTGAAATTGCAACATCGACTTGAACTTCAAAGATTGCTATGGGAAAGACTTTGAGAAGGATACCTTACAAGCGATTACCTTAAGACGTAGCAGACCTTCCTTGAGTAGTACCTTCATCTTCATCTTCTTCATCATCGACAGGCGACGAACAACTTCCATCATAGAAGTAGTTAAGGAAGTGTCCCTTCCAAAGGAATAAATCACTCTTCCTAGCCATGAAAGTGAAAATCTTGGCTTGTTGTACCACAGCAGTAAAAGACTTGTAGGTTTAGGTACATCGAAAGTTGTTTATTTAGGAATACTTGAACAAATCTTGGATACATCAACCATTTTGAACAATGAGTGATATGTGAAAGCATTCCATCTAAAATTAGCCTTGAAAAATTGAAAACACGATCAAGAGCTAATCCTACTATAGCGGATGCTATATTTGATCCAAATTGCTCCCATGATGTACTTTTAGCACTAATACAACGACAAACACATGCACTAAAAACTTCCGGTGAGGACAAAATAAGGGTTTCGAATGTTTGTTCGATTAAGGACCCTTTGATTTGCTCGTTTCATTACAAGATATTTTCCAAGAAATACAAAGGTATGTATTTCCCGGGTCGTTTTCCCAACGAGGGATGAATGGAGTTTATAACTCACGTCGCGTGATTCGGAATGGGTAAAAAGGGAATTTTGAGGGATTTCTAATCTACGAGGCAAGTAATAATAAGGGAAAGAAAGTAAAACTATAGAATCTATGGTGCAATAAATGAAATTATAACAAACTACGCAAATTTAAACTAGAATGCGAAAAACGTAATTGATAAAACGCGAATAAAATGGAACTACTCTAATTTTAACTCGTAAAAATGAGCTACCATTTTTCTACAGCTAAAAATGAAATTTGAAAATTATTTAAAATTTAAAACTATTTTTTTTTGGTTTTTCTTGATTTATTATGATTTAAAAACTAATTTAAGACATTTAAAATAGAGGTAAAATGCTAAAAATTAGAAAAACATGCAAGAAAAATACAAAAATATTTTCAAAAATCTTAAATAACTAAAAGAATTTTCGAATCGGAATCACATTTTTTGACTTTTCTCAATTTATTATGAATTTAATCTTTGTTAAAACTAATTAAAATCTAGAAAATACTAAAATAACTAGGAAAATATTGAAAAATACTTTTTAAGACATTTTTATTTTCTAAAACTAAGAAAATTTTAATTGCATTTTAGAACATTTTCAGATTATTTGGATTAAATGCTAATTAAAAATTCTAGAAAATGACATAAAATGAAGAAAAATAGCAAATGAACAAAGTGAAAATATGAAAACTTCAGTCAACTATAAAATAATAATGAGAACCCAGGAAAATAACAAAAACTATTTTGGAGCACAAGAACAATGATTTGAGCACACTCATTTAAGAATAAACACTTAAAATAAGCAAGAAGCAACAATAAGCCACTATAAGCTACCTACTCCTAAAGCTAACCTACACTAATCGGAAATAAGCTATTTCAACTGTTTTCAACCTTATAAGCACAAGCTATAAGCCTTTAAGCACAAAAGCAAGTTCTAAATCTACTATGCCAAATGGCCCTTAATCACCTACTTTAAGCCTAGATTAAGCTAGCTACAAAAATTACTAAAAATAAACTAAAATGGCCATGGAGTAGAAAACCAACCAGACAGCTTAAGTCCAAAATTTCAGCTAATAAGGACTTAAATTGAAGAAATTAAAAATCAAAACTAAAGGCTATATGGGACAATGGGAACGATATACGTAATGACTATGGAAGAAAAGGGACTATTGTAGGCCTAAATAAGCTAGGGGGATAAGCACCTAAGGGGAAATAAGAGCAAAGCGGTTAAGCTATAATCCTAAGCTATCAGAGAAACTAAATGCCAAGTCCTGATATCAAATGATATAGCATACAATCAACTTGAAACAGCTGATGTGGGTCAGAGTTACCTGATGTGGATCAGTCAGAAACACTAAACCATCAACTTCAATGCTAAAACAAACCGAGAAAAATATTTTTTGGATTTTTTTTCTTTTGGGAAAAATGAAAACAACTGATGAATATTCTATTTTATATTTTTACTGATTTTAGTACAAACTAGAAATACTGAAAACTTGTTGTTAAGATTGCAAATGAACTTTTATGAAACTGATTTACAAAACTGCTAAAGTGAAACTGATTTAACAAAATAGATTTGAACTCTTAAAATATTAAACTAAAACAGCCTTAAAACATGCTCCTAATCTTATTGATCTTAATTATAACTTGAAAATTCAACTTCAATTCTAAGAACTAGCATAATCCAAACACCCTCTTAAAAGCTGTTTGAGAAAATTAAGACTATTTCACTTTAAAACTCAAAAGACTCGTAAGCTAAGTAACTCAAAATGACAAATTGATTAATTAAAAGCTACTTATAACAAACAAAACCAGAATCAAGCCAAGCAGTTTTTAACTTGGAGATTTGACTTTCATTGACTTTTTTTCAAAATCGATTTTAAGAACAAGTTAATCTAATAAGCTCACATAACCTCTTTCAAGCTTATGAGCCTGATATAACAAAATTTTGAGCTTAAAAAGCAGTAACTAACAAGTGAATTAAAATAAAGGCAGTAAATTGCATTAACTTGAAGAAATGAGAGTACAATCCAAAATAGAGATTACAAACGATTTAACAACTAAAACAATTAAATTGACAGAAATTAAAAGGCCAAAATTCCTCTAAAGCGTGAAATTGGACAGTTTACAATGTGGACATGAGGGGCTTTTATAGTGATCTTGGAGGAGCCTTGGAAGGTTACGGTACATCAAATCACGACCCTTGATCAACATTCTTGTCATCTCTTCATTCCTTAGCCGTTAGATCACTTGAATGAGGTGTTTCCACCAATAGGAATGCATTGTTTGTCCACCCTGGCAATCCCCTTGTGTCACACTCTAACAACGTGTAAGATCCTTCTAGAAGCCTCACTTAAAGGTGGGTAAATGATGTGACATGTGGGTAATTTGGAGAGTGGGATGGGTAAACAGTGGTAAATTGGGTTTACTGCTTTTGGGCGCGTTTGGGGAAGAAGGGTATTTATTTAAGTTAGTTTGACTTAGGGGTGTAGGGTGTTGACCGGGTCTTGGTTTAATAACAGGAAATGGATAACGGTTTTGGTAATGGGATGGGCTTGGGCTTTGTAAAGATGGTTATTGGGTAGACTTTTAGGACTATGGACTTGTTTAGTTTGCTAAACACTTAGGACCATTTAAGTAATTTGTAACATGCTAAGGACCAATGGTGTTAATTTGGAAATGGCAAAGGGTGATTTTAGTATTTTGGGTAAGTAAGATATATGAGGGGTGTAAAGCGTAAATACGGAAAGTGAAGGGTATAATTTGTAAAAACTCCAAATAATGTCCCGAACTTCGTAAATTGATCTTTTGAGCATTAAAATCCCAAAAATAGCATTCCGGCATCAGCTTTTGCACTCTTCTTTCTCTCGTGCCGGTTTCTTGGTTTTGGCTTCTTTTTCGTGTTTTGACATATCCGTTCTCTGCAAGCATAAACTCAAGAACCCATCAAATATTAGCAATAAACGGCTCTTTCTTGGTTATTTTGGGTCATATTTGATAAAGAAATGATATGTGTTTTGCACATATCAAAATACCCCAGACGAGACCATTGTCGTGTCCTCGCATAATGCAATCAACTCACGCTTCTAAAACCAAGGATTTCAATCTCTTTCTACTAAACCTATGAAGAAGTAGCAAAGATTCCTCAAAAGAGATTAAGAAACCCTTAATTCTAAAACGCCCGTTTACCTTTTTATTCATATATAGATATTACGATTAAGCACATTCCGGTTATGAGTGGCGGTTTGTTGAACTTTCATGTCGATCAATAACTCCAACATTTTCAAACGACACGTTAGGATCACGGAGTAGGAAACACAACACGTGAAGTGACCATACGGATAGAATACATCGTCCCGATTTTCACATGTCCCCAAACTAAGCGTAAAATCGAAATCATTATTAAATATGACTTTAGATGCTAACACTACCCATGGAAGTTACTTGTGTAATTACCGTTTGTTCCCATTTTCCTATTTTCCTCTAGATTTTTTTATTTTTGTGAGAAATGAATTTCTTCAAATTTCTCGTTTCGATACTTTTATTCCGATAAAGATACAAAGCTAAGTCGATAATTAGTTATCCATATTCTCTCAAGAACCATTGTCTCAAAAATGAGGTCCACATCAAGGAATTTTTATTCACTTATACTTTTGACTATTTTTTTTTTTTTTTTTCACTTATACTTTTTCTTATATGAGCTATGAACTACGGAGCTTCACGGGGTAATTCCAAGACTATAGGCTTCATGAAATGAGGATCCCAGTTGGTTAGACCAAGAACCTCACCCAATCCTGGCTAAAGATCCAAGGGTCCGATCTCGAACCGCAGCTCATAACTTTACTTATTACTTATTTATTACTTACGGATCCTTGATGTGTACCCAATTTTTAAAACAAAGATTCTTTTAAGAAGATAAAGAACTAACTATCGCCAAAAACTCAACATCTCTAATTATTTATTCACAGATATGGGGTGAAACAATTTTGTGGGAACAAAAAGCCATAAGTACCTTCGATGGGCTCTAAAGAGAACCAACTACTCAACGCTTAGCATCTAAACTCTTAAGTAACTCTATCATTTCTCAATCTCCATAAATTTAAAATCCCAAATAATGAGATCCGCGGATGCTTAGCCGATAATTTTTAGATTACCTATGGTTAAGGAACAAACTAGGGCTCAACACGCCCGGTCAAGTCGAATTCCATTCCTACTCTCACCAATGGAAAGTTGACAAGGTGTCAAACGTATATTAATTTAGCAAATGTTTTCAAATAATCTCAAGTCTCGCATTTTAAAGTCTCTTATTAGAAACTAGCAAATTCTTGTTTAAGCTTCAGATATTTAAAATCACTTAGGAGACTTGCAAATTCTTGGCCTTGTGAGCTAGAATCGCATTTTATAGCCTCTTGTCTAAGCAATTAGCAAAGGCTATTTCAAGAAAACGCATATTTAAAGTAACTTCTAAGAAACTCGCAAAGACTTTTCAATCATAAAACTAACAAAAGCTTACAAAAAATTTTAAATTTTTCACATTTTTGCACAATTTTTTAATTTTCTATGGAAAAACGGGGTTGCGAGAGTATAAGACAAAAATAAGCAAGTGCGGTTAAATCAAATCGAAGATTACCCTACCCCAGACTAAAACGAAACATTGTCCTCAATGTTTAAAGGCAAGGGTAATAACGAAAATCTAAAAGCCGTTTATTAAGTATGCTTAAAGATAAAAGTTAGTCGATAAGATTTCGGATATAAGATTCCATAAGCAACGATCATGAAACTCGAGTGGAGAAAAGACAAACTTCAAGCACGAGAGTCTTCATATCGGGAAAATCCTAGACAAAACATCACAAACAACCAAACACGAGAAATTGAAGAGGCTAACCCCTTCACGTCACTTATTAGAGAAAATAGAAAGAAGATAGAGATAAGCATGGGGTGCCTCCCATGAAGCGCTACTGTTTTTGGTCACCGAGTCGCTAGCCTGACTCGTCCCCGAATTCATTTGTCCTTGGGGCAGCAAGCGGAAAGGATACCCGGATCAAAGACGGTATCCTCACTCCGGAAGGAAAGAGAATGGGTGGGTTGGGAGGGAAAGAAAATGTCGGGCTCAAGCACATAAAGGTTAAATCCTCCCAAACTCACATAAGGTATATCAAGAAAGAGTGATCCATCATCCGGTGGTTTTGCGGGAGGACGAAGGAATGATGGATCAAAATGAAAATACTCCAAAGAAAACGGGAGTACATGGTAGAGGATAAGAGGTGTAGGCTCACAAATGAAGGCATCCATCGGAGGATCCTTATCTCGAATGATGTTTTTAACAACAATCTCATCAATGAGTATCTCGGGTTTAAAGATTTTGTCTTCACATGAGGGCTCATCGGGATAAGTGAGGGTTGACTCAATAGAGGAAGAAGAATCATCATTAAGCAAGCTGTCAAGAAAAAGGACATCTTGATCAGTCGCACATCACTCTCAATACCCGGCGGTATTGGATCATCAAGAAATAAGTCGATTTCTTCCATATCAGAATCATAAGGCGGATTATCAAGAATATCGTCTTCAACCACTTTAGTCAATTCATCAATCTCCATAATATCTTCAGTGTCAGATTCATCAATTTCTTCATCTTGCATAACATCACATGACGGGAGAGAAAGGTCGGAATATAGAGATGGGACAAGTGGTGTGCTCTGAGAGCTAGCAATATCCACCACTTCCGTTGTGGTCTCTGAATCGGACTCAAAATCTTTGTCAAAAAGAGGATTAACTTCACAAAAGGTATAGTCGTTCTTGAATTCAAAAAGTGGATTTGAGAAAATCCCGGAAGTAACCTCAGAAATGTCAAAAGAATCACACAAAAGCGAATCACAATCACTGTCAGATACATCCTCGGACTCACTTGGGATTGGGTCAAGGCTCTCAACACTAGACGATTCCGTTTTTGGAGTGGTGCTAAGAGGCTCGTCCCCCATTATGAGAGAGTCAACGGGATCAATAATGTCTGTAGAAATATGATCATCGACCTCTTCCAAAACAACGTCACTTCTCTCAACCAGCGTGAGTGAAGGGGAAGGGTCGGAAATGAAAGGCTCAGAAACGGGAGTGGGATTGCCACTCGGAGGCGTATATTCGTCATCAATCTTTAAGTTCTCTTCTTCAAACGGTTCATCATCATCACTATCGTCAGAGTTAGAATAGTAAAAGGTGGGTGGATGACTCGGTCTTTGTTGACTGATATAGTTTTCTTGCTTGCCAAAGACGTCAATTTGTGCACTCATAACGGTAATTTTCTCGGAATAATGATCGCTCAACATAGTGGTAGAATCGTAAGGAACATCGACATCAGCGATAATGATGTTGTGTCATATTCTCGATCAAATCATAAGCTTTTGAGGAGTCTTTCGCATGATATTTCCACCACCGCCAACATGATTTTGTCTCGATCAATCGAGTGATACCATGATAAAAGGTTAGGATTTGATCAAGAAGCAAAATTCGGTGATCCGGACATTTCTGTAATAACGATTTGAATCTTTCCCAAGCTTCAAATATGGATTCCTTGGGTAATTGCTGGAAAATAAGAATTTCTTTCCTCAGCTGCATCGTTTTTGAATATGGAAAGTATTTTGAAAGAAACTTGCAAAACATCTCTTCCCAAGTATGAATTGAATGTTTTTCAAGAATATAAAACCAAGATTCGGCTTCGTGGGTTAAAGAGAAGGGGAAGAGATTCAATCGGATGTCATCTTGAGAAACGTCACGTTGCTTCATGGATTGAGTAATAGATAAAAACTTGTTCAAGTGCTCGTTTGCATTTTCGTCGTGAAATCCATGAAATTGGCAATGTTGTCGAAGAAGACGAACCATACGATTTTTCAATCTAAACTTGGTTCCCGGAACGATCGGTCCTCTTAGACCGATAAGCGATGGATGATAGAAATCCTCCATGGTCCGAGGATCATGGGGATCAAAGGGTGCGAAATCGAGCCTTGTGGAGAGTTAAACAATTTTGAGGGTAAAGAGATAAGAATTAAACATTTCAGAGGAAAACGAAGATTATTTTTGGGTTTTTAAAGATAGAAATCATAAAAGGAAAATATACTTTGAAAAGGAAAATTTTTTGGGTTTTATAAAAGTAATATGTACAAAACAAAGCGGTAACTTCATGAGGAAGGATCTTCAAAAACACGCGAACCGAGACGGAATCGAAAACTCACTACATGCCCTCCCCGGCAGCGGCGCCATTTTTTGATTTGCTCGTTTTCGTACAAGATATTTTCCGAAGAAATACAAAGGTATGTATTTCCGGGTCGTTTTCCCAACGAGGATGAATGGAGTTTATAACTCACGTCGTGATTCGGAATGGGTAAAAGGGAATTTTGAGGATTTCTAATCACGAGGCAAGTAATAATAAGGGAAAGAAAGTAAAACTATAGAATCTATGGTGCAATAAATGAAATTATAACAAACTACGCAAATTTAAACTAGAATGCTAAAACGTAATTGATAAAAGCGAATAAAATGGAACTACTCTAATTTTAACTCGTAAAAATGAGCTACTATTTTTCTACAGCTAAAAATGAAATTTGAAAATTATTTAAAATTTAAAACTATTTTTTTTTTTGGTTTTTCTTGATTTAATATGATTTAAAAACTAATTTAAGACATTTAAAATAGAGGTAAAATGCTAAAAATTAGGAAAACATGCAAGAAAAATACAAAAATATTTTTCAAAAATCTTAAATAACTAAAAAGAATTTTCAGAACTGGAATCACATTTTTTTGACTTTTTCTCAATTTATTATGAATTTAATACTGCTAAAAACTAATTAAAATCTAGAAAATACTATAATAACTAGGAAAAATCTTGAAAAATACTTTTTAAGACATTTTTATTTTTCTAAAACTAAGAAAATTTTAATTGCATTTTTCTGAACATTTTCGGAATTATTTGGATTAAATGCTAATTAAAAATTCTAGAAAATGACATAAAATGAAGAAAAATAGCAAATGAACAGTGAAAATATGAAAACTTCCAGTCAACTATAAAATAATAATGAGAACCCAGGAAAAATAACAGAAACTATTTTGGAGCACAAGAACAATGATTTAAGCACACTACTGTTAAGAATAAGCACTTAAAAATAAGCAAGAAGCAACAATAAGCCACTATAAGCTACCTACTCCTAAAGCTAACCTACACTAACTGGAAATAAGCTATTTCAACTGTTTTCAACCTTATAAGCACAAGCTATAAGCATTTAAGCACAAAAGAAAGTTCTAAATCTACTATGCCAAACGGCCCTTAATCACCTACTTTAAGCCTAGATTAAGCTAGCTAGAAAAATTCCGAAAAATAAACTAAAATGGCCATGGAGTAGAAAACCAACCAGACAGCTTAAGTCCAAAATTTCAGCTAATAAGGACTTAAATTGAAGAAATTAAAAATCAAAACTAAAGGCTATATGGGACAATGGGAACCTGATGTACAGAACAGCTATGGAAGAAAATGGACTATTGCAGGCCTAAATAAGCTAGGGGGATAAGCACCTAAGGGGAAATAAGAGCAAAGCAGGTTAAGCTATAATCCTAAGCTATCAGAGTAACTAAATGCCAAGTCCTGATATCAAATGATCTTGCATACAATCAACTTGAAACAACTGATGTGGGTCAGAGTTACCTGATGTAGATCAGTCAGAAACACTAAACCATCAACTTCAATGCTAAAACAAAGCGAGAAAAATATTTTTGGATTTTTTTCTTTTGGGAAAAATGAAAACAAGCGATGAATATTCTATTTTATATTTTTCTTGATTTTAGTACAAACTAGAAATCTGAAAACTTGTTGTTAAGATTGCAAATGAACTTTTATGAAACTGATTTACAAAACTGCTAAAGTGAAACTGATTTAACAAAATAGATTTGAACTCTTAAAATCTTAAACTAAAACAGCCTTAAAACATGCTCCTAATCTTATTGATCTTAATTATAACTTGAAAATTCAACTTCAATTCTAAGAACTAGCATAATCCAAACACCCTCTTAAAAACTGTTTTGAGAAAATTAAGACTATTTCAGCTTTAAAACTCAAAAGACTCAGAAGCTAAGTAACTCAAAATGACAAATTGATTAATTAAAAGCTACTTATAACAAACAAAACCAGGAATCAAGCCAAGCAGTTTTAACTTGGAGATTTGACTTTCATTGACTTTTTTCAAAACCGATTTTAAGAACAAGTTAATCTCAATAAGCTCACATAAGCTCTTTCAAGCTTATGTGAGCTGATATAACAAAATTTTGAGCTTAAACAATGAAGAACTAACAAATGAATTAAAATAAAGTCATAAATTGCATTAACTTGAAGAAATGAGAGTACAATCCAAAATATAGATTACAAACGATTTAACAACTAAAAACAATTAAATTGACAGAAATTAAAAGGCCAAAATTCTCTAAAAGCGTGAGAAATTGGACGGTTTACAATGTGGACATGAGGGCTTTTATAGGCGATCTTGGAGGAGCCTTGGGAAGGTTCGGTACATCAAATCACGACCCTTGATCAACATTCTTGTCATCTCTTCATTCCTCAACCGTTAGATCACTTGAATGAGGTGTTTCCACCAATAGGAATGCATTGTTTGTCCACCACAGCAATCCCTTGTGTCACACTCGACAACGTGTAAGATCCTTTAGAAGCCTCACTTAAAGGTGGGTAAATGATGTGACATGTGGGTAATTTGGAGAGTGGGATGGGTAAGCAGTGGTAAATTGGGTTTACCGCTTTTGGCTGCGTTTGGGAAGAAGGGTATTTATTTAAGTTAGTTTGACTTAGGGGTGTAGGTGTTGACCGGTCTTGGTTTAATAACGAGGAAATGGATAACGGTTTTGGTAATAGGATGGGCTTGGGTTTTGTAAAGATGGTTATTGGGTAGACTTTTAGGACTATGGACTTGTTTAGTTTGCTAAACACTTAGGACCATTTAAGTAATTTGTAACATGCTAAGGACCAATGGTGTTAATTTGGAAATGTCAAAGGGTAATTTTAGTATTTTGGGTAAGTAAGATATATGAGGGGTGTAAAGCGTAAATACGGAAGTGAAGGGTATAATTTGTAAAAACTCCAAATAATGTCCCAAACTTCGTAAATTGATCTTTTGAGCATTAAAATCCCAAAAATAGCATTCCGGCATCAGCTTTTGCACTCTTCTTTCTCTCGTGCCCGATTTTCTTCGGTTTTGGCTTCTTTTTCGTGTTTTGACATATCCGTTCATGCACAAGCATAAACTCAAGAAACCATCAAATATTAGCAATAAACGGCTCTTTCTTGGTTATTTTGGGTCATATTTGATAAAGAAATGATATGTGTTTTTGCACATATCACCCTTCATAACCAATGTGCCCAAATGTATCCCAAATTAGTTGCTTATCAAAACGAACAACCCCATCAGCATCTTCAAACACTAAGTCTTCTCGAATAGAGGCTTCAGTAATCTTGACATTTTTCCCAGCAACCATAGCATGAATATATTCTTCATCATTCTCCATATGAACCCTAGCAGTTTCCCAAAATTGTTGAATCCAGGGCTCAATAACATCGGGTTCTACTAAAAGCGCATAACTAATAGGCGATCCAGTAAGAAAATCGATAATATCATGAAAAATTACATTCGCTTCAGTCTTGTCTAAAATCGCCACCATGTTGTGTTTGGAAACAAATAATATAGGTGAAAGTGAGAGAAATATGGAAAAGATTAGGAGATATCAATATGAGAGGGGAATTCGGAGAGTAGTTATTTATAGGTGAGATTTGAAAAATCACAGCTCGTAATAACTAAGTTACCGTTAGGGTAGTTTTGCCCTCAATATGACCGTTGGAGCAAGACTTTGATAAGACAAACAACACTTTCCACGTGTGCGATTACTTTCCTTTGCGATCTTGTCCAAGCAGATGCTTTCATAAAATCAAAAATCAGTACTTTCCCATTCTCTTCCTTATAATATCAAACACTTATAAAACAGAAACATCCTCCCCTCAAACAATGCATAGGACTATACGTACACTAAATAGTCCTCCCCTTAAATGTAGCTTAGTAATTGATCATGCCAATACTCACCACCAAGTGATTGAATCTTGAAACATCAAAGCCTTTGGTGAGTAGATCAGCTACATTATCATCTGTATGCACCTTGACAACATTAATGAGCCTATGCTCATAACAATCTCTGATAAAGTGATGCCTAATCTGAATATGCTTTGTCTTGGAATGATAAACTGGATTCTTCACAATGCAAATTGTACTCTCATTATCAATATTGATAGGAGTATTCTTGAAATTGAAACCATAATCCAAGAGTTGATTTTGCATCCACAACACTTGACCACAACACTTACGCAGACCACATATTACGCTTGATTGATGATGTTCTTTGCAATTGTCTGTTTCTTGCATTGCCATGAGACTAATCTTCTTCCAAGATATTGGCATCCACCGTGGTTGATCTTCCGTCATAGTTATCACCGCATAATCACCATCCGAAAAAGCTTCCAAGTAAAAGGTGAATCCTTTGGATACCACAACCCAACTTAGGTTGTTGTTTCAAATAACTAAAAATTCTCTTTCTTGCATTCATATGAGAAACCTTTGGTGAGACTTGATATCTTGCGAGACAAACAAACAAACATAATATCGGGTTGTCCATCTTCATCCTTGCCTAATGAGTTGATAGATTTAATAGGGTAGTAATGGGCTTCATGTCATCAAATTGAACTTCTTAAGTATGTCGATACATACTTGTCTTGACTTATGAAAATTCCTTCCTTTGATCGCTTAACTTGAAGTCCCAAAAGAAAGTTAACTCACCCATTGAACTCATTTGAAATTCTTTTTGCATCACCGCTCAAACTCCTTGACCATGGACCTGCTTAGTAGCTCCAAATATGATATCATCAACATAAACTTGTACTAACATGATATCCTTCTTGTCTTTCTTGATAAACAAAGTCTTATCAATAGCTCCTCTCCTGTAACCATGTTGCAATAAAAAGGTAGAAAGCCTTTCATACCAAGCTCTAGGTGCCTGATGTAAGCCATACAGAGATTTGACAACTTTGTAAACTTTGTTTCGATGTTTAGGTTCCTCAAAATCAGGAGGTTGTTTGACATATACTTCCTCTGTAATCTTGCCATATAAAAAGGCACTCTTGACATGCATTTGATAAACCTGAAATCCCATATAAGAAGCAAAAGCAAGAAAGATTTGAATTGCTTCTATCCTTGCTACAGGAACAAACACTTCATCATAATTAACTCCTTCTTCTTGTCTATAGCCTTGTGCAACTAACCTTGCTTTGTTTTTAATAACATTCCCTCTTTCATCTCACTTGACTCTGAACACCCATCTTGTACCAATGACCTTCTTACCATCAGGAAGATCACATAAAACTTCTTGAAGTTTGAATTGTAGCAGTTCTTCTTGCATAGCTTCAACCCAACTTTCTTTAGTCAATGCTTGAGCAATATTCTTGGGTTCCTCTTGAGAGATAAAGCAAGTAAACAGGCATGTTTGATGATCCTTATGATTCAGCATGTTCTATTTATAGAAAAAGCTAAGTAAAGCATTATGAGATTTAGTAAAACTCTTAGCTTTGTGTCTTGTCATCACTCCAGAAGTAGAAGGATCAATGATTTGATCAGTAGGATGACTCTTATGAATTCTTAAGTTTGGAGACTGTGGAACTCCATAGGTATCATCCAAATTAGTAAATCACCATCTTCATTGGAATCGAGAAAATACCTTCAACTTCAAACTCATCATCAATATCTTCTAATCCGGGCATGGTAGGATCATCCAAATCATCCAAAGTCTTTGAAGCGGTGCAAAGAATACTTTGGTCAAAATCTTGTCAAAGTACAAGAAGAGTAATCTGATTTTGTTCTTTGTCTTTGCTTCTTCATAAGCTCTTCTTTGTTCATCAAGATAATAATGTGCTAAAACATCTTGAAGAAGCATCGATTAAGTTCTTCTTGAATAGATTGATCCTCGTGAGACAATGAGGATTTTGGCTTATCGAGACTTTTCATTGATTCCACAAAAATTGGTTCTTCATCGTGAACAAACATCGGGACTAATATGTACTCCATGAACAACATACTATAAATCATCTTCATTGTGTACAGGTTGATTTTCTTCTCTAACAGGTACATAATTCATAGAAGGAGTTAAAACTTCAAGATCAAACATCCAAACAGGACCTTTACCCTTCTGATTGTCTTGATCTTCTAAAAACTCAACATGAAGACAATCTTGAACCTTCTTAGTGACTCTGTTGTACACTCTATAGCCTTTACTATTGGTACAATATCCCAGTAAATAACCTTCTTCTGACTTGCCATCAAACTTACCCAGATTATCAATTGTATTCAAAATAGTAAGAGGGCATCTAAAAGGCTTCATAAATCGAATGTTAGGTTTGTTGCCCATCAAGAACTCATAAGGTGTCTTCATCTCGAGGCTTAGTAAGCGATACTCTGTTAAGTACATAGCAAGCAATACTTATAGCTTCACCCGAATTGAATAGATAGTTGTGAATCGCTAGCATGGTTACGGCCGCTCAATCAAAGTCCTATTCTTTCTCTGCAACACCATTCTCACATTGTGGTGTTCGCGGCATCTGAACTCCCTCTTGATTCCTTTGTTTGCACAAAATTCATCCATAAGCTTGTTCTTGAATTCGGTTCCATTGTCACATCTAATACCTCTAACCTTGAGTCTCAATTGGTTTTCAAGTGCTATTATGAGAGTCGAATAGCATCAAAAGTATCATCTTTAAATCCCAAAAAAATACCCAACCGAATCTCTCGTAATCATCTGTGGCAACTAAGCGGACTTCTTCTTGTTCAAACTTGTAACTGATACAGGACCAAATAGATCCATATGTAACAGCTCCAATGGTTCTCTAACAGTCCTTTCCTCAAGCTTCTTGCAGGAAGCTTTATGTCGTTTACCCTTCTTACATGCTAAACAGGAGTGATCATTCTTGTAAGTCTTTGAAGGTAAACCTCTAACTAAATTTCCTTTGACCAGTTTGTTGATATTCTTGAAATTCACATGGCCCAATCTTTATGCCATTGATGTGCTTCTTCAGATGTTGCTTTTGCCACCAAACATGTGGCCCTCCCATAAGAATGAAGACTTTTCATATCTAGACTATACACATCATTGGTTCTTGGTACTCTAAGAACTACCAAGCCATCATCATGAGACTTCAACTCGGGGAAAGGATGAGACATTATGTCGATGAATAACACAGATGCTTTTATCACAGATTTGAAACCGACAATAAGTTGAACTTGAGCTCCTTCATATATCTCACATTCTCAAAATCTATACGCCCGCTTTGATGGTTCCTTTTCCGATAATTCTTCCTCCATTGGGATCATTCCCAAATGCAACTCGTCCTCCACTAATAGATCGAAAATCATGTAATCTCCTTGTCTCTGTCATGCTTCCGGAGCAACCACTATCCACAATAAGATGATCTTTAAGCTCCTCTTCTTGGTTGCCTGCACAAAGATTTAGAGTTAGTTTCTTTTAGGAACCCAAGCCATTCTTGACTTGTGTTCCCTTGTGGAGTCACAAACTCAAATTCTTTGAGTATGTAATTCCCATTATTTTTTAAAACATGATCCAAAATTATCTTTTGATTTTTAGCATGTGGATTTTCAAAACTTTTTGGATTTTCAACAGAACTCTCGTTTGCAAATTCATTCTCTTTTTCTTGTATTATAAAAACATCTGATTCACTTTTTGTTGAAAGTATTGTTTGTCCCTCTGTAGTACTTTCTCTCTTAACCCATTCGGTTTTAACACTTGGTTCCTGTGATCTAGATTCCCTATGTGAATTATAATACCTTCTAGATTGATAATGAGATCTCCTAGGATTCTGTTCCAAGCGGTGTTAGCGATACCTTGTTTGAATTGAGCGATCTTGTGGGAAGGTACCGCTTGTGAAGGTACCTTGGTGTTTTAGAAAAAGTATTCTCTGGTGAGGGTACCTATGGTCTAGTGAGAAATTGTTGTGATTAACCCTATTTGAATTATTCCGCATGGTTTGTTCTCTCTTGGTTTCGGTCAAGGCACTGTTATTTGGAAATTTTCTAAGGTATTCAATGATGTTCACAATCCTTGATTAAATGATTAGGACTAAAACACACAAATAACGCTTTTGACCCATACTCCCAAAGTGACTTCTTCTATGTCTATGACCAAAACTATTTTGCCTTCTAGGTGAATGATTGAACTGTTTTGACCAAACGTATCCCAAAAGGTTTAGCAAGATTGTTTTGAAAAGGTTTTCTGAAGGTCGCTTGTGGAGCAAGACTTTGAGTTGAAGGTACCGCTTGACTTTGAACATTGATTTCAACAGTTTCTTTTGGGGTTTCGAGACCTAGATTGACCAATAAGCTTTTCCTAAACTCTAGGCATCTACACCAAAACGTGAAACATCGGGTCTTATGGGTTGATGACTACCAATGGGATGTGGAACGACATGATAACCCTTGTCTTTCTTATATTCGAGGTGGTTCACAAATTGAATCCTCATTACTAGATGTGTCTACATAATTAATGAGTTCATCATCACTAGTGGTTATATCCTCTAGGTCATCACCGATTGATTCTCTTCTATGTTATCAAAGTCCATACCAAAACCTAAGCCGTTCTAATATATGCTCTTCTCTTTTTGAACATAAGTAACATGTGATGCACTGATTCTTTCCGGGCATCAAACTTTGCTAACAAATCATCTCTTTCCTTAGTTAATTTCTCTATTTCAACAATTTTACAATTTAGTTTCCATTCATTTAGTTTTAACTGGTAATCTTGTTGTTCATACTTTTCAGCCCAAGCCATTTCATTATTTTCATGTGTTAATATGTTAGGAATTAGAAATTCCGGGTATTAAATAGTCGGTCACCTCTAGTATATGTAATCGTTAGAAAGCTCGTAGTCGTAGTTCTTTTAAGCTAAGTAGTATTTAGTTAAGTAACACCGTGGAGGACGGACGGTCTTTACCCACTGTATGCCCGATCCACACCCGTTGTATGGCTTTATTGTAAGACTATAAATACTCTACCTTCCAAGGTAGAGAGTTGGAGCTCATAATAAGATTTTCCTTTCTCTCACTAAAGTTCCCTAAACCTCTAACTTTCTTCTCTAAAACCTCTTGTACGCCCACTTTGTGTTATGGTTTGATGTGTATGTGAAATCCAATATCTTACAATTGGTATCAAGAGCCATGGTTAGATCATCTCACATATCTTTGGATTTCGGTGGTTTTGAGTTTGAAAAGTTTAATGGTTTTGCATCATTTGTTGATTTCTAGGGTTAAATTTTGGATTTTGATAGTATTTTTGTGTTTAGATTCATCACAAGTGTTTAGGTTTTGACTTTGAAGGCTTGAATCATCGTGGTTGATTTGTTTTTGGATTGAAAAGTGGTGTTTATGTGATTTTTCTTGCTAGCGACTTGGTTCTCGGTGTGATATTCATCATAGCGACTTGCTTCATAAAAAGTTAGCGAGTTGGAGTGTTATTTGGTAGCAAATTTGGTCCTAGCGACTTGTCTATTGAGACAAGCCGACAAAAGGTACACTTAGTGGATTCTCCACTACGGGTAGCGACTTGGTGTAAGTTAACGACTTGTACTTTATATTGTTAGCGACTTGGTGTTAGCGAGTTGGTACCTAGCGAGTTGCTATTTAGCGACTTGACAAATTAGCGACTTGGTGCTTAGCGACTTGTCTTGTCAAAATTTTGCTAGCGACTTGGATTGTAGCGAATGTTATTTAGCGACTTGGGACTATAGCGACTTGACACTTAGCGACTTGGTTCAAGGTTTCCTAGCGACTTAGGTGATATCCTTTGAATACGGTTTTCTCTTGATTTAGTAAAATCCCGTGAAAGAATCTATTTCCGGTTTAATCATAGAGTTATAAAATCCCGCTTAATCTGCTATCATGGCTACCAACGTTCCTACAATCATCTCCATCATGCCGAGGATGTTCAAGCGGTGGTTCGGACACTCGTCCACCCATGCTTGATGAACCGACTACGACTCTTGGGCTCAACTAATCAGTTATAATTGTCTTGGAAAGGAAAATGGAGTCAACATTCTCAAATCCATTGATGAAGGACCATATCGGGTTGAGACTACTAGAGACTTAATTGATACAAATGAAGATGGAACAATGATCTATGGAATTGACGGACCAAAGACATATGATGAGCTCGATGATAAGGAGAAAAGAGATTCGATGTTGATATCGGGGCTTCTAACATTGTACTTCAAGGTCTTCCAAAAGATATCTACAAGTCGATCAATCACAACAAAGCCAAGGCGGTGTGGGATAATGTCAAGATGCTTCTCTCGTGTTACGAATTAACTATGAAAGGCAGAGAATCACAACTCTATGATGAATTTGAACACTTCAAGATGAAACCGGATGAGAGTGTTTATGAGTACTATGTGAGATTCCACAAGCTTGTTAATGATATGAGGAACATCAGAATGACCATGCCTAACATTCAGCTAAACTCAAACTTTGTGAAAAACATGAATCCCGAATGGCACAAGTTTGTCACTTATGTGAAGCTCACTAAAGGATTGAAGAATACAAACTATGAGCAACTCTATGCCTTCCTCCTTCATAATGAGAGACATGCTATGTTTGAAAAAAAGATTCTTAATCAGTTCAAAACCAACCAGGGAGAAACAAGCTCATCAAATGATTCAACTGCCTTTTACTCAAACATCGGAATCACAACCAGAGCCTCACAAGTCATACCCATGGGTAATGGTAATCACAAACTCATTCCTGATCCTATGTTCAAACAAGTCGATGCCGATGCACACGTGGGAAACTTCATTAATCAACTAGCTCTCCCGATTAGTCAAAACATGAACTCTTCCACACACCAAGAACAATCTCGAATCGCTTCCAATCCACATAATCAAGCCACCGTCGAGAGATGGGAAGATTATGGTGCAACCAGTTCAAGAACGACAATACGAACAAGCAAGAGGTGGAGCCGGTAGAGGTTATCCGCAAATCGAATAGGGAAGGAATGGTAATCAAGCTCAAGCAAAGCCAATCAAATGTTACAATTGTGGAGGTGAGGGACACATTGCAAGGCGCTCATCGCCAAAACGCCTCGTAATGCCGAGTACTTGAGGATAAGATGTTGCTTGTGCAAGCTCGGGATAATGGTGCACTTTGGATGAAGAGGAGTTGTTGTTCTTGGTCGAGGAAATGCTAAGACATATGATGCGAGATGTAGATGAGCAACCAATTCGGGAGATAGGTCGAATCATCGAATGCCTTTCAAGTAGCCGATTGAATGCATACGACTACGATGTTGATGAAGAACCCACCGCACAAACCATCTTCATGGCTAGCATTTCTCCAATGGTCTCTCTAAAGTCTCTTCATCACCACAAACTGGTCCATCCAAAGACAAACTCATTTCGAGGTATTAAAATTATCTGATGAAGTTGATGAGCAAAAGATACATAACGACGTACAATCAAGCTGTATTTATTGAATCGATATTGAAAATATGGATAATATCAATGTTGTCCCATATAATCAATATGTGAAACAAAGTGAAAGTGAGATTGTACCAAGTGATGCATCTTCTGATCAATAATGATTATGTTTTGATGAATTCACCGCATGTGCCCCGATGATTCTGTCATCTTTGAACCGAATGCCTATAAAGAACGTGTTGCTATTTATGAACAACGTGCAAAATTTGAGTTGACCACCCGTGAGCGAGGAAATGGATGACCAAATGCGCATAACTATTAGAAAAAGTAGGTTTAGAGAAGAAGTATTAAAACAAGAGTTAAACTCCTTACAAGAAAAATTTTCTAAAAGCGCTAAGCAAAACAAGAACTTCAAGAAAATGATAAAATGCTTAAGCAAGAATTCAAATGCTAAGGAATCAAAACTTTTGAATGATTTTTCTAATCTAAAAACCTTGAAAAACAAGCTTGAAAATAAGTTGTGCGACAAGGAAATACCATTCGGACTACTCACTTAATCACTAAGCATAGAGTTTTAAGCGATAAGCATAGTGTTCCCATTATAGATAAACCCAACCACGAACACGGAAAGATTGCAAAAGCAACTCAAAGTGTAATCTATGATGGCAATGAGATTCTTAAACCTAGACAAAACCTAGTTGCGTTAAGTGCACAGAGGAAGATAAGAAATCGATGAAGTCACTAGGAAAAGATGAATAAGAAACTAGATGATCCTAAATGTAAAGAGAAGAAAATAATTATCACACCCATGACTACAAAAAGGAGAATTGGATCTCCTTGAACATGTTTAAGCCTCAAACATTGTTGACTCCGAACAAGTGTTCGGAAAATGGACTTAGATAAGCGAAGCGGAAAATATTGTTGAAACAAACCCTCCCTTAGGAAAATGCCTAAAGTGACCGTGTATCCTCCCAATACACCAATGCATCTAGTTCCTAGAACTATTGCCACTAAAAGCAAGACCTTAATCGGTCAATACGTTATCTTTCAACTATTTGTGGATTTTGAGAAAACTTGCAAGAAAAGGATCACACCTACTGGTATTCTTGAAGGGAAAGGGTTTTGAGCAAACAGAAGAATGTTATTTAATCGAAGTCATGCCTTTCTTTAAACAACTAAAAGATCATTTGAAAATCTTAAAAAGGGAATGAATTTAGACATTAAAGAAATGGAAAAGGATTTGATGCTATGATAGTTCAAAGTTAGTGATTATGGCGTGCACTAAAATATAATGAGATTGAGAGGAAGAACTTGCATACATTGAATGAGACTCTTATTCTCGAATGTGTTGCTCAAGATGTGTTTTTCATCGCTACAAATTGTTCCATTAACGCTTCTCAATTTCATGAATTATCTGTTGCCTCGAAAGTCTCCCATGATCGTGTCATTGAGCTTGAAAAGACTAATTCTAAACTAACGAGAAAATTGAACCGGATGATCACGACAATGTGGTTAAACATTTTTCTAACTTAGAGGTTGAACATTTTAATCTACAACTAAAATATCAACATCTTAAAGAAAATGTAAAAACTTCAAATATCAAGACATCCTTAGATGCTCCGAGTTTGATGCGCTTTTTCAAATAAACAAACGTGATGAATGATTCATGCTCATTGTAACACGATCGAAAATTGAAAGCCCAAATCTCTCAATTAAAGGGTGAAAAGAACAATGTGACCGGCTCCCAAATGCCTCCTCCTTTAGATTCTCGAATTCTCAAACGTTTCATTTTCAAAACTTAGTAAATGCATTACAAACGGAAAACGAAAGTTTTCTAGAAGAAAATGAAAAGGTTAAACGTCATTTCAATGAGTTATTTGAATCAATAAAGGTCACTCGTAACAAAAAAAATGAACAAAAAGCTTCATTGCAAAACAAAATTGAGAATCTGAAGAGCCAGGTAAAAGGGAAAATGCCAATGACCAATGGGGAGAATGGTGTATCAAAGGTTCACTCTAGTAAAAAATATGCTTTATCTGTGAAATATGTTCCCCCTCATCTCAGGAATAACAAACTTGCTATTCAAACATATTTCTCATCCCTTAAGGATTGTCTAGAATGTCTACGTGAGATTGTTGAAGAGGATAAATTAGAGAAACCACTTGACAATTCAATTGGGCATGCATGCTTATATGCCAAACGATCTCAAGAAATTCTAGAATGCTTAATTACAATATGCCCAAAGTCCTTAGGTGAGAGAGTTAATCAAGAAATTCTAGAATGCTTAATTACAATATGCCCAAAGTCCTTAGGTGAGAGAGTTAATCCTTTGATTCCGTGTTCTATGCCTAGTGCCAAGTATGATATTCATTCGATGCCCGATGTTTTGAATGTGATCCTTAGTGTGCCTTCAAGTAGTTCGATTCGGATCATTAATGCTAAGAAAGCGAACTCTAGTGTGACTTCTAGAAGTACAAATTCCAACACTTCTAGTGTTAAGAAAGTGAACACTAGTATGTGCATGTAGTTCATATCCCAAGACATCTAAACAGTGAAGCAAAGAGTAGCAAAACCAACTAATGTTCCCATTCCCTCTGAATAATCGGTGACATTAAAGCGAGCGGTCAAAGTCTCAAGACAATACAAGGAATGACAGGGACCTCATGAGCTAAGAATGTGCATTGGAAGAGAGTAGAAGACCAACCTAGGAACTTTAAGTTTAAGCGAACAAAACGAATCGTGTTGATTCTAGTATTAGCCATAGGCGTCTTGTAATTAATTTGAATTCGATACTATTTGCAAACCTTGTAATGATGTCTGCTTGAATTACATTGCTAATCATGAATGTGGTATGAATACTTTGTCTAATCTTGTCAAATCAGTGAATCTTGTCAATGAAAATATCATACTAAGAAGGCAAAAGGCAAAGGCAAAAGAAAGTTTGAAAATAGTGGAAACCCACGGGAAGAACATTTAGTAAGATAGGCTATCATTGGATACCTTTTGGTCATAAGACTAATCGACAATGCCCACTAGAAAATGGATGCCCTCTTGGTAGAGCTATTCCCTTAAGAAGTGAGCACACTTTGAATAGGGCTAATCTGACACTAGTACTACATCTATTCATAATGATTCCATTGCCTTAATTTACGATATGAATGCTTCTATTTCGATGTGGGTGTTCCAACCATTGTTACTAACCAAATAGAACCCATTCTTGCATGGGATCCCAATTATCCAGCTTATCCATTCTTGTCATGTTCAACCTGCAGATCGTTCAAATCGATTACGTGGTACCGGACTCAGTTGTTCCAAGATATATTGGCGACCGGTCGCGGCTCATGAACTTCGTGAGCAAATTCATCGGGACGCTTAGATTCGGGAATGATCATTTCGATTGTAATTATGGGTTATGGAGATTATGTTGTTGGTAAAAGTGTTATCTCCAGTATATTATGTAGAAGGTCTTGGTCATAACCTTGTTCTCTGTTGGTCAATTTGCGATTACGATCTAGAAGTAGCCTTGAGAAAACATACTTGTTTCGTTAGAGAACTTGATGGTAAGGAACTTTTGAGAGGTTCACGTGGTTCAAATCTATACACCATCTCTATCGAAGATATGATGAAGTCTTCTCCAATTTGCTTGTTGTCAAAGGCTTCAAAACAAAGTCATGGTTATGGCATCGTCGTCTCAATCACTTGAACTTGCACCATCAATGATCTCTCCGAAAGGACTTAGTTGTAGGTTTACCTAGACTTAAGTATAAAAGGATCATCTTTATTCAAGCATGCTAATTGGGAAAAAGCAAGAAGTATGCCCATAAACCCAAACCTACTAACTCACACATAAGTTCTTCATACAATTCACATGGACTTATGTGGACCCATGAGTCTGAGAATATATTTGGGAAGAAATATGTGTTAGTTGTGGTTGATGATTTCTCTAGATTCACCTAGGTAAAGTTCTTAAAGACAAATGATGAAACTCAGATACCATCATCAAACTCATCAAGCAAACCGCAGTTCGTCTTAACAAAGCGGTCGAGAATCATCCGAACAGACAATGGGCCGAGTTTGTTAACAAACAACTTAGTGAGTTTTATGAAAGTATTGGAATCGGTCATCAAAGAAGTGTTCCTCGAACCCTCAGCGAGCGGTGTAGTTGAAAGACGAAATCGAACTCTTGTGGAAGCCGAAAGGACAATGTTAATTTACTCAAAAGTTCCAATGTTTCTGCAGGGTGAAGCCATCGCCATCGCATGCTACACCCAAAATCGATCCACGATTCACACCGCTCATGAAAACTCCATATGAACTTGTCCACAACAGAAAACCTAATCTTTCATTCCTTCGTGTTCGGTGCATTGTGTTATCCAACTAATGAAGGCCAAGATTTAGGCAAACTTAGAGATAAAGCGGACATTGGAGTATTTTTAGGTTATGCACCAAAGAAAAGGATACCGAATATACAACAAGAGAACCGAAATATCATGGAAACAATTCACGCCACGTTTGATGAGTCGACCGGTCAAGTGGCTCTGGACAATCAAGTTCGGGACCCGCTCTTTAAAACAGATCCCATTGGTTCATCCCTTGTACCAAATTATTCTCCAGTAACTCCATATGTACCTCCATCCGAGGATGATTTAAAGAAATTGTTTGATCCTATGTTTGATGAACTCTATGACCCAAGTGCTAATGAACTGTCAATCCCACAACAGAGGCTACTCATATTCACGAGAATGAAGTCAATCCTTCGGTCTCAATGTCATTAAGTCAAGAAGCGCTGCTAGCGTAACTCGATCTCATCAACAAATCATCAATCTTCAAATGTACATCATGGAACCGCTTCGCATCAATGATGAATTTAATCCCTTTGCTACTCCTGAAGATGCTCCATTTGAAAACATATTTGCTCTGAATCATCATTAGAACCATCTTCTTGAGAGACATCGACTCGCTACCTCGGTCCCTCAACACCGCCATATGAACACCTTAGAAAATGGACTCACGATCATCCATTAGACAACATCATTGTAAATCCTCTCGTCCAAGATCCACACGGAAACAACTTGCAACCGATGCCTTATGGTGCTTCTTCAACTCCGTACTCTAAGATTGAACAAAGGATGTTAAACCGCCATCAATGAAGACAATGGTTCAATGCTATGCAAGATGAAATTCATGAGTTTGATCGACTCGATGTATGAGAGTTATTACACCGCTCCAGTTGTGCTATGATCATTGCTCTAAAATGGATCTTCAAAGTGAAACTTGATGAGCATGGTGATGTGTTGAAGAACAAGGCTCGATTAGTTGCTAAAGGATACCGTCAAGAGGAGGGTATTGACTTTGAAGAATCTTTTGCTTTAGTTGCTCGAATCGAGGCAATCGTAATCGTTTTGGCTAATCTTGCTAGTAAGAACATGGTAGTCTATCGATGGATGTAAAGACGGCATTTCGAACGGAGATCTTAAAGAATTCGCTCACGTCGCCCAACCGGAAGGATTTGTGAATCAAGAGCATCCTACTCACGTTTATCGTTTGAACAAGGCTCTTTACGGTTTAAAGCAAGCTCCAAGGCATAGTATGATACGCTATCAAAGTTCCTTCTATCTACCAGATTTAGCAAAGGCGATTGATCCAACATTGTTCACCGAAGTCGAGGCAAACATTTAATTCATGTTCAAATTTATGTTGATGATATCATCTTTGCCTCAACCGACCCCGATGAGTGTGATCGTTTTCAAATGAAATGGGTTCTAAATTTCAAATGTCAATGATGGGACAAATGTCATTTTTCTTAGGACTACAAATTTCACAAAGTCCGGAGGCATTTTCATAAATCAATCTAAATATGCAAATGAGATTTTAAAGAAATTTGGATTTGATTCAAGTGACCTGCTGACACTCCCATGATTGAACGTACCAAACTAGATGAGGACCACTCGGGGATCATGGTAGACCAAACGAAATATCGTAGTATGATTAGATCCTCGATGTACCTCACAACTAGTAGACCGGACATCTTGTTCATTGTTTGCATGTGTGCTAGATACTGTGCTAAGCCTACTAAAAGCACCTTGAAGCGGTTAAACGGGTCTTTCGGTATCTCCAAGGAACCATCAATATGGGAATTTGGTACTCGAAGGACACCGGTATGTCACTAATGACCTATGCGAGATGCCGATCATGCGGGATGTCAAGATACTCGTCGAAGTGCGTCCGGAGGTGCACAGTTTTGGGTGATAAGCTTGTGAGTGGTCTTCAAAGAATCAAATGAGTACTTCTATTTCCTCTAGAGGTTGAATACATAGCCATGTCATCTTGTTGTGCTCAAATCCTATGGATGAGATCTCAATTATCGACTATGGCTTTGAATTTAACAAAACCCTCTGTCTTGTGATAATAAAAGTGCTATTGCTCTCATGCAACAACGTACAACACTCAAGAGCAAAGCACATCGAAATTCGACATCATTTAATCGAGGAACAAGTGGAAATCGGTGTGGTGGAACTTTACTTTGTGAGGTCCGAATACCGGTTAGCGAGACATCTTCACCAAAGCTCTTCCTAGAAACGTTTTGAGTTTATTCTTCCACGACTTGGCCTTAAAAGCCTTCAACCCGAAACACTCAAACGTCTTCAAGAGGAAGAAGAGGAGTAAAGGTTTCCTTCATCTATCTCTTGTAAATATCTTTTCGAAAAGCAAAATACAAAATTACAAAACCTTCAAAAAGCAAATAGAAAATATAAAACTTTCAAAATCCATAAAATTGAAAAATCTTGAAAAATTCAAAAAATATTGTCTTTTTGTCATGTTTTCCTCGATTCGATAATATCTACGGTCTTTGTGATATCATTCAAAGAATGACACGGGACTTTAGATGTTGTTCGAATGTTAAAAAAAAATTCAAAAAATAAAAAAAAAATAAAAAATTATTTTTGGGAGAAAGTAAAATGATGGTTTATTGTCATCTCAGGCAGTAACCCGCTTTTTAAAGAAAGAACAGAGCTACACTTTATCATGTTTTAAAAATACCATGCTCTGATTCTATAAAACATTTATCTGCTGAAAACTAACTGCTTTGAAAAATAACTAGTACTCCATTTTTGATAATCATCTCGACTTATTTGTCAAAATATCTATCTCTCAATCAACAACCTTTGTCATTGATTGAGGGGGAGAATGATTTCAATTAAATTAAAAAAGTTATTTGTCATTCATTTGTTTTTCAAAAGATATTCATGCATGTTTAATCAATGGAGTTTAAAGTCTTAAAATCTGATCCTTATCAGTAAAAACGCTTTGAAAATCAAGTCACAATTCTCCTTAAAAAGCTTTCAAAATCAATTTAAATCTACAAGAGATCACAAATCTCAAAGGATTTGATAATTGTGATCGGTGGAGAATTTGTGATTTAAATTGGATTTAAACTGATAATTCGGTAAATGGTGTTATAAGGTTGTACGAGCTCTCCTTCCCACATGTGTCAAACGATTTCAAATTTTCCATGCAGATGTTGAGGGCATCTATCTTAAACCACAATGATTTGAAACGTGATCATTTATCTCATATGCGGGTTCCTCTAGTATGTGCAAAATTCTTTTCAAACTTGAGGCACATATTGAGGGGAGCAAAATTATGAAAACCTCATCCTTCCCAAAATGCTTTATCTACTTGATTTGATCGGGAAGTGAGGTTGATATCTTTAGAAAATGGTAATCAAAGTTAATTCTTCCTCTTGCCTCCATGTGCAAACGATTTCAAACATTTGATGCACATGTTGAGGGGAGCACTTGCTCTAAAAATATCAAAACAATTCGGTAAAAATGCTTTGATAATATATCACAAGTATCCGGATTGATTTTCAAATGGTTTTCAATTGGTTCCAATGGCGGATGAACAATATCACATAGGCCGACCAAATTTACTTTATGTGCGGTGATATAAGGATGATAAGGTTAGGTATTTGTTCCCATGATCCGCGTAACCGGAGGGATCTACCGAGGACAATCCACTAGTTAGTGTAGAAGTTCTTAGGTATGATGATAAAGAAAAATGAGATATGGGAAGAGTGCGGAATGAGGCAGCAAGTCATGGAATAAACCCAACAAGGTTCTTGCTATGAAGTCTCGGCAAGCATCGAAGGGTTGAAGAATGAAAAGAATTGAATGAGAAAAGGGTGAAAAGAAATAGCCTCCATTTATTCAACCATAGGGCGAAACCGGTACAATTCATATGCTAACGATGGTAACATCGGTATTGAAGACAAGACGTCATGGACCCGGTGGACGCTCTGCACTACAACTTCCCAAACCACTCAAGTTCCTCTTAAAGGGCTTGTTTAATTCTCACGGGAACCTACATTATCTATCGACTTTCTCTTAGTGATTGTTGATATTGAAGAAGGAGACCCTCTCCCTAGTCTCCGGTCTGGGATCCAAATATGCACAAATTGAGTCTAGAGCCACGAGATCATCCATAAATCTCATTAGGACACTTTTAATGAAGACTCTCTGTTTCACGCAATGTGGAAAGAGAGATTATATCTTGAGTCCTACGCATTATCCTTGTGGTATTGCGAGAACATCCGAGTGACATGTTTACACACTCACAATGAAGATGGAAAGCCTTCTGGAGCCAACATCAAACAAGCTCCTGGTAGGTGGCATGTGAGATCTATTCAATAGATCAACCATGTGACAACTGAACAGAAAAAATGGAGCGATTCAATTTTTTGAATCAATCTCGGTTCGAGTTATGGATTGACGGATACCTTTGAAAAACCGGTCATTGTGCTTAATAACTCTTTTCTTTAGCACATCGACCATGTACGAATATTTCAAAACAAAAGGTGTTTATGATTGATAATTGATTTTCATTAAAACCTTCGTTGTATTGCAAAAACAATTTATGTTGTGCGATACATGATTGTTTTCAAATCTCTTTTCATCAATCGGTGAATTTCTATTCATTGGTTCACACACTCCGTGTTGTCTTCTTTGAGACGTTCGGTTTGAGAACGACTAGAGCATTGCGAAACCACGTCAAGGAAATTCTTCATAATTATACCGATCACGGGCGGTACTTGTCTTGATCAACGGGAAGCGTGGGCGTGTACCTCAATTTAACGAAGTGATCAAAGACACTTTAGGCGCTTTATTGCTAACTCGTTTTATGCGGGTACACCCGGCGTTTGCGGTGATTAGAATGAAGCGGTCAATCCATAGTCGCATGCTCACACAATACATTCATTTCTAAAGAAATCATGATAAGTGCATCAATGACTCGATATTTTCACCCCATGCTTCGCTTTACGGCTGCCAATATCATGAATCAACGAAGCTTTCGCTACTCGATGTGAAGATATCATGATCCGTAATGTGAGCATGTCGATCCGAAAGTCACAACATCACATAATATCAACACCACAATGGATGTCTCGAGATTTTGTTACCGATGATCTCAAAAGGCGGCTCAAAATTATTATCACGTGGATCAAGAAAAGACCTCCACTTGGATTAACCAAACATGCAATGAGAAGAATCAATGACTACGAGCTTGAGCAAAGTGCTACATCAAGAATGCAAGAACAATTTTTATTGTAATATCTGTTTGTATTCAATGTAATTTTAGTATATGTTTGAGGTGACCTCCTTGGGGAGATTGTTAGGAATTAGAAATTCGGTATTAAAGAGTCGGTCACCTCTAGTATATGTAATCGTTAGAAAGCTCGTGAGTCGTAGTTCTTTTAAGCTAAGTAGTATTTAGTTAAGTAACACCGTGGAGGACGGACGGTCTTTACCCAGCTGTATGCACGATCCACGGCCCGTTGTGTGGCGCTTTATTGTAAAACTATAAATACTCTCTACCTTCCAAGTAGAGAGTTGGAGCTCATAATAAGATTTTCCTTTCTCACTAAAGTTCCCTAAACCTCTAACTTTCTCTCTCTAAAACCTCTTGTACGCCCACTTTGTGTTATGGTTTGATGTGTATGTGAAACCAATATCTTACATAATATTTTGGCTTCCATTGACTCTAAGGTTATTTGATAACCGCCTACCTCGAGACCTAGCCCTAACACAATTATCTCTTTCAATCACATAAGCGCCAAGTAATTTTTGATAAAATCATGACAATTCGAGCATACCTCGAGATAGGTGTTGAACTTGATGAAGTAGCCACCATTGCAAGCGAGCAGGATCATCTTCACACTCCAAGCTCCAATCAAATCCTCCATAACCATCTCCAGTTCCAAAGTAGCATGATCGACTTCCTCATCAAAGACGGTGCTTCACCCAATTCTTCTCTGAATCTTCAACCGCTTCTTCCATCGCTACCATCTGAGAGGTCACCGGTTCATCATCAAACTCTTCACTCCAATCAACCTCGATAAATTCTCTTGAGCGACCAAAGCCTTTGTTTCGATAATAGGGATTTCTTTAGCTCCGGCTTTGGTTTCTCATCATCCTGTTTGCTTGGTACTTAGCAAACTGCACTCCTGCAAAGTGTCCACTCTTTTGACAATTGAAGCATTCAATTTTGGATTTGTCAAAAGTGATTCCCTGTTTTGGTTTGAAGTCAATGCTCTTTCCTGTTTTCTTCATGTACTTCTTGATCCTTGCGTGATCAAAGCAACTTGCCACCGATATCAATTTCTTCTAAAGCATCCTCTTCAACTGGAGAGATCTTCTTCATAAATTACAGGTAAATAAGCTTGTCGAGCAAAGAAAGAGCACACAACTTCATCGAGTGCATGATAGTAGTTGGTGGGGCTTGTTTAGCATAGGTGAGGGAGTGTAAACAACAAACTTTGAGTTACTGATTTTGAGTAGGAGAAGCGATACTTTTGGTGGAAGTAACGCCCTCTTTCGATGATAGAAAAGCAATCTGTGAGATTTGGAACCGGTTTGACCATTCATCTCATGCTCATACACCTTTAGATGATTGTAGAGATCATCAAAGTCCATAACATCCAAACCCTGGTTGTCCTCTCGATCATTGTAGCTATCACATGCCATGATGATGGCGAGACTCTTAAGAACTTGAGATTAGCATCTTCAACTGAAACTTGTGCTTTGTATAATTCCAACATGTTAAGGAGATTTTGAAATCTATCATATGCGACATCAAGACTCTCTTTTCACCAACAATGAAAGTTTCAAACTGTTGCTTCAAAAGATTTCGTGCATCTTCTTAGAAGCTTCATTCCTCCAAATCTTGTCTTGAGTGCAGCCAAAGTCGCTTAGCATCTTTAGCATCATGGAACTTGAGAAGATGACCATCCGGAATGGCGACATAAGAGAATGTTGAGTGCCTTCTCTTGATTCCTTAATGTTCTTCTTTGGTAAGACCGCCTTAGGTGCTTTGGATTGTCCGGGAACATCAATAGTTTCGGAACTTCTTCATTACCATTGACAATTACATTCCATAGAGCATGGTCTCAGTAATGGCAATGTACCGCCTCATCTTCATACACAATAGGTCATATTCGCCTTCTTGATGACAGAATCCTCATTGAGGTGATGGAAGGTGGTGGAGCAATCGGTCGACATCTTTAGGTTTTAGGGTTTCTTCAGTCGAGTTTCCACACAAGCTCGATACCACTTGTTGGATCGATGTACTCTAACCAAACTAACTTAAATAGCTTGTTAAGGTTTAACAACCTCGGATAAATCCTAAGTTATTAACAATGAAACACGAGCAAACACTACTAAGTATGCGAAATTTACTTAACAAAGCTAAGAAGAATAAATTTAACTTTAAACGATTTTATTAATAACTCTAACTCGCTTATTATGAGACTCTTTAACAACTCTAATAATATCGAACTTCTAAAACTCTAATAAAATCACGTCGTCTAATATCAATCTAGGGGTCCTTTTATAGGCTCAAGGATAACCCTAATCGATTTACAATTCTTATCCTTGTACGTCAAGTAAACAATACATAGAAAGTTCTAGATAAACATAACTTTCTATCTTTAATCTAATACAACCGACTTATAATCTTAAGCAGAACTTTTTGAGGAAGTTTGCATAATTGACAGTTTTAGTCCCCCAAGTTTTAAAAGTTGACAAAAATAGTCCCTGGAAAATCAAAATAAAGCAAAATATCATTTAAGGTCCATAGGATTCAAAAATTGTCAAAACAAACCCTTCAAAGTTTAAAAATTACAAAATGGCAACTTTGGTCCCTCAATTTTGAAAAATGTCAAAAATACTCCTCGGATATTAAAAAAATGGAAAATAATCAAATGTGGCCCTTGTACTATTCATATATGGCATAATTGGTCCTTTTGATAAGTTTGAAAAAATGTTGCAAGTTCAGTCCCTCATAAATCAGAAAATTACATAAATAGTCCTTGTATATCAAAACCAAACCGGACCCTCTTTTGTTATTAACCCAGCTGGCCCAACACACAAACCCAAGCCCAACCCAATCACTTGACCCTTGACCCTTGACCCCTTGAGCCAGTCCAATATCCTTTTTGACCCCTGCCAATATACCATTTTGAACCCTTTCCCTATTATTAAAAACGGGTCAACGAAAGTCAAATACTGGACCACTGCTCATCTCTCACACGAATCCCGCCAAACCGGATCTGACTATCCACCTTACGGTTTTCATTTCCACCTTCCACCCCACCTTTACACTGTTTAACCACCCTAACACCTCCACATCCTCCCAAAATTCTTTAAATGCAAAAACCGCTCAAAGATATTTTGGCGCCAAAAATGAAAAATGGGATGTCTTGATGATTTGGAAGGATCCAATGGTTGGAAATAGGTGGGAAGCAATCGAGAGGTCGACAAAGAGTTGAAAAGATCTTTATAAAGAAGATAAGAAGCAATGTGGAATGTATCTAGTGTAATCTTTAATTTTCTTAGTCGTTTTAATCAATTTAAGCTTTCGATGTAATTTCAACCTTTCAAGTACTTTATTTATCAAGTTCATGTATTTCAAACCTTGTTCAATAAGCAATTTCAGGTTTATGTTCACAATTTCGGTTTGTGCAATTTTCAAGTTCAAAATCCCATGTTAGCTTAAAGTTGTTAATAGTTAATTTTATGGACTCATAAGCTCATATAAGCTCCTCGAAAGCTTTCTAAAGCTTTTAGAAACCTTAAAACTTTGTTTAGTATCAAAAAGAAAAAAATACCAAAAATACTCAAAAATAGTGAGAAAATCAAAATTCAATGAAAGACTTGATCAAGAAGCTGGAGCAGGGTTGATTTTGGATTGCCCTTGGTTTAGATCTTCATGGGAAGCTATAGGTTGAGTTCTCAGTCCTTGGTTCTCATTTTTCACTTGGAATCCATTTTGTAAGCCTTTTGTTCCATTCTAGCATTTCACTGTTTAAGTCACTTATTAGCCTAAATCTTTGTATCTTTATGATTCGTAGTTGTAGTTAAGTAAAATTAAACAATAAAACAGTTTGCTTCTTCTCTTTAATTTGTATTTACTAAAAACCTTAGTTTAACAGTTAAATTAGCATAATTGTCATTTCTTAGTTTAATGATGTTATTGTTGTTGTTTAGTGCTTATTTAGTCTCATTAAATGATAATTTAAGGTCTTGAATCAATGGCATGGTCTTAATCTGTAAAACCTTTTCAAAATCACAAGTTCAATTTGATAAAAGGGTGTTTGTATTTGCTGTGTTATTTGTATTAGAGGCTATATGTGTTGTTGCTTGTTGTTGTTCTGTGTCACATAAGCATCTAAGAACTTAGTGCAATAAAGAAAACCAGTGCTCACTTGTTAAAAAGTCAAAATCTTCTTTAATCTCACTTAGGTTGTTAACTGTTAGGATTTAGAGTATAAATTTCATCAGAGTTGTTCATAACCAGTGAATCTAGCTTAATTTCATCTTAACATAGCTTATTACAACATAATCAGTGAGTAGGATTGATCTAAAGTTCATCAAAGTCAAACCTTTAGTGTAATTTAAAAAGTCAAAATTTCAGTTTAGTCGTTTTTGAATAAAATAGATCATTTTTTATAGGACTTAATTTTAGCTTTCAAAATATGAGCTTTTAGGATTATAAACTTTAGTTGCTCATCTTAATCACAGTATTTTTTATAATTTCCAGTTAGCTAGTTAAACAGCTTATTTCTTAGCTTATTTTAAGCCCTTTTCTAAAAATGTGTCATGTGCACAGTTGAGCTAGCTTTTCCATAAGCTTGTCAAAAGCTCATTAGTAAGTTCCAGCTTGTGTACTTTAGCTTTTTGTGTAGCTTAACTACCCATATCTTTAGTCCAGTGCTTAATTTCAACTTTGTAGCTTATTTAATAGGGCTGCTACTAGCTTTTAAGTTGTCCCATTTCTTGTGTAAACTGCTTACTCAGTGTACTTAAGCCACTTTCACAAGCTCACACAGAGCTTATTAGTGGGACCCAGGCATTGAACCTTGGCTTTTTGGAAAGCCAATCTAGCCATCTAAAAGGTCCAAAGCTTATTTTTCCCTTTCTAGCTTATTTGGTAGGACTGCTAGTTGCTTTTTGTTTGTCCCAATACACTCAGTATACTGAGTCATTAATCAGTGTTTACAAGCTTTTTCTCAAGCTCTTCATAAGCTCTCCAGTAGACCAAAGTGTTTGAGCTTGGACTTTTTGGAAAGCTCACCAACCCATCTTGCTACTTCAGTTTTAATTTTGAGCTTTTAGCTTATTTAATAAGCTTAAATTGCTTCTAGATACGATCGCAGCTTGTTTGGTTGATAGGTTTAGGATAAGTGCTTATTTGCTTATCCTCGACTTATCGATGTGTTTCGTGTGCCTTTTAGCTTAATATAAGTAGCTTTAGCTTATTTGTATCTTATTTTATCTTTGGTTCCAGTTTGTAAGTTTATTTGAGCTTAAAAAATCAAAATAAGCCATAAGCTCAACTGTTAAGCTCTTTAGCTTGCAAACTGCTTATTTTTAAGTTTCAAATTTTTTGTCTTTATTAAAGTTGCTTAATATCAGTAGTATAATAGGTTTATAAAAGAAAAAAAATACAAAAACATCATTTTAAAAATAGTGATAGCGTTTATTTAATAGAAATTAGCTTTTTAATTTTCTTTTCAGCTTATTATAAAGCACTTTCAGTTTTTATAATTTTCTTAGCTTTCTGTCACCATAGGATATTTATAGAAAAAATTTCATAATTTTCCTAGTTTGTTAAGTATTTATTAGAAATTAAAATAGTTAAAAAGTATTAAATAATTAATAATAAATAAATAAATAACATAAAAAATATCTTTTCAGTTTTAAAATTAGTTTTCTAATATTTTAGATTTTTCTAAGTTAAAATTTCATTTTTCTAGGTTAATTTTATATTTTCTTGTATTTAAGTGTATTTTAAATAATCAATAAATAGTAATTAATTAATAATAAATAGATAAAAAGTGTAATAAATATATTTTCAATTTTAAAATAAGTTTTATAATATTTTAGATTTTTCTAAGTCATAATTTCATTTTTCTAGCTTTATTCATATTTTATTATATTTTAAGATATTTTTAAATAGTTTGAAATAGTTTTTAATTAATAATAATTAAATAAATAGTTATAAAAATAATTTTAATTTTCTAGTAATTTTCTTTTATTATTAGGATTTTAAAAATATCATTTTCATATCCATAGGTGTTTTATTCTTTTAAATTTACGTTTTATTTTTCCTAGTTTGTTTAGTATTTATTAGAATTTAAAATAGTTAAAAAGTATTAAATAATTAATAATAAATAAATAAAAAACATAAAAAATATCTTTTCAGTTTTAAAATTAGTTTTCTAATATTTTAGATTTTTCTAAGTTAAAATTTCATTTTTCTAGGTTAATTTTATATTTTCTTGTATTTAAGTGTATTTTAAATAATCAATAAATAGTAATTAATTAATAATAAATAGATAAAAAGTGTAATAAATATATTTTCAATTTTAAAATAAGTTTTATAATATTTTAGATTTTTCTAAGTCATAATTTCATTTTTCTAGCTTTATTTCATATTTTATTATATTTTAGGGTATTTTTAAATAGTTTAAAATAGTTTTTAATTAATAATAATTAAATAAATAGTTATAAAAATAATTTTAATTTTCTAGTAATTTTCTTTTATTATTAGGATTGTAAAAATATCATTTTCATATCCATAGGTGTTTTATTCTTTTAAATTTACGTTTTATTTTGTACGTTTACGTAAAATTTAATAATCGTACGTATTTACGTTTGTTTAATCTGATTGTTGTGCTTTACAATTCTGTATCCAAATTCCATTCCAATCAATCAGTAGTGTAATTATAAACCAAAATCTTTACAGATCATTATCGTTAGTGATCATTCGACATCTGAACGTTTTCAAACACCATTAATCCTCCGTGGGACTTAACGACCCGGGAATCCACTATATTCCACCGTGCTAATACTTATCGGGGACCACCGGTTTTAACCGAATCTAACATACAAAACCGAATCGAACCAACCTAGAATTAACCAAGGTTATCAAAACCAAGGTAATTTCTATCCGGACCAAATCAAGGTTTCCAACATCAAGGAACCTTAATCAAAACAATTTCAATCGAGGGAATCAATTTCGAGGAAATGTAAATCCTAACCAAGGGAATTTTCAACAACAAGGTCATAATCAAAACATACGACCTCAAATTTCCTCTACCTCCTCCAATACCATCATCGATGAGTTATTGAAGCAATTCATGAAATCCAAGATGAAATGAACAGGTTGTTGGTCGGTCGGATCACCGATCTAAAGAAGTCTTTAAATGATCAACCCTCGGGCTCGTGAAAACTTCCGAGCAACACGATCGCTAACCCGAGGGCAATACAAAGCGATCACAACCGAAGTGGTGTTTCATACAATGGACCCGCTATTCCTACTACCTCTTCTTCTCTCCGAAGGTAGTGGAAAGTGAACACGAGGCAACAAAGGACAAGGAACTTCCTACTAATAACGGAGGTACCAACGATGTCCATCCTCAAGTTGTCCCGAAACCCAAATCCAACCGGGAGTTGTTTTGAACCTCCGGTAGCTCCGTTGAAAATCCCAATCCAAATCTTCTATTCCTTACCCATTACGTTTGAATGAGCAAAAGCTCCGCGAAAAGCCGGTCATCAAATGGACAATTTTTTCAAATTTTCCAAGAACTACATTTTGACATAAGCTTTGCGGATGCTATCATGCCGATGCCCAAGTTTGCATCAACTCTCAAACACATGTTAAGCAACAAGGAAAAGCTGTTTGAAATGGCTAAAACTCCTCGAGCGAGCGCTTTCGTGATTCATTAAAGAAGCTTCGAGAAGCTTGGAGATCCTAGAAAATTTCTCTTACCTTGTGTATTTCCGTGAATGGTTGAATGCTTTGCCTTAGCCGATCTTGGTGCAAGAATCAATCGATGCCTCTTTCGATATGGAAGAAACTTTCTCTCCGGACCTTACTCCTACATGCATGACTCTCGAGCTTGCGGATCGTACAATATCCCGTCCACTTGGCATTGCCGGGCGATTCGTGAAAGTAGGAAAGTTCCATTTTCGGTGACTTTGTGGTTGTTGACTTCGATGCGATCATCGGATTCCTCTCATTGTTGGACGAGGATTCACGAGAACGGGCGTGCTCTCATTGATGTATTTGAGCAAGAAATCACATTACGTGTTGGTAATGAAGTCATCACCTTTAACCTTGATCAAACTTGAGGTACTCCGCAAACTATGATTACGAGTCGGTTAACCGAATAGATATCATTGATGTTGCTTCGAAGAGTACTCTCAAGAAGTTCTTGGTTATGATCATAATTCTTTGGTGATAATATCACTCATTCATCTCAACCATCATTGCCAATTCTACTCCTTCTCACGCCATTTGAGGAAAGTGACTTCATCTTAGAAGAGATTGAAGCATACTTGTCTAGTGATTCGGTTTCATGGAAATTGATCACGCTCCAATTGACATCGAGGAGATATTCTTATCATTGAGAAGTTGCTTAATGATGATCCATCATCACTCCCTCCCGTCGAGCTTCATAACAAGGAAGTCAAGTCGGTTGAGAAAATTGAAGAATTTCACGAGGTTGAACTTAGGACTTACCACCTCATCTCGAGTATGCATTTCTTGAGGGTGATGAAAATTACCCGTCATTATTGCTCGAGATTTGAGTAAAGATGAAAAGATCGCTCATAAAGGTCTTGAAGTCACACAAGCAAGCAATTGCTTGGAAACTCTCCGACATTAAGGGTATCAACCACGAATTTTGTACTCACAAAATCTTGATGGAGGATGACTTCAAACCAAGAAGATTAAACATCGAGAAGGTGAATCAAAAATCCATGATGTTATTAAACAAGAGGTTCACAAACTTCTTGATGCGAGGATTAATTTACCCGATCTCGGATAGTCCTTGGGTTAGCCCAATTCATTGTGTTCCTAAAAGGGTGGCATAAGCTGTTGTCACAAATGAATAAAATGAGTTAATTCCAACTCGGCCGGTAACGGATGGCGTGTTTTCATTGACTATCGTAAGTTGAATGGCGCCACCGAAAAGACCATTTTCCTCTACCCTTCATGGACCAAATGCTTGAGAGATTAGCGGGGAATGAATACTATTGTTTCCTTGATGGTTTCTCGGGTTATTTTCGATCCCCATTGATCCACGGGATCAAGAAAAGACCACATTCACCGCCCATACGGAACTTTTGCCTACTGACGTATGCCTTTTGGCCTATGTAATGCTCCGCACGTTCCAACGATGTATGATGGCCATTTTCCACGACATGATCGGGGAAACAATGGAGGTGTTTATGGATGACTTCTCAGTCATTGGGGACTCATTTCAAACATGTCTCTCCCATTTAGATAAAATGCTAAAACGGTGTGAAGACACCAATCTTTGCCTAAATTGGGAGAAGAGCCACTTTATGGTCAAAGAAGGCATAGTCCTTGGCCATAAAATTTCAAAAAATAGGATTGAGGTAGATAGAGAAAAAGTCGATGTTATTGCTAAATTGCCTCATCCTACTACCGTCAAAGGTATTAGGAGTTTTTTTAGGTCATGTCGGTTTCTATCGCAGATTTATACAAGATTTTTCTAAAATCGCTTGACCTATGACCCATCTTCTTGAAAAAGATGCTCCTTTTATCTTCTCACCGAGTGCATCGAGCTTTTGAAACATTAAAGAAAAAGCATCAAGCACCCATTCTCGTTGCTCGGCGGGACTTGCCTTTTGAGCTCATGTGCGATGCAAGTGATTTTGCTATCGGTGCGGTTCTGGGCAACGAGATCCAAGCATTTTCAGCCTATCCACTACGCGAGTAAGACTATGATGAAGCTCAAACCCATTACACCACCACGTAAAAAGAGCTACTAGCCGTGGTGTATGCGTTTGAGAAGTTTCGCCATACTTAATCTTGACCAAATGTGTGGTGTATACGGATCACTCGGCTCTCAAATATCTCTTTGCAAAACAAGATGCAAAGCCGAGATTGCTCCGTTGTGTTCTCCTCCTACAAGAATTTGATATCATTATACGTGATAAAAGGAGTTGAGAACACAGTCTGGCGATCATCATCCTGTCTAGAAAACCTCACCAAGATGTTTTCGAGAAAAGGAAATAAATGAAACATTTCCTCTCGAGACACTCAATGCGGTTTCTTTTCGTGGAAACTCTACTACCCCATGGTTTCTTGACCGCAAATTACCATGCGGGTAACTTCATAGTGAAAGGAATGTCAACCCAACGAAGAACAAATTCTTCAAGGATGTAAAACATTACTACGGGATGACCCTACTTATTCAAAATCTGTGCGGATCAAGTCATCCGACGGTGTGTTTATGGACGGAAGTTATGGACATTCTCAAAGCTTGCCATCTTTGGACCCACGGGGCCATCATAGTCCAAACTACACCGCCAAAAGGTGTTTGATTCCGGGTTTTATTGGCCCACAATTTACAAGGATGCCCATGAATTTGTCAAAACTTGTGATGCCTGTCAACGTCACGGAAATATCTCACAAAGAAATGAAATGCCGCAAAATGCCATTCAAGTTTGTGAGATCTTTGACATCTGGGGCATTGACTTTATGGGGTCATTTCCATCATCTCGAGGAAACAAATACATACTTGTGGTTGTTGACTATTTGTCAAAATGGGTTGAAGCGAAAGCTTTACCTACCAATGATGCCCGAGTAGTTGTGAAATTCTTAAAATCTCTTTTTGCTAGGTTTGGAACTCCATGAGCTATAATCGTGATCGTGGTACGCATTTACGCAATGACCAATTCGATCGAGTCATGCAAAAGTATGGTGTAACCCACCGTATCTCTCGCGCACCACCCCAAACAAGTGGGCAAGTTGAAGTTTCCAACCGTGGTATAAAAAGAATTCTAGAAAGGACAAGTGGCGAAAATCGTGCATCCTGGTCGGATAAACGGATGACGCTCTGGGCCTTCCGTCTGACTTATAAAACACCAATTGGGTGTACTCCATACAAGCTAGTGTACGGAAGGCGTGTCATCTGCCGATTGAGCTAGATCACAAAGCATCTTGGGCCTTGAAACATGCCAATTTCGATATTCGAGACGGTGGTGATCACAGAAAAGTTCAAATGAATGAATTAAATGAACTCCGTGATCAAGCATACGAGAACTCTTTAATCTACAAACAAAAGACAAAGAAGATTCATGACTCCAAAATCAAGAACCGCGTTTTCAACGTTGGTGATCGAGTCCTTCTTTTCAATTCAAGATTAAAGATTTTCTCGGAAAACTAAAATCCGCCGGTCTCGGACCATTCACCATCACTAAAGTATTTCCTTATGGAACTATTGAGTTATCTCAACCCGATGGTCCAAATTTTAAAGTGAATGGTCATCGATTAAAACACTATTTTGGAGAGGACATTCCACCTGTGGTTGTCCCGGATTTACAAACTTTCCCCATGATCCAATGAATGCGAGGATCGAGTCAAGCTAATGACTCGGTAATCAAAAACAGTAGTTAAACATGGGTTTTCACCCGTGTGTACCACCCTAGTGTGGGGGAGTTGCCCCACGCTGTTGTATATAAGTACTCTTTAAAAAAAATGTGTATATATCAAAAATAAAATAATGGCCGAAGTATTTCCCTTTTACGTTCTATGTTTTGGCATAACAGCCGGTACTTTGAATATTGAGGGCAATATTCAATTCCGATTGGGGGGGAATTCTCACTAATTTTATCATGTAATTATACCACCCAATTTCCCCAATTTTGGCCAAATTTTTTTTTGGAGTAAGTGTTTTTCACTTACTCAATAAATGGTAATCGATCCGCCATGTCTAACCCACATAAGGATTGGCTAATCCGAGAACAAACGGCTCTTGGTAAAGATTTATCAAATCCGTTAATGGCTTGCAATTTGCCCAAAATTGTATGGTGTTCAAATTTCACCGTATCCTTAAAAGTGAAGAGTTGGCTAGCCCGCAAGTTTATGGCTTGTGGTAAAGGCGATTGGAAAACCATAATTGGTAATCGACTCACCAAAGATAATATTGATAATTTATCTAAGAGTTGGCTAGTCCGAAGCAAGCGGCACGGTAAAGACAATCAAAACCGTTGAAAGTTGGTGATTTGCTCAAAATCATTTGGTTATCATTGTACCAAGGTTCTTACTTGAACTTAAACAATTGGCTACTCGAGTAATGGCTTTTAGTAAAGAGATGAAATCCATTAAGTTTTCTCAAAATATTGCTAGGGACTAGCAATATCTTAGTGTGGAGGATTGATGAGTGTGCAAATACTCATCATTTTATACCTTTTAGGCGCAAAACATCGAAAACACTCGAAATGCATCAAATGATAAAATATCACAAATAAGTGTTTATGTGTTTTAAATGCAAAAATACCAAAATCAGATGAAAAACATACCAAGTTTGCATAATTGGCAGTTTTAGTCCCCCAAGTTTTAAAAGTTGTCAAAAATAGTCCCTGGAAAATCAAAATAAAGCAAAATATCATTTAAGGTCCATAGGATTCAAAAATTGTCAAAACAAACCCTTCAAAGATTAAAAATTACAAAATGGCAACTTTGGTCCCTCAATTTTGAAAAATGTCAAAAATAGTCCTCGGATATTAAAAAATGGAAAATAATCAAATGTGGCCCTTGAAAAGTTGCAGGTTCAGTCCTCATAAATCGAAAATTACATAAATAGTCCTTGTATATCAAACCAAACCAGGACCTCTTTTGTTATTAACCCACCGCCCAACACACAAACCCAAGCCCAACCCAATCACTGACCCTTGACCCTTGACCCCTTGAGCCGATCCAATATCCTTTTGACCCCTGCCAATATACCATTTTGAACCCTTTCCTATTATTAAAAGCGGGTCAACGAAAGTCAAATACTGGACCAGCTGTTCATCTCTCTCACACGAATCCCGCCAAACCGGATCTGACTATCCACCTTACGGTTTTCATTTCCACCTTTCCACCCCACCTTTACACTGTTTAACCACTCCTAACACCTCCACATCCTCCCAAAATTCTTTAAATGCAAAAACACGCTCAAAGATATTTTGGCGCCAAAATGAAAAATGGGCGGTCTTGATGATTTGGAAGGATCAATGGTTGGAAATAGGGGAAGCAATCAGAGGTCGACAAAGAGTTGAAAAGATCTTTATAAAGAAGATAAGAAGCAATGTGGAATGTATCTAGTGTAATCTTTAATTTTCTTAGTCGTTTTAATCAATTTAAGCTTTCGATTGTAATTTCAACCTTTCAAGTACTTTATTTATCAAGTTCGATGTATTTCAAACCTTGTTCAATAAGCAATTTCGGTTTATGTTCACAATTTCGGTTTGTGCAATTTTCAAGTTCAAAAATCCCATGTTAGCTTAAAGTTGTTAGTAGTTAATGTTATGGACTCATAAGCTCATATAAGCTCCTCGAAAGCTTTCTAAAGCTTTTAGAAACCTTAAAACTTTGTTTAGTATCAAAAGAAAAAATACCAAAAATACTCAAAAATAGTGAGAAAATCAAAATTCAATGAAAGAATTGATCAAGAAAATTTGGAGCGAGGTTGATTTTGGATTGCCCTTGGTTTAGAGCTTCTTGGAAGCTATAGGTTGAGTTCTCAGTCCTTGGTTCTCATTTTCACTTGGAATCCATTTTGTAAGCCTTTTGTTCCATTCTAGCATTTCCTTTGTTTAAGTCACTTATTAGCCTAAATCTTTGTATCTTTATGATTCTTAGTTGTAGTTAAGTAAAATTAAACAATAAAACAGTTTGCTTCTTCTCTTTAATTTGTATTTACTAAAAACCTTAGTTTAACAGTTAAATTAGCATAATTGTCATTTCTTAGTTTAATGATGTTATTGTTGTTGTTTAGTGCTTATTTAGTCTCATTAAATGATAATTTAAGGTCTTGAATCAATGGCATGGTCTTAATCTGTAAAACCTTTTGAAAATCACAAGTTCAGTTTGATAAAAGGGTGTTTGTATTTGCTGTGTTATTTGTATTAGAGGCTATATGTGTTGTTGCTTGTTGTTGTTCTGTGTCACATAAGCATCTAAGAACTCAGTGCAATAAAGAAAACCGATTGCTCACTTGTTAAAAGTCAAAATCTTCTTTAATCTCACTTAGGTTGTTAGCTGTTAGGATTTAGAGTATAAATTTCATCATAGTTGTTCATAACCAGTGAATCTAGCTTAATTTCATCTTAACATAGCTTATTACAACATAATCAGTGAGTAGGATTGATCTAAAGTTCATCAAAGTCAAACGTTTAGTGTAATTTAAAAAGTCAAAATTTCAGTTTAGTCGTTTTTGAATAAAATAGATCATTTTTTGTAGGACTTAATTTTAGCTTTCAAAATCTGAGCTTTTAGGATTATAAACTTTAGTTGCTCATCTTAATAACAGTATTTTTTATAATTTCCAGTTAGCTAGTTAAACAGCTTATTTCTTAGCTTATTTTAAGCCCTTTTCTAAAAATGTGTCCTGTGCACAGTTGAGCTAGCTTTTTCATAAGCTTGTCAAAAGCTCATTAGTAAGTTCGACTTGTACTTTAGCTTTTGTGTAGCTTAACTACCCATATCTTTAGTCCGAGTGCTTAATTTCAACTTTGTAGCTTATTTAATAGAAATTTGCTACTAGCTTTTAAGTCGTCCCATTTCTTGTGTAAACCGCTTATCTCGGTGTCGTAAGCCACTTTCACAAGCTCACACAGAGCTTATTAGTGGGACCCAGGCATTGAACCTTGGCTTTTTGGAAAGCCAATCTAGCCATCTAAAAGGTCCAAAGCTTATTTTTCCCTTTCTAGCTTATTTGGTAGGACTGCTAGTTACTTTTTGTTTGTCCCAATACACTCAGTATATACTGAGTCATTAATCAGTGTTTACAAGCTTTTTCTCAAGCTCTTCATAAGCTCTTCGGTAGACCAAAGTGTTTGAGCTTGGACTTTTTGGAAAGCTCACCAACCCATCTTGCTACTTCAGTTTTAATTTTGAGCTTTTTAGCTTATTTAATAAGCTTAAGTTGCTTCTAGATACGATTTGCAGTCTGTTTGGTTGATAGGTTTAGGATAAGTGCTTATTTGCTTATCCTCGACTTATCGATGTGTTTCGTGTGCCTTTTAGCTTAATATAAGTAGCTTTAGCTTATTTGTATCTTATTTTATCTTTGGTTCCGGTTTGTAAGTTTATTTGAGCTTAAAAATCAAAATAAGCCATATGTTTAAGCGTTAAGCTCTTTAGCTTTCAAAGCTGCTTATTTTTAAGTTTCAAAATTTTGTCTTTATTAAAGTTGCTTAATATCAGTAGTATAATAGGTTTATAAAGAAAAACACAAAAACATCATTTTAAAAATAGTGATAGCGTTTATTTAATGAAATTAGCTTTTAATTTTCTTTTCGACTTATTATTAAGCACTTTCAGTTTTATAATTTTCTTAGCTTTACGTCACCATAGGATATTTATAGAAAAATTTCATAATTTTCCTAGTTTTTTAGTATTTATTAAATTTAAAATAGTTAAAAGTATTAAATAATTAATAATAAATAAATAAATAACATAAAAATATCTTTTCAGTTTTAAAATTAGTTTTCTAATATTTTAGATTTTTCTAAGTTAAAATTTCATTTTCTAGGTTAATTTTATATTTTCTTGTATTTAAGTGTATTTTAAATAATCAATAAATAGTAATTAATTAATAATAAATAGATAAAAGTGTAATAAATATATTTTCAATTTTAAAATAAGTTTTATAATATTTTAGATTTTTCTAAGTCATAATTTCATTTTCTAGCTTTATTTCATATTTTATTATATTTTAGGGTATTTTAAATAGTTTAAAATAGTTTTTAATTAATAATAATTAAATAAATAGTTATAAAAATAATTTTAATTTTCTAGTAATTTTCTTTTATTATTAGGATTGTAAAATATCATTTCATATCCATAGGTGTTTTATTCTTTTAAATTCGTTTTATTTTATGCCACGTAAAATTTAATAATCGTCACGTATTACGTTTGTTTAATCGATTGTTGTGCTTTACAATTACGTATCCAAATTCCATTCCAATCAATCAAGGTGTAATTATAAACCAAAATCTTCTGATCATTATCCTTAGTGATCATTCGACATCGAACATTTTCAAACACCATTAATCCTCCGTGGGACTTAACGACCGGGAATCCACTATATTCAAGGAAATTGCATTGGTTTTAGACCGTTTGAATTTTATTACGGTTGACCATTCACAAGTGGTTGACTTGTGAAATAAACTTGACAGTTTGAAGCGAATCACTACTCGACAGATCCTTGATTCCAAAGGTGTTGTACCCCAAACGAGTGCAATTAATGCTAGGAAGTCATACAAGAAATGGCTGATCATTCTCAAAAGTAGCATGATGGAACCTCTACTAGGATTCTAAGCAGTGACACTTCTAATGTGTATGCTGCTACTCAAGCTTAACTGAACAATCTTAGTAGAGAACTCAAGAAAGTGAATGAAAAAGTGTATGCGGCTCATGTTGGGTGTGAATTATGCAACGAACCTCATTACACTAAGGACTGTCCATCAAGAGAAGAAGGGAAGACGCTTGAAGAAGCCTATTACGCTCAATATAGAGTGCCATTTCAGCCATCAGGATGGTATAAAGCAGCTACTTTAGGATTTTACCAAAGGGACAATGGAAATATGTCATATCAAGAAAAGAGGCAGACTTTGGAAGAATCTATGAATAAATTCATGGCTGAAGTTGGAAAAATACATGAAGAAAAGTCTGATTTGATCAAAGAAATTTGAGCTTCAACAGATGCTTCCACCAGAAATCAAAGAGCTTCGATCAAAGCATTGGAAATTCAAATTGGGAAAATGAGCAAGGTACTTCAAGAAAGGGGATCTGGTAATTTACTAGGATCAACTAAGACTAACCCAAGAGATCATGTCAAGCCAATCACAACTACTGAAGAAGCTTTGTCTAATGTCCTTTTCTCGGCGTTTATTGGAAAGTAGAAATGATGTGAAGCCAAAATTCTTCTTTAACTCTTCCATTAGTTTAAGAAGACTGCTCAAGGAGAAGTCAAGAATAGGATAGGAGACTAAAGCTACCATGAAAGGAGAATGCTCTACTATTGCTCAAGACGCTTTGCCTCATAAGGAGAAAGACCTGGGAGTTTTACCTTACCTTTTAGCATTAATGATATGTGTTTCAATAAAGCCATAGCTGACTTAGGAGCTAGTGTTAGTGTCATGACTTATTCAACTTTTACCAATCTAGGTCTAGGAAAATTATCTCCTACTAAATTAATAATTGAATTGAGTTATAAGACTGTGGAATGTCCCGAGGGTATTGCTGAAAATGTTTTAGTTAAAATTAAAAAAATTGTCTTTCTAGTAGAGTTTGTTGTTTTAGATATGTCCGAGGATATCAAAATCCCATTGATCCTTGAAAGACCATTTTTGTCTACTGCGCGTGCTAAGATTGATGTGTTTAAAAGAAAATTATCTTTAAGAGTAGGGGATGACAAATTAGTTTTTAAGAGTGAAGATCCTGCTAAAAGCATAATTAAGAGTATTTAAGTGCTAGGATTGTGGGAACATATATAAATTGACTTAGAAGCTAGGCTAATGGGCGAAACATTGATTCAAAATAGATCACAAGACCCGAATTATGGAGACTACATAGAATTAAATGATCTAAATGAACCATTAGAGCTTGATGATCAAGTGATAAAGGATGTAGGAGCCGAGATTGAGGAAGGAGAAATTATGGACATACCAGAAGTTAACATGATTACTACTAGGAATTATGATGAAACTGAGGGATATCATATTTTTGTGATTATGGTAGCAAAATCCACATTGATTGTGCTTACAATTTGCAATTCTCGAGCATGGTAGGTTACAAATATGTCAACGTAAACTTTTTCCCTGTTTTCCAATTAATTTTATCTCTAAAGATTTTTATGACTCTATTATAAAGGGAAGCTTGAATACAAAGGAAATAATGTAGTAGGAGCTTTTATTAATGTGCCTATTTTTGTTGGGAATTTTTCTATTGTTACAGATTTTGCTATAGTTGAAAATATGAATGCTTATCGTGACAAGGACATGGGAGATATTATCGTTGGAATGCCATCCTGTAGGGTTGGCAATGTTGAAGCAAAAAGGTTCGAAGGAATGATCACCCTACATAATGGCAATGATAGAGTTACTTTTTAGATTGCTCGTTTGCACCCAAGATTTAAGTATCACTGTAATGAGAAGTGTAAAAATATTTGGCCATTGCTCCAGGTAAACACTAGTGACATATTGAACGGTGTTAAGTACCCATATAAAAAGTTGAAAAGTTTCTACAATGTAGTAGTGAATTTCGGACCTGAATACGTTCAAGACAATATTGAAGAAGAGCTCACTCGTGAACATGCGAGTTTTCATGGAATAGATTAGAAGCTAAAGATGAGTCTAACTTAAAGAATATGGAATAAAGAGAAGTGCTTCCCAGGAGACAACCCGGAATGTTATTTTCTGATTTTTTTTGTCGAGTCTGTCAGACCTGGACATCTATACGGTGTATCCATAATCATGGATATGGGTATCAACTGTACTAGTCATATATACATATATATATATATATATATATATATATATATATATATATATATATATATATATATATATATATATATATATATATATATATATATATATATATATATATATATATATATATATATATATATATATGTATGTATTATTTTATAGTATTTTTATTTCTGCACTTGTGAACTTTTTGTCAGTTACTTTAATATGACGTATCCAAGTTTTTGGATACGGCGCGTTTAACTTCTGACCCGTACTTTATTTTTTTATTCCATGCTCGATACGGCATATCCTATACCATGGATACGGCGTATCGATTGACCTGATGATTTCCAGTTTTTATTTTTAACTATCGATTATCATAGACACTAGCTGTGATTTTCTCTAATATTAACACGGTGGAGTACTAAGATTACGACGGAAGTGGTGGTTCACATATATGCTTTATTTTCAGTGTTTCGTAGTCATGTGGGGATTCAGACGCCCTTACACACAAGAAAATAAAAAGTTGCTTACAAACACATCGTGGAGGATCATACCGAATAAATCTCAAGGGAGTTCTCGTTCTAATTCTTTACATTTCCTGTATATAATTTTCAATTTACACAACGAGGAAGTTGTTTATCTTAAGCAGGGGTATGGAGAATTAGAACATTATATGTCCGCAATTTTTAAAAAATATGCCTAATATATGCTTAAAATTTAAAAAACAATTAGCATGTTTTTGTGAAATTAAAAGTTGCATAACTCGCACACATAACCCTTATTTTCATATTGTGAGAATTAAGCTTATTCTGTTTTCATTATTTTTACCCAAATTCCACAAAAATATGAGTGTGCTGGTGACTTGCAATAAACTTTAGAACCTCGCTTGGTATACTATTCGAGACCACCATAATGAGTATTATTGATATAATTGGAGTGACTTGTCAAAGTAGGTAAATTTATAGGATTACACCCAAATGGCCTATGTCATTTACATATTTTGTGATATTAACTAATTACATTGGTTAGTTAACCCCCGTATAAAACTCTTTTGTTACTCTCATTTTTAGAGTAAGACACCCATAGAAAAACCCTCGGAGCCATTCCTTTCGTTTCTTACACTAATGTTAATTTGTATCGTTACACCTATATACATTAGCCTACCTTATAGGTTAAAGTCCGTGGTTGGTTACTTTTTCTTATCTTTGGTTAGGCCAGGAATTGCACATCACAATGGGAATGTGAAATTAGTTATTTTTTAAAATTTTTGTGTATTTACTACTATCACTATTATTTTTATATCTGAAGTTTTGAAGTATACGAAAAAAATCCCGGTGAATTATAATGGTGAAGTGGTGAAATTTTACACCATTAGTTGTTTCTTTCTTAAAAAAATGAGATTGTGAGACAATCGGGTTGTCTAAACTTAACCAATTCTATATTTTGAGCTAATCGATTATTTGTTGGTACGTATTAGAAACCAACGATATAAAGTTTTATTGTATTTTATTAGAAGTTGGTCTCAATAAACTAACTTCATAGTTTTGTATTAGTGGTCGATAACGCAACTATTTGTTTTATTATATTTATGGATTGCAAGGGAGTTGGCCGTTAAGGGAACGCCAACTAAGGTTTATTTTATAAGATGATGTTTAAGACATCATTGAGGTATAACTCGTGTCTACCTACTAAAACGTGAGTTAGTCTATGATTAGTGTATTTTTCATGGGAAGGTCGGAAAATAATTAACCGCATGTTTATTATTTGGACTTGATAACGCTACACGCGTCGCTCGGGGTCAAAGGAACTTCCTTTTCTTGAGCAAGTTTTATAACACCTAGGCGGTGAACCTAATCGTTGTAGTGTAGTATTAGGGTAAACCACGGTATTGATATCATTCTCTAGGGAATAGTGTCGTTAGGCTGAAGTGTATGTCGATTTAAGTCTAAAGATGAGGGATGATTATTTTTGTATTTTTATATTTTATGAATCTCGGTTTTGGAAGGGAGGTTGGAATTAGTTGCTAGTCAACTATTCCAAAAGATACTAACTAACTTAGGGGTCTACCAGGAACGTGAAGCGTATCCACTTATGATGTATTACTCCTTGCTAGCTATCCAATTCTACCTACTGAATTGTCACGTCCTATTGATGGTTGAATTGTCACGTCGTTATTCTTAACGCGTTGTGTGTCTAAAGTCGTAGGGTATGCGTTTCTCCCTAACTCTTTGAACTTACCAAAGGGTCTCGTCTACAAAACCCACTAGGGATAATAAACTCTTACTCTAAGGCACTCTTTGGATGGTTTAGCCTACAACTACTCAAGTAATTATATTCTAAGGTTCACAAGATGAATCAAGCATTAAGTACACAACGAATGACCTATCGCATTACTAGATCATTAACAATTAAGATAAGAGACAACCAATCAAACAAGAGATGTGGGATGCAAGAATTATAAACTAAACCAATTAGACTCATTGAAATTGTCACACCCTAATGATGAAGATAGACACAAGCATCACTAAGAAATCAATAAGATCTAATTAATTGTATACAAGTTTCATACAATCATAAGCAAACACTAGGTGAATTAGCCAAGCATAATTAATGAAGAGTAAGCAACAATCATGATAATTGAAGACATACCATATGATTGAATTAACAAACAAACCATTACACGATGTTTATAGAGTGTTTGAAACCCTTGTTCTTTGGAAAAACACCTACCTAAACCCTAGAAAGCGGACTTAGGGTTTAGGGCTTACAAAAAGTGGAGTTATAATGTTATATTTATAGGCGATTTTACGTGACGAAAGCGATGATGGCGTCACACTTATAGTAGTGACGGCACACACCATTTTTTCAACAAATTGTAGATTTTCTCGTTCGGTCGCGTGGGCTTTTGAACCACCTAAATCCGAGTTCGTATGCAAAAGTTATGGCCAAAACAATATCAACTACTTGCAGCGCATCTTGTGATAGTCTTGATCACCTTGGACGGTGTCACCTTGTGGTTGTGACGCTGCGCTTTCCTCGACGCCGCCAAGTGTAACAAAGCAATTTAGCTCTTGAGCCGTCACAAAGTGCTCGACGGCGTCAAGAATAACACCGACGCGTCCCTTATGTTTTCAGACTTTGAGTGTCTCGATTCGACTTTGGCCATTTTCTTCAGATAATCGCGCCTTTTCGTCCAAATAAGTGCCATTACTGACGGTTTGCCTTCAAGAGACCTAAAAGTGAAAAGGAACGATATTAAGCAATAACGGATACAAAAGTGATCAAATAAGGGCTTAAACGACCCTCAAAAGGTACATTTTAAAACCTTATCAAATATCCTTACACTTGGTATTTGCTTGTCCTCAAGCAAATGTGCTTTTAGCCAATTAATTTATATGCTAGGGGTCATGAATCATTGGTTTAAAACAGTCCACAACACATATAAGCCCCGCAAAAGTCATAAAAAGCTCGGAAATGACATACTAGCACCTCACATGGGGTGTTTGGATACTCACATCTCTCGGGTGTATATGAAATATAGCAAATTGGAAATGGAAGATAAACACTCATTAACCGGTCCTAGTACATAAATTACCATAGGCTTGAGAATAGATCAAACCTCCATCGCTTTGGCGTAAACACCTAGGAAAGACTATCAAAGAGGTCTTTAAATGGTTGTAACGTTAGGCTTACGGTAGGAAACAAAGGGTTTGGTGGGATAGGCTATTTAGTGGTGGCAAGTCAAAATCTATATGTTAAATGCACACGAAGAATGGCGTTGCTAAGCCAAGACTAAACACTCTAAACTCTAGATAACCGAAATAAACAAATATAAATTTAAAGATAGATGTAGGATGGTAGCCTTTTTTTTTTTTTTTTTTTTTTTTTTACACTCTATTTTTTCTTTTTCTTTTTTTCTATTTTTTCTTTTCTATTTTTTCTATTTTTTTCATACACTTTTACTCTACCATCCTCTCGATAACATCAAAATAATAGGATTTATAGCACATCCTACACTTAAGTTTTATTACTCTAACACTAATATGACTGAATTGAAAAGATCAAAACACTTGAGTATGCGTTATTACGCAGATAAGGAATTGGCGTTCCCTTTAGTCATTTAAAACTTTAACTTTTCCCATGAGTCCCAATCATCCCAAAGCGTATACAAAGGATATGACTCGACTTAGCAACTCATGCAAGCAACTAGATAATTGAACTAAGGGTTTAGGGTGATAACAATAATGCACTAAAAGTGAGTGCATACAAGGTAAGCTAAGGCGATTTGGGTGTACATTTGGGGGTGGGGTGTAAACAATGCTTTTCATTGATATTCGGAAACCGAAACATCACGAGAACCGCGAAAAGGATAGGCTCGAGGGTTTAACTAGGGTATCGTGTACTAAAGATGAGTACAACGCAAAGGGTGTGGGGAATTACTCAACCGAAAGGAAGAAGTAATTATATTACGGGTATCAAACAAGGGTTATCCTAATGCCTCTTATCATTTAGTTATTCCTAACTACACAAGTGTAGTCTCACTAGCGATCTCGAATGCATCACAAAACAAGTTCTAGAATCTAATATACTACCGGTTCACACTCTAAGCATTAAAGATGAATGCTTTTAATTCCTACTAATCTAAGGGCGATCCTCACATTTTGGGTGGAATTTAGGTGGTAAAGGGTTTTGTGCTAGTCATGCAACTTCCTATCCGTGAGACGCTTTTGTTAAGACTAATGGCCCACTCCTATATGTCATGAAAAATTTTAAATTTGGTGCCAAAATTACCCTAACCGACATTTTCTCATGGTTTATTACACAAATACAATTGGCAAAGCAAACAATCAAGGATAAGCATAGTTTCAAAGTTCCTGCTTTATTTTCCTCCTACACTTAAACCTGAACGTTGTCCCCAATGTTCCCAAAGTATCAAAGTTATGATAATAGAAGGTAATAAAAAAATGAAAGAAACTAATACTCCCCTAATTAGCTCGGTAGGATCCGTGTGTGAAGTAGTGGTTACATATTTTCCAAGAAGAATGTATGCGTGAAAAGCTCCTTCCAATCTTATGTATCTTCTTCTTGATAAATAAAACCTGCACACTTTAAGAAAACAGACAACCCAACGCATCAAACCGAACAAACAAAAATCTCAACAAGATGTAATTCCAGACTTAAGTAAGATATAATGCTTGTGGAATGGATGTTTGTAGATTTTCTAGAAAATTGAGACTTGGAAAATTCCAAAAATTTATAAGTAGCACAGAAAACGAGAAAAGTAGTAAGCATTTTCTACTCCTCCTAACACCGTGCCTTGAGACCCTAATGCCGTCAGTTATCATGACAGAACCGGTGCGCATTTTACGAAAAAATTACGGAAAATTTATATCTTTAAAATGCGGAAAATTTCTCTGATAACATCCATTATGACTCGATACAAGCATTTGACTCTAACGAACACACATGTATATCTTTTAAATAATTGTAATTCTCATGTTCACGTTTCTTTTGAAAATGTGTAATCCTCCCTACACTTATCCCTTATGTAAAATACCTTTATATGTAATTAAGACGAGGTTAAAGACAAAATAAAGCATTTTACAAATTCAAACATGAGAATAAACAATTAATAAAAGATATACGATAAAATGAAAATGAAAACAAATACACATGGGTTGCCTCCCAAGAAGCGCTTGTTTTTTTTGAGTCACGAGCCCGACTCTACCCTTATTTAACGGATAAAGGGAGGTTTTCCTACACTTAAGTTTAAGTGCGGGTGATAGTAGCGATACACACCCTTAGGGTGGAAATATGCCACGTGAGGTGAAGGGGGTGTGAATGGCTTCCTTCATCCTAAAACTACCGGACTAAATTGGTTGATGGGTGGGTCGGTTCTCGCTTATTTAAGGATGGAAGTAAAGATTGAGGTTCCGGTTCATCAACACTAGGAAATTCCCTAGAACTAAGGGTAAGACTGAGACTACAAGTATTCAAACCTATATTCTCCAGTTGCGTTCGGTTCAAATGTTCTACCTCCATTGGGATTCCTAAAGTCTCTTCTACTACTTCCGGGTAAGTCACGTGCGGTGTGTATGCCTTAAATGATGGTGGAACTTGTGGGGTACCTTGTGGGTTTAGACTTTTCCCCTTATCCTCAATCACATCTACATCATCTATATGCTCATCATGTGCTATTTCCTTAGGTCGTGATGAAACCAAACTTAGTAATTGATCCAACTTATGGTTTAATGCTTGGTTGCTTTCCATAATATTTTCACAAATTTGGTCAGTTCTCCTAAGGGCCTCACTAAAAATAGTTTCTAAACACGGAGGTTGTTCACGAAAGTCTATCCTAGGTGAAGGCTCAAACGAAGCACAGGTTTCACTAGATGAGGTGTTTTGTGGACTTGATGGAATGGTGAAACCCTCAAAAGGTTTATGGACTTGGTTACTTTCTTCCCACCATCTTGAATAATCCGCTTTAGTAATATCATAATTTCTTCTGAAAAAACCTAATCGCGAATATAGTGGATTCGCTGCCTCCATAATGGTGAGCGGAAGAGTCAATGGACAAGTTTTACGAACAAAGGCACAAAGAAGGGGATAGACTACAAGGAAGCTAAAAAGAAAAAATCTCACTTGATAGGAATCTTGTGAGTAGACCTAAACGAGATAGAAATCAAGCCTAAACAATAACTATTCCCCGACAGTGGCGCCAAAACTTGATAACGCCACACAGCGTCATTCGGGGTCAAAGGAACTTCTTTTCTTGAGCAAGTTTTATAACACCTAGGCGATGAACCTAATCGTTGTATTGTAGTATTAGGGTAAGCCACGGGTATTGATATCATTCTCTAGGGAATAGTGTCGTTGGGGTGAAGTGTATGTCGATTTAAGTCTAAAGGTGAGGATGATTATTTTTGTATTTTATATTTTATGAATCTCGGTTTTGGAAGGGAGGGTGGAATTAGTTGCTAGTCAACTATTCCAAAAGATACTAACTAACTTAGGGTCTACCAGAACGTGAAGCGTATCCACTTATGATGTATTACTCCTTGCTAGCTATCCAATTCTACCCATGAATTGTCACGTCCTATTGATGGTTGAATTGTCACGTCCCCGATAACGCTCAAATTGTGCATGTTTTTAGTAGCGTTATCCGTGCTTTTATGTGTGTTATTTGGTTATAATCATATGCTTTTAATGCTTAATCGTTATCAAAGTCGTTTGCTAGTTCATTTGTAGCCAAGTACAGGAAAGTGGAGAAAAAGCGAAAAAGAACTAAAAATAAGATTTCTCCAAATCGAAGAATTCCGACAAAAGCAAGACTTGTGGAGTGTATTCGAGAAGATAAAGTCATCAAGTTAGTGGTCCAAAGACTCAATAATAAAGTTCAAGAAGAGGAAGCGAGAAAGAAATGAAGAAGAAGCTAAAACAAATACATATTGGAAGACTCGTTGTTCCCGACACACCTTCACCATTTTGGCCATAACTTTTGCATACGGACTCCGTTTGACCCCGGTTGTGACCACGGAAAGCTAAGAGAAAGATCTACAACTTTTCTGTTTATGAATTTTTGTGATTTTGCTCCAACCGATCGGTCGAGCCCCGCAACCGGATCCGGCTGGAGAGTGGTCAGAAGGCCAACCGATTCGGTTGGAGCCCAACCGGATTCGGTTGGAGGGCCTGTTTCAGCCATTTCTTCATTGTTAAGGTTCCAAACTTATTCCAAATGATTCTAGGTCATTCCTACATGTCTTCTAGTCCCTTCCAAGCTCCTTGGTGACCAAGAAATGCATTTATAACCCCTAGCCTTGGAAGTAGTATAAATAGAGGCCTTTGCAACCTCATTTCACACACCACAACTTGAGAGATCTTCTCTCACACCTATCTTACCACCAGTACTACTCTCTCAAAGCCTAAATTCATTCATAAAGTTCCAGGAAACTTTGGAGGTCCAAGAAGTCCTCATTTGGAGGTCAAACCATCAAGAAATCATCACCAATACTTGAGGCATCATTACTACATCATTTGTAATCTCTATTCCATCATTGTAAGACCTTTAATCATGTTTTCTAATGTTCAAAGTTCTGAGTTTATGTTTATGGTTGCTATGAGTGGCTAGTTTCTTTATGCACTTGCTTAAATGATGTTAATTATCATATGATTAGTTAGTGGTTGTGTTAACATGTTTTAATTCAATTTCAAGTTGATTGTAAGATCCAATTGTGCTAAAGTTTCATAGTGACATTTGTTAATCAAGTTTGGCTAATTGACAATAATCGCTAGTCGAAAGAACTCGTGTTATTAAACTAGTCATAATCATTTTGTCTATGGATGATAGTTTTACCCATTATTCTTGATTATACAAAGGAACTAAGGTGTGGTTGTAATAGAAACGCTTTTTGATTATCAAATTGGATTGGTTGGAAACATCTAAATGGTCGTAAGATTAGTTGTTGAGAATCAATTGTAGCCTTTGTCTATGATCGGTTACCTTTTGTATTGACCATTTCTTAAGCAATTTGATAAACAAATGGATGTTTTTGTGTTTAAGTTTATGAAAGTAAAATTATGAAACTTGAATTGATCTTGAATTGATTGGTTAGACTTAATGCTTGTTTTATAAACTAAACTTTTGATCAAGGTTTAACTTGTAAGAACAATATATTAGTACACCAACTAATTATCATAACCAACATGTTAAGTAGAGGTTAACACAATCATACTAATCATGGATAAGAAACTAAGTTTGCAAGTGTAGTTTTTAATCTTATTGAATTCCCTTAATCATTATTTTCGTGTTACATTGTTGCTTATATGGTATTTTGGGACGTGACAACCATTTACCACTTTCGTGTTACTTGTTATTACATAGATTCTTCACAATTGAAAACACCCAAATCCTAGTGAACGACCTCGGCTTACCAACCAAAACTAACTACATACGAAAGGGTCATACTTGCCCGTGTGTTCTTAGCTTAATTCGGTAATCCTTGTTATAAATTTAAAACTAGTAGTCGCGAGACACATCAAGTTTTTGGCGCTTGTTGGGATTTGTTTGTGTTTTTGTGTGCTTCGAATCTGTGTTCAAATCATTCCCTAGTTGTGCCGTCTTTGATTGCCAAAAAAAAATCCTTTTCTTACCCAGTTCGTCCAGCCGATCGGTCACCACCCGTAACCGATTGGCTAGACATCAAACCAAATCAACCGGATCGGCCGGAATCCCACCGATCGGTTTCACCATCTGTCAAAATAAAAATTTGTGTTTTCCTTGTTTGTTTGTTTGGTAGATTATTTAATAAAAATTTTCCTCGAAAGTAAGGCTCACCCATTGGAAACAAAGCGTGTGAGAGGTTTAAGGCGGTCTCCCCGATTCCCAAAGAAGTTTGGTTTTAATATGCTTGCGTTGACACGCTTCTCCGCTTCTTTGTGCGTTTCAATGGAGCTACCGAGAACCTGGGAAAAGAAAGAAAAAGTCATAACTAGTTTTCTTTTAAATTAAAAAAAAAGGGTCTTAAAGTTATTTTGTTTATTTCTTTCAAGTCATTTTTTACGAAAAAAAAAAAAAAAAAAAAATTCTTCATGTTTGTTTTCATTATTTTTATCATTTTATTTTTTATTTTAAAATATTTTGTGAAACGCTTTGTGTTTTATAAACTCACACTCTTGGAGTGATCAACTCGTTAGTCCACTCTACGAGCTTAAACGTCAAATCAAGAGAGGATTAAACCCAACCTTATCCGAAACCACCGCTCATCGAGGAACTCTTTGTCATAATCGACATATTTGAAGAGAAAGTCAAACCTCCAACCGATTCCCCAACCATAATCGTCATTGATCCCGATGACCAACCCATGTGGTCAAGCACTAGGACCGTTGCACCAACACCTAGTTCCACCGTTATTCAACGCCCTTTTCCCAACAATTTTCCAAATCAAGGGTACCCACATGCAAATGATTCGGAGAATCAATTTGATGGGAGAATCCGATCCGATCCTCACCGACATATAGCCGATTTTCTTGAGATTAGTAGCCTATTCCAATATGGTGAAAATCAAGAGGAAGTGGTTATTTTGAGGACTTTTCCTTTCTCATTAACCGGAGAAGCCAAGATTTGGTTGAACGAGTTAAATGAAGGAACGATTACTACGTGGGAAGAGATGAGAAAAGTTTTATTAGCCGATACTTTCTCTCGCTAAGTTTAAACGCTCCTAAATAACATTCACAACTTTCACCAAATCGATCATGAAACTCTCATTGATGCTTGACTCCAGATGAAAGATATGCTCGACTTGTCATGGACACGGTCTAACCAAAGGAGCAATAATTCAAATATTCTATCACGGTTTAGACGATCCAACTCAAGGAAATCTCGAGCCGAGGAATCTTCCTCTACAAAACTCCAAACGAAGCTTTCAAAATCCTCGAGACGAAGGGTCCAACTCAAGCTTGATCTCTCGTAAAATATATGATCAATTCCAATCCGAAGCCGTTGGTTTTCGGTGGAAGCAACATCAATACCGATCATGCCTTATTGATCGAGAAATGGAAGCTCTTTCCACCAACATCGATGCCCAATTCATAAGCATACTGCAGAGAGATGATGGAACTACGAAATAATCACCACGCTCAAACCACAATGTCGAGGATGACACGCCGATGTGTGATCCCATGGAAGCGAACCAAGTTCAACATGAAGGATATCACGGAGGATATCACAACCAAAATTCCAAAAATTCGTACTCCTTTCCATACCACAACCCAACCCAAAACTATTCTCGATATCACCACATCCATCACAACATTTCAATACACCTAAAACCTCACCGAGGAGGAGATGATGAGAGTGGATGGCCAATCATGCAAAGCCAATGAGAATATAACGAACTGTTGGTTGAATTGGAACGAAAGTCGATCAAGGAAGAAGGAACCAACAAGCGATAATCCAAGACTTGGAGAGAGGGTAGAAAGATTAAGTGAGGAGGGGAAGTCCATCATGTTGAATCTCTTCCTTACACCACATATACCAACTCGAGACATGAATTTGTCACACAACACCCTTAATTCGAAAAGATAACGATAAGGGTGAGGTTGAATCTATCGAAGAGGACGAGACGAGAACATTCCAACAACGCCAAATCCAACCAAATCAAGTCTAACTCACCAACTGTGACACCTTTTCTTGAGGATTGCACCATGCATATCCCAACCACTCAATTAAAGGTTCTCAACATCATGTATTTCCAAATCATGTTGGTGATATGAATTTCAATGAAATTGAAGGAAACGGAATGGAGAACGGACTAATGGTCCGAGCCACAAAATCCGGCTTATTTAAGACAAAATGGTAGGATCGACCCACCTCCTACATCTCACTCGAGAATGTGGATGCCATATTCATCGGCAAGTGGAAAGTCCGATGATCCTCGAAAAATCATAAAGATCCACCAACCGCCCTCATTTATAATGAAATCGATCAAGCTGCTCAAGATAACGAAGAAGGACTTTCACTTGGTCAAACCAAAGAATCAAATGTATCTCCAACACTTGTGGAGTACAAACCAAAGATCCCATACCTCAACGCTTTAGAACCGAAATTCCCCATTTGAATCGTATTGTCAAAGTATCCTAACCCGGGAAGAGTCTAGCTAATGACTCATAAATAAATTAAGCGCTTCTCGGGAGGCAACCCGCACTTTTAATTGTTTGTTTGTTTTAAATAAACATGTACACCCTTTAGCAAAATTCTTTTCAAAACTTGAAAATATTAAGTGTGGGGTGTTACATGCTAATAATATCTATTATTGTGTGCATTTTGTTTGTTTTGTTTGAATAATTGCAGCAGTGATGGAGGAGGATGCTTGATTTGAAATCGATTGTTCTCACAAGCGTATGCTAGCTTATGCGTAGATTTATCATATGGAGTTCAACCGCGATTTCTTCGCCCGGAAGTTTTGTTTTCTTTATTTTATTTTCCCTATCTTACATGCTTTGAAGTTTTATTTTTCACATTGAGGACTTTGCTTAACTTAAGTGTGGGGGTAATATTATTGTGAAAAGCGAAACTAGTTTTAGATTCCAAATTTTTGGGTCAAATTTTAAAATTTGTGTAACTTGTTTCCCTCATGATCTAGTTGTTTTCACGCTTATAGGATAATATATTAGAATAACTGGATTATCCCATCGTGAAATCGGTAATTTTGAAAAACTTGAGATGTGTCCCGATTAATATTGCAATCCATTCGGGATCGATGACATTTGCTAGCACATATTATAACCCTTTCCACTAAATTGTGAGGATTTTAGCCTATTTCTTAATAGCATACATCTTTTATGCTTGAATCTTTGCTATGAGTGTGCGGTGATTTTATTTATTCTAGAACTTGTACTTGCAAATCATTACCGCATCATGAAGTAAGATCACATTCGTGTGATATAAGTGTTTATGCGTGATAAAGAGGCAACCTTAGGAATAAAACCAAATGGCCTTCCGCTTACATCTAATGATATATTAGCTAGCCACATCGGTTAGTTAACCACCCACATGGACCCATTTGTTAGCGCCATCTTTAGCGCTAGATACCTTAGTTACACCCTCTCGAGCCATCCTTTTCGCTCTTGTTAAATCCGGAAAAATACAAAAATATTTTACACTTTAAGCCTTAGCCTTCCCCTGTCAATGTCTAAATGGTGGGTTGCTAGTTGCTTGTTATGTTGGATTGTTTTTGATTATGAGTTAGCCGCACTTTGTCAATTTTGTGGTGTATGCAAATAAGAAGTGTGGGAGATGCTATGAAAAAAAAAAAAAAAAAAAAAAAAAAGTCAAAAAAAAAAAAAAAGAAAAATATATGTGATGACAATTATAGCCAATGTGCTATATTATTATGAAGATGAAGGAAGATGAAGTATGTTTGAGTTATCGATTAGCCAATGTGCTAAGACGTGATATATATATTTGGTGATCGATATGTGAAAAGAAGCTTGTAACTATAATCATTTACGGGTTTGCGGTTTGTTCGTGACTAGCAACATGGGTATTAGACTTGACTTTATTTTCCTTTAACACCAATTTCAGTTAATAATCCCATGCCTTATCCATACCCTTTAATTACCCAAGCCTATCGTTATAACCCGAATAAAAGCCCTCTTTAGATGTTTACACTTGGTGCTTACGCCACGTCGGTGGAGTTTTGTTTCTTGTACAAGCCTATGGTAATATTTAGATCATGACTGAGCAATATGAGTGTACTATTCCTTAATACTATCCATCATAAATTGAGTGTTGAGTGACTTATACATCCGTTCTTATTCGTGAGGTGCTTAGCCATGTTATCAAGCAAGAGAATCCATGAGGTATTGTCAAACATCTCGGTTTTTCACCTCTAAAAACTTAAAACGATGAATCTTATCTCGTACTTGTACTTGGTAGATTTGCATCACATTTTTCTAATCATCTTTCATGCACCATGTGGTATTTTATTTTTCTTAATTTCTAGATTTGCTTGAGGGCAAGCAAAACCTTAAGTGTGGGGGAGTTTGCGCTCATTTTTCGCTTATTTTTATGTTTTTAAAAAAAAAAAAAACAAAAAAAAAAAAGTAAAAAACAAAAAAACCCAAAAATATTTTCTTTTCTTTGTCATTTAGGTTTGTAGTTTATTTTTCTTTTCTTAGATTTGCTTGAGGGCAAGCAAAGTTTAAGTGTGGGGGAATTTGATAACGCTCAAATTGTGCATGTTTTTAGTAGCGTTATCCATGCTTTTATGTGTGTTATTTGGTTATAATCATATGCTTTTAATGCTTAATCGTATCAAAGTGCGTTTGCTAGTTCATTTGTAGCCAAGTACAGGAAAGTGGAGAAAAAGGCGGAAAAAGAACTAAAATACGAAGATTTCTCCAAATACGAAGAATTCCCGACAAAAGCAAGACTTGTGGAGTGTATTCGAGAAGATAAAGTCATCAAGTTAGTGGTCCAAAGACTCAAGAATAAAGTTCAATAAGAGAAACGAGAAAGAAATGAAGAAAAGAAGCTAAAACAAAGACATATTGGAAGACTCGTTGTTCGACACACTTTCACCATTTGGCCATAACTTTTGCATACGGACTCCGCTTGACCCCGGTTCGCGCCACGAAAGCTAAGAGAAAGATCTACAACTTTTCTGTTTATGAATTTTGTGATTTTGCTCCAACCGATCGGTCGAGCCCCGCAACCGGATCCGGTGGAGAGTGGTCGGAAGGACAACCGATTCGGTTGGAGCCCAACGGATTCGGTTGAGGCCTGCTTTCAGCCATTTCTTCATTGTTAAGGTTCCAAACTTATTCCAAATGATTCTAGGTCATTCCTACATGTCTTCTAGTCCTTCCAAGCTCCTTGGTGACCAAGAAATGCATTTATAACCCCAGCCTTGAAGTAGTATAAATAGAGGCCTTTGCAACCTCATTTCACACACCACAACATGAGAGATCTTCTCTCACACCTATCTTACCACCACTACTACTCTCTCAAAGCCTAAATTCGTTCATAAAGTTCCAGAAACTTTGAGGTCCAAGAAGTCATCATTGGAGGTCAAACCATCAAGAAATCATCACCAATACTGAGGCATCATTACTACATCATTTGTAATCTCATTTCCATCATTGTAAGACCTTTAATCATGTTTTCTAATGTTCAAAGTTACGAGTTTATGTTTATGATTGCTATGAGTGGCTAGTTTCTTTATGCACTTGCTTAAATGATGTTAATTATCATATGATTAGTTAGTGGTTGTGTTAACATGTTTTAATTCAATTTCAAGTTGATTCTAAGATCCAATTGTGCTAAAGTTTCATAGTGACATTTGTTAATCAAGTTTGGCTAATTGACAATAATCGTTGGAATTGAAAAGAACTTCGTGTTATTCAACTAGTCATAATCATTTTGTCTATGGATGATTGTTTTACCTATTATTCTTGATTATACAAAGGAACTAAGGTGTGGTTGTAATAGAAACGCTTTTGATTATCAAATTGGATTGGTTGGAAACATCTAAATGGTCGTAAGATTAGTTGTTGAGAATCAATTGTAGCCTTTGTCTATGATCGGTTACCTTTTGTATTGACCATTTCTTAAGCAATTTGATAAACAAATGGATGTTTTTGTGTTTAAGTTTATGAAAGTAAACTTATGAAACTTGAATTGATCTTGAATTGATTGGTTAGACTTAATGCTTGTTTTTATAAACTAAACTTTTGATCAAGGTTTAACTTGTAAGAACAATAGATTAGTACACCAACTAATTATCATAACCAACATGTTAAGTAGAGGTTAACACAATCATACTAATCATGGATAAGAAACTAAGTTTAAGCAAGTGTAGTTTTTAATCTTATTGAATTCCTTAATCATTATTTTCGTGTTACATTGTTGCTTATATGGTATTTTGGGACGTGACAACCATTTACCACTTTCGTGTTACTTGTTATTACATAGATTCTTCACAATTGAAAACACCCAAATCCTAGTGAACGACCCGACTTACCAACCGAAACTAACTACATACGAAAGTGGTCATACTTGCCGTGTGTTCTTAGCTTAATTCGTAATCCTTGTTATAAATTTAAAACTAGTAGTCGCGAGACACATCACGTCCTTATTCTTAACGTTGTATGTCTAAAGTCGTAGGGTATGCGTTTCTCCCAACTCTTTGACCTTACCAAAGGGTCTCGATCTACAAAACCCACTGGGATAATAAACTCTTACTCTAAGGCACTCTTTGGATGGTTTAGCCTACAACTACTCAAGTAATTATATTCTAAGGTTCACAAAGATGAATCAAGCATTAAGTACACAACGAATGACCCATCGCATTACTAGATCATTAACAATTAAGATAAGAGACAACCAATCAAACAAGAGATGAGGATGCAAGAATTATAAACTAAACCAATTAGACTCATTGAAATTGTCACACCCTAATGATGAAGATAGACACAAGCATCACTAAGAAATCAATAAGATCTAATTAATTATATACAAGTTTCATACAATCATAAGCAAACACTAGGTGAATTAGCCAAGCATAATTAATGAAGAGCAAGCAACAATTATGATAATTGAAGACATACCATAGGATTGAATTAACAAACAAACCATTACACGATGTTTATAGAGTGTTTGAAACCCTTTGTTGTCGGAAAAACACCTACCTAAACCCTAGAAACGGACTTAGGGTTTAGGGCTTACAAAAGTGAAGTTATAATGTTATATTTATAGGCGATTTTACGTCGGCAAAGAGTGACGTGTCACACTTATAGAGTGACGGCTCACGACCATTTTTAGCAAATTGTAGATTTTCTCGCTCCGGTCGCGCTGGCTTTTGAACCACCTAAACCGAGTTCAGATGCAAAAGTTATGGCCAAAACAATATCAACTACTTACAAGCATGTCGTGATAGTCTTGATCACCTTGTGATTGCCACCTTGTGGTTGTGACGTGCGCTTCTCGACGCCGTCAAGTGTAAAAGCAATTTGCTCTCGAGCCATCACAAAGTGCTCGACGGGCGTCAAAATAACACCGACGCCGCCCCTTATGTTTTCAAAGCACTTTGAGTGTCTCGATTCGACTTTGGCCATTTCTTCGATAATCGCCTTTTCGTCCAAATAAGTGCCATTACGCAGTTGCCTTCAAGAGACCTAAAAGTGAAAAGGAACGATATTAAGCAATAACGGATACAAAAGTGATCAAATAAGGCTTAAACGACCCTCAAAAGGTACATTTTAAAACCTTATCAGGACTTAATCTATATGTCTGTTATTTTATTTTACACTAATTATATGTATTTTCTATACCTTATCCTTACCCTTACCAAATAGCTTTATTCGTTGTTAGCTTTCGAGCATCCGGATATAGTAATAGCTTTGTGAAATTATCTAATGCATTTAAATTTTAGTGACCATTCAATTTTTGAGTAATCAAATGATGCTCCAGCGATCTAGGGTGTATATTTTGGTGACAATCCGTTCTTTGAGTAAATCAAGAATACGCAGAAGAAATATAATATGTTTTTGTATGAGATGTTTGAACATAAGCATGTTACAACCCTTAGCCTTATCATGATTAACCCAATTTACCTTTTTAGACTTGTTACTCCTTAGATTTAGTGGTAGAGATGTGTATCATTGCTAAGCTTATGATAGAATACTCGTCATGATTGAGCAATTGAGCGAACTACTTAAATTTTACCACATAGATTAGTTGAGTGATTTGGGTGATTTTATTTTCTATTTCGTGAGGTGTTTGGTTGTGCACTTGAGATTAAACTAATAAATGCTTAACTAGAAAAATCCTAGACGAATGTTTATGATACATTTTCATAAGTTTTATTTAGAGTTTACTTGAGGAGAAGTAAAGTTCAAGTGGAGAGATATTTGATGACAACAAATAAGGTCATAATAATAACATCATTTATCCTATGTATATTGCTTGTTTAATATTATTTTATATAAGATTTGATACTTAATTGCTTAAATGTTTCTATCTCAGATATTTACAAGTAATTAGTGAAAGTTAGCAATAATGGACGTGGTTTGAATCAAATTGATCAAGTTCGATAAAGTCCTCAAAACTGACAAGAATACGCCGTATCATTCTAGACAGATACACCGTATACCAAGACTTGGACGATTATGAAGACCATTTCATGACTTTGAAGAATACACCGTATCCAAGTATTGGATACGTCGTATATGAAACTTTGGTAAAAAAAGAACGAGCTTGTTTTAGTCTAGATATGCTGTATGATCTTATCAAAATATGACGTATCTATCTCGATAACTTTACCAAATTTCCAAGATAATGAAGACCTGATATGCCATATTCATCTCTATAATACGCCGTATCAGTACGGCCGTGTATGAATATTCTGGAATATAATAATCTTGGACCCCACGCTAAGTTACCTCGATACGCCTTATCCGACTAATCCAATACGTCGTATCAACCGTTTTCGAAAAGAATAAATAGAATACCCTGAGTTTGGTTTTCAGAGAAGAGAAACCACCAAGTACGAAACCAGAGACAAAAGAGGACCATGAAGGTCCTGCTAGTGCCATAATTCCATAGGATAATTCAATTAATTTGTTTACTACACTTTAATCGTTCGGTTAGCATATTTTTCTCTTTTGATTTATACTTGAATCTTTCTAAACATGTTATCATGTATTATTACTGAGATAATGGGCTAATACCTGTAGGTATTAGCCAAGTTTATTGATTATTTGAAGTTTTAATTTGTTCTAATTCGATAGTTTACTTAGTCCTGAGTATTGATTACGTTTTTTACTTCATTCATATTGTTAATATGTTAATGTAAGCCCTAGGTGGATAAATAATAAAGTGATAATCATTAAGGTGTGCTTTATGCAGATTTTGAGTAATCGTGACAGGATTAGATCTGTTGAAAACCTTAATACACAAATCTAGAATCTAGGGGCTGCCTAGATTTAGGTGCGATAAACGCCAGGTCGTGAGTATCGTCGTTAAAGGTATTTGACTAATCAAACATCTTATGACTAAACTTGGTTAATATTTTTTCCTTACTATCGGCTTGACCTCTTCTTTTTATCTGTGTTTCTGCTTGTGTGTGTTATCTGACTCATTGCATTTGCAGTATTATTAAATCTAAACCTTGTGTCAGTCTCTCAGGCTGAAAACTCTTTTGTTACGTTAGAATTAGCTTTAATTAAACTAACTTAAATAATTAAAATACTGATAGAATTAAGTTTTAACGTTCCACTCTTAGTGATCAACATTCTACTTACCAACTAGCTCACCATCGACCGGATAACTGTCTGTAAGTGTTATAGCTTCAGTGTCATGAACTTACTGCTAGTGTAATAGACTTTTGTATGGCATTATATTTGTTGTAATGTTCATATGATTAAAACCTTATGGTCCACTTTACAAACTCTTTTTCTGACGCTATAAGTGAAGCAATAGTCACTAAATACTTTACTTGATATTGTATGGGTAAAATAACTACTCTCAAAAACCTTGTGGTCCACAATACTAATTTACTTAAAGGTAAACACTTGTTTTCATGACATTGTGAGTGTCACAATGGTCGCAAAACTTTCTAATGAACCCACACTACTTTAACTACATGTTTTTATTTATAAAAACCTACAAACTCAACAACTTTATGTTGACACTTTTAGCATGTATTTCTCAGGTCTGTAAGGTGATAGCTTGCATTTACAGCAATTGAGTTGCATGAAATTTTGAAGACTTTGAAGCTCTATATTACCATTCAATAATGTTTTAAAATTGTTTATATAACTTAATACTTTGGGAACTTATATTGTAACTCTGATTAAATTTATCGAATGGTAACTTTTCGAAACGTCTCATATAAAGTTGCTCAATATAACTTGTGACTTTGCTTCCATGAAGTAACGCCCCTAGTTACCTTTATGTTGCGATGATTTGGTGGTGTTACAGGTATACACTGGGACTAGACAGGTAGAAGTAGGGCTTCGAACCAATCGCATGTTAGGCGAGTACGGAACCAGGTGAAAACCTTAATCGACTAGAAGTCGACTAAGGTATGTTGACTTGTGTCGACTTTAAGATCACATGATTAAAGGTTTTCGACCCTTTGGTTTGTTTGTTTGATCTATCAAACATACAGAGGGAGAGAAATGAGATTTTTAGGGATCTTGGAAGAGTTATGAGAAACATGTTAATACAAATAAGACGTAAAACTGTTTATTTATATTTATCGATCTCTATATGTTTTGTCAATAACAATCATAAAATTATCTTAAGTATAAATCTAAAGATTACATTTTTATTTAATAGTCTTTACATTTATTTGTACTAAATAAAATACATTGTTAGTTATTCATTAGTTAAATAATAATGTGAGTAATCCATAACCCATGACCCATGACCTAAAACCCATGGCTCATATTCATTGCATCATGTATGACAAAATGTTGGGTTATCTTGACCCAAATTCCATGACCCATGACCTATAGTCCATTACCTATGACTCAAAACCCGGAATTAAAACCCAAAATCTAGACTAGATTAACCAGTGTGTTGAATCCCTTGGATTACCACTGGCCGGGTCCCTTTTGAATGGGATCCGTCGGATCTGGATGAACAATGAACTTGTTGCCTATAAATAGTGAGTCATTTCTTCGTTATTTCTTACCCATTGTCTTACATATCTTTTTATATTCTTATATCTCTCTAACCTCAGATCTAAGGATCATTCTTGTAGTTATCTTTTAGTGATTTCAAGGTTCTTCTTAAAAGGCGAGATCATAACTTTTTGCATAAAATACTTACAAGCTTCAAGAGAAGTGTTTCTAGCTTCATCATCATTACAAGATCACTGAATTGATTCTTGTATATGATTCATCATATTGTAATCATAAACTTGTTGTGTTAGTTGTATTGTTGGATTGTTTCTTCTGTTGTAAAGAACTTGGTATTTAGCTTTGTACCGGAAAAAGTGTAAGCGACGTTGTGAGGCTTCTCCGCCGGTTAAGGAGCTTGTTGACATAATGCTTAAGAAATCTCGAGTTGGGTACTCAGGGAGTGGAGTAGGGCAAGGAAGATGTCCTTGTAGCCTAACCACTATAGATATGTGTCATAGTTCTATCTCTTCCTCTCTTTTAATTTATCACACTTATTTCTTTGCTTATAGTCTTGCATTATCTACATCTCACCATTCAAAGGTTTCACATATATTCGATATAAAAGTTTTTTTAAATATAAATTTAAATCGGTAAAACTATTCAACCTCCATTCTAGTTTTCTACAATTGGTATCAACAACACGTTTTCTAAAAAGCTTTTTAAATATTGTATTTTAAAACATTTTCGATCAAATGAAATTCGAAAACTATAAAGAAGGTCAATCTTTGCAAAGACCACCACTATTTGAAGCTAATGGTTTTATATATTAGAAAAACATATTTGAAGCATATGTGAATCTAAAGATATTGATCTTTGGAACATTATTGTTGATGGTGATTATGTGCCGGTATTTAGAAACATCTCTACTGACAAAGAGGATGTTGCTTCTTACGAAAAACGAAAAGAGGAACAAAAGAAAATTCTTTCAAGAAACAATGAGGTAAAAATGGTTTAATACAATGCCTTACCTAAAATGGAATACGAAATAATTTTTATGCATAACACGGCTAAAGATATTTGGAATTTTTTGGTGATGACTAATCAAGGAAACAAACAAGTGCACAATAATAAAATTGATTTATTTGTACCACAATATGAACAATTTTCAATATCGGATGAGGAAAGTATTGATAATGTATTTTTTAAATTTAATACTATTATTAGTTCATTACAAGGACTTGATGAAACTTTTTCCAAGCGTAATCATGTCAGGAGATTCCTAAGAGCACTTCCAACAAAATGGAGACCGAAGGTAACGAAAATAGAAGAATCAAAGAACTTGAAAATTCTTTCTCTCGACGAGCTCATTGGCAACAAAAAGTGTATGAAGTGGTATTGGCAAAAGACTCCAAGTCTTCTAAAGAAAAGAAAGAAAATTACATGTCACTAACTTTAAAATCCAAAAAGGAGTCAAGTGACAAAGACACTTCATTCTTGGATAGCGATGACGAAGAATACACCATGGTGGTGAGGGGCTTTAAAAAGGTTTTTAGATGAAGAGGAAGGTTCGTGAAACAACCCTATGATGACAAGAAAGGCTTTTGAAAGTTTAAGGAAGACAAAAGGGGAAGAGAAGATAGAAAGTGTTTCAAGTGCGGTGATCCAAATCACTTCATATAGGTCCAAAGGTTTATGGATCCAAGTAGCCTTGAATGACTAATAGTAAACTTGAATAAATCCAATTAACTATATGAAGAACTCTTTGCAAAAGCTTTAATGCGGAATCTTAACACACAAGTATGAAGAACACAAAAATTACTAACTTCGTATTTTCTATTAATTTGCTCAAAGGCTAATACTTACAACTCGTACATTAACCTAACACCTTAGGAATCCTTTTATACACCAAAGAAACCCTAATTGACTAACAAACTTATAGAAGGGTAAATATATATTCTCCTAAGATATCTCTACACGTACATATCTATTCCTAATATAACTCTAACAAACTATTCTGTTTTAGATATAAAATGCACTTAACTCACGACTATTTGTTATGCCGCACTTAACATATTTAGTAATCGCGCACTTAACTACTATCAGACTTAAGTCCGGTCTACCGGACTTAACTACTAAAGCTACCGTAATTAACTCTAAACAAACTTAAATGCTTTTACAAAATATAATTCCCAACAATCCTCCCTAACTTGATCTTCACTTGTAAACTTCAAGTTCTTTTAAACTCTTGAGGATCTTGGAATTATCTTTAAGCTGCATCCTTGAGATTATCTTCATTGTATGTTCTGTGCAGCATCATATCATCAAACATTTAGCACTCCATGGTCTTTTCAGCAACTGTGACTATCTGTACATCAAAACATGAAAGTTTCATACTATTCTCATCACTTCCAGATGTGTAAACTTCTGTGAGAGGTGAATCATAGAAAATTTAATAGATTTGATGTCTCTTTACCAATTAGCCATCACTATTGGAGTAGCCAATGTTTTGGTGTATAAGACCATGGTACATTTATAACCATCTGATTTTTAGTAAATCAATAGCTATCAACAGATTTGATTGGTCTTTACCAAAAGTCGCACTTTTGGACTAGTCATGGTTTTCCATGCCTTTACCACAAGCCATGATCTTGTGGGCTAGCCAACTCTTCATCCACACAGATATGGTGAGTTGAACACCATACAATTTTGGCAAATTGTCACCATAAACGGATTTGAGATATCTTTACCGAGCCGCTTTGCTCATGGATTAGCCGCCTTGTGCGGGTTTGACATGGTGAACTGACACCATTTGTTGTGACAAGACAGTACTTTCACCAAGTGAAACCCTCAAAACTGCTTTCTTCATCAACTTTAAAACCTACCCAACAACACTTATAAAATTCTTCCAAACACTTAAAATTATTGTTGTTGAGCTTTTGATTCAACTAACCTCAAAATCTGATAACATGCATCATCCTTTCTTTCAATGTAACTCTGTTTTCCTCCTCTGTTTGGAAGAATCTTCAAGACACCAGCATTAATAACCAGAACTAAAATCCCTATTAAATCTGCCAATCAAATTATACATACTATACATTTGACCTCCCCTTAAATGTAGCTATGGATTCACCATACCAATGTTAACCACCAAGAAATTGAACTTAGGTCCTTCAAACGCTTTGGTCAATAGGTCAACCACATTATTATCAATATGAATCTTTTCCACCCTTATAAAACCCTTCTCATAACAATCCCTTATAAAGTGATGCCTAATCTCTATATGTTTGGTCTTAGAATGATAGAATGGGTTCTTAACAATACAAATAGTGCTTTCATTATCAATGTTGATTGTGGTCTTCATAAAGTTTATCCCATAATCCAACATCTGATTTTGGATCCAAAGCACTTGTCCGCAACAATTTGCAGCAGCTACATATTCAGCTTCAGTTGTGGAGGTAGCCACAATTTTCTGCTTCTTGCATTGCCAAGAAATCAATCTTCTTCCAAGAGATTGACAACCTCCTATTGTGGATTTCTTGTCCATACTAGCCCCAGCATAAATTTTCATAATACTTCCATAAAAATCTAACTATGCATAGGTTAGCCTATGTTGCCTCCAAATGTAACAGAAACTCCTTGGACTTCCTCAAGCTCCTCCAAGTGATCCTTGTTACCAGTCATCTGGTCAGAACATTCACTGTTAAAGATTCATGTATCTCCCATATTCAAATAAGGATGTTCCCGATAGAAAATAGAAATTAGTTTTTCTGGGGACCTAGGCTCGTAGAGGTTGGGTCCGCTTGTGGACCTTAGATTTTTCAAGATTAAAAGAACCGTCCACTATTATACTGAAGTTTGGTATGGTCTGCTCCAAGTAAAACTCGCCATGGCTTAACAAATAGCCCCTGAATTACCGCTTAAAGATAAGATTGAAACATTTGAGCTGCATTTTGAGACATGGGTCTTCTCACAGGTGAGTTAGAACCATAATGGAGTCTTTTATTAAACTGGTTCACCTGTGGTTTTTTAAACTTGGGACTAGGTGATGGACTGGTAGGTTGTGATCTAAACTTCATATACCCAGAATTAACTTTAGTTTGGCCAGGCTTAACATGACCAGTATTAACTCTAAACATATTACAAGTATTAAAATTTTGCCTACCAGTACTAACTTGAAAACCAGTACCCACCCTTGGTCTAACAGAATTAACATAAGTACTACCAGTATTAATGGGTACTGGTCTAGTAACAAACTTATTAGCATGGTTAATCCTGCTCACATTATTCCACACTGGTTTATTTACCCCATTCCTAGTATTTACAACTATTTTCTTTCTTTCTTCAGCATCTCTAGCCATTTTCTTTTCATGGAGGTCACAATCTCTAATCAAATGGCTTAAGCTATTGCATACAAAACATCTTTTAACCCCAAAGGAGTAACCTGCACCTAAATCCTTTCCGTTCTAGTATTCCAGTTAACCTTGTCAGTGCTATGTATTTCTATTTTTTGCCTAGGAGTTGTTCTTAGAGGAACAAAGCTAGGTGAATCTGATTTTAGCTTAGATAGAGACACACTAGGTTTAACGGTTCAGTTTGTAGATCCCATGGGTTCGTACTTAAGTTCTAGAGAACAATCAGAGATACTTCTAGTGGGTCCTTCACTGTCATTAGATTGACATGATGAGTACTCACTGGTCTTATACTCTGAGACACGGGTGTCAGAACTTTTCTCACAGAATCCTTTACTGTCATTGGATTGACAGTTAGTGAATTCAATGGAATAGTCCTGAGAAGCAACAGTTTCAGGGTTCTTCCATTTTCTATAGTTAAATAAGGACTCATCATACTCTTTTTTAGCTTTAGGAGTATAGTCATCATTAATTGGTGGTGGTACTCCCTTGTTATTGTCAGTTTTAGCAAATCTATGATATATAGGTTTACCTTCAAAATCACTTTTTAAATTAACAAAAACATTTTCCATCACCTCTTCTTCATATCCTAAAACCTGTTTATCTGGTTTTGTCCCATACCCTAAACCAATTTTACTTGTAGAACTCATTCCTGAATCTACTAGCTTCCACAGATTTGTATTACTATTTTGCCATTTATAAACTATCTTTTACAATTCTTCTTTATCTTTAACTGCTTTCATACCTATTCTCCTATATTTTCTAAGCTTCTCATCCTTTTCAAATATTTCATTACCTTGGAAAGTAAGCTTTTCATTAAGAGATGCATTTTGTTTTTGAAGATTATTTACTTGTTTTTCTAATGTTTTAACTGCACTTTCATAAGCAAGTAATTTAACTTCTTGATCACCCAATTGACCCATTTGTTCATCACAAAGAGACTGCAGTTTATTGTATGAATCAGTGCAAATTTTTGAGCATAAAGTTACCTCACTGCTGGAACTTATGGCCATGAGAGCATGATTGACTTATGTCCCCTCAGTAGGATGCTCTCCCCAGTTAATTACACCAGCTTCCAAGGTAAGCAGCCCAGTATGATTCTTTTCTTCCTTCTCAGCATGCCTAGAATAGAAGGAATCCCTTTTCTTTTCTTCATTGGCCTCCTTTACAGTGCCTTCCTTAGCAAAGTGACCCCTCTATTGACACATGTAGCACTTCAGCTTTGAGTTGTCAAATCCTACTGGTCTCTTTCCATCAAAGCGTACTTGCCTACCAGTCTTCTTGAAGAATTTCTTCATCCTTAAGGCAATCATAGCACACTGCCAGTTGATATCCATCTCCTCATCTTCAATCTTATCTAAGTCTTCATTTAGAATGTTTTCAGATTGATTAGAGAACAATGAGTAGATGATCTTATAAGCAAAACCAGCAGCCTCATCCTTATCCTTTACACCAGTAGAAACTGTATAGCTACCAGAACTAAAACCACTACCAGACTTAACTCTGATTTTAGTGTTCCTGCCTTGAGAGACAAAGGCAACATTGTTGTCACTTAAAGAAGCTTTTGAATTCCCCTTGATGTCTTGTTCATAAACTCTGAGATTATTATACAAGTCATCTATTGACAATGTGTCAATATCTTCTTTAGTTCTCATGATCATTGCTAGATTTGACCATTCATTGGGCAATAATTTGAGAAACTTCATATTTGCATCTTCATTAGACACTTCAGATCCATGTGATTCCAACTGTGATAGGAGTTGTTGGAACCTGTCATAGCCTTTCTCTAGGCCTTCAGAGCTGCTGATGGTAAATGCCTCAAAATGTTGTTTATAAACAACTTTTTTCATTTTCTTGAAGTTAGCATTACCTCCAAATCTTGTTCTAATAGCCTCCCATATCTCCTTAGCATCATCCATACTGTGGAACCTTCTGAGATGTTCCTTTGGTATGGCCATCAATAGGATAGTTCTTGCCTTTCTTTCTTTCTCCGCAACAAGTATATCTACAGTAGAGATTGGTGGCAGAACCCTGACTACGCCATCTTTACCCTTGGAGATTCTTTTCTTTGAATTCCCATTCTGGATCACTTTCCAAACCTCATTATCTACATATTCCAGATAATGTTCCATCTCCATGGCCAGAATGTCGTATTCTTCCTTTTCCAGAATAGGAAGTTTGAGGTTGGAGATAGTTGTTGTTGCAGGAAGTTGTTATTGTCGTTTCTGTTGTTGCTTCTTAGATTATGTTCATTGTAAGTGGCCTCTTCATCACTAAGATGGTTTGAGAAGTTATCATGATGAGACATCTTTTAGGGTTTTTAAGTGAGATGAGATGAGTGTTTTGTTGTGTTTTGTTTCTTCAAATTAGAGTTCTTCAACAGGCTCTGGTACCACTTGTAGGTGCAAAGGTTTATGGATCCAAGTAGCCTTGAATGACTAATAGTAAACTTGAATAAATCCAATTTACTATATGAAGAACTCTTTGCAAAAGCTTAATGTGTTAATGCGGAATATTAACACACAAGTATGAATAACACAAGAATTACTAACTTCGTATTTTCTATTAATTTGCTCAAAGGCTAATGCTTACAAATCGTACATTAACCTAACACCTTAGGAATCCTTTTATACACCAAGGAAACCCTAATTGAGTAACAAACTTGTAGAAGGGTAAAGCTATCTTCTCCTAAGATATCTCTACACGTACATATATATTTCTAATATAACTCTAACAAACTATTCTGTTTTAGACATAAATAGACTTAACTCACGACTATTTGTTCTGCCAGACTTAACATCTTTAGTACTGGCAGACTTAACTACCAACAGACTTAAGTCTGGTCTACTAGACTTAACTACTAAAGCTACCAGAATTAACTCTAAACAAACTTAAATCTGTTTTACAAAATATAATTCCCAACACTTCATTAGTAATTGTCCCAAACACCCAAGTATTGAGCAGAAAGCCTTGTTAGCGGTTCATGGTATCCAAGTGAAGAAAGAAGGACGAGATTTGTCTCATGGTTAAAGACTCAAATGAGGTACGTTCTGACTCCCCTTATTATAGTAGTTCTTCTTTAGATATGAATCATTAAACTTAGAATATAACAAACTTTGCAAAATTAGTCTCAAGGTTAATAACAAAAACAAACATTTGAAAAGTAAAAATGAACTTTTAGATAATAAAGTTTTGAATTAAAGAAAAGATAAAATGACTTGAAAAAGGTAAAGAAACTAAAATAGAATGCAAACTTAGTTTAGATCATCAAACTATAACTGATCATCTTGAGTCTAAAATTGCTAGACTAAGTACTAAATGTGTAGATGAAATACTTGATACTCAGAAAATAAAGAATAACAAGAAAGGTGTAGATTTTATAGAATGTATCGCTTCGACTAGAGAAGACAAAGAAACCAAATTAAAGGGATCTGGCTGGACCAAATCAAGGGATCCGGCAACGTGGTACAGCAAAAATCAAAATTTGACTCAACCACATCTTTTAGAAAAGAGTTTGTAGTTATAACTAAAAAGAAGTTACCAAATGCTACTATTAGAAATGTTAATCAACCACCCTCTATAAAACATGGTCAAGGAATTTTAAGAAATAAGCCTCTTATATGAATGACCTCCACAACACCATTTAGGAGACCAAACGTTGCTTACCCAAAAAGCAATTTTGACCAAATGGGTTGGAACAATGGATTTCACAATGGTTATAAATTTCAAGCACATAACTTTGGACCTTGGAACCCGTTTCCTTTTGTGTACCAAATAAATGGATTGTATAACACAAATTGACCTATGAGATATTGGGACCAAACGCTTGAGTTGTTATGTGTTTTTAGGTATGTCTAAAGGTTGTTCTAGAACCAAATGAATGGATAAATGACAGTTGATGAACAAGACACATGACGGGAAATAAAAGCCTATTTTCATCATTGAAGGCTTGTGATAGAGTTAACGTAATGTTTGAAAATGGCAAAAACAAAATCATTGGAAAATGTACGATTTCTCATAACGCTTTAACTATAAATGATGTATGTCACGTAGATAATATAGGCTTTAAAAACTTAGCATTAATCAAATCGTCGATAAAAAGTGTGACATTTTATTAGTAAAATCGGTAGCAAACTACTTAAATATGGCATTACAATATGAAAACGGATTAGGAAAAATGGTCTTTTTGTAATGAAAATCAGAAACTCTCTTAAAGATAAACTTTGTCTAACTTCTATAGACGATACTTCGAACCTTTGGCATCGAAGATTGGGTCACGCCAATATGCGACTTATTCAATCATTATCATCTAAAGAGCTTGTTAGAAACTTACCAAAACTAAAATATGAGCAACATTTTTGTGATGCTTGTAATATAGGAAAACGAGTCCACGCGAGTCATAAAGCTAAAAACATGGTTTCAACTTCTAACTGTCTAGAATTTTTACAACTGGATTTGTTTTGTCCATTGGCTATTCAAATTTACAGAGGAAACTTCTATACTTTGGTAATAGTAGATGACTACTCAAGATATACATGGACTAGATTTTTGAAAAATAAAACTGAAGCTTTTGATCACTTTGAAATATTAAGTAAGAAAGTTGAAAAAACAACAAGGTTCTACCATTGTGTTGATCCGTACGAATCATGGCCGAGAGTTTGACAATGAAGTACAATTCAGAGCTTTTTGTGTTGCTAATAGTATTACTCACAATTTTTTGGCTCTACGTACTCGACAATAAAACGAGGTAGTTAAAAGTAAAACCGTACTTTATAAAAAATTAGTCGAACCATGTTAAATGAACAGTCAATCCCTCAAAAAATTTGGTTTAATGCCGCCGAAACATCTACATATAGATTAAACAGAATCTTAATTAGAGTCTTTAGAAATCAATATCTCGTTTACTTTAAAGTATTTGGAAGCACTACTTCATTATAAACACAAAAGACTATTTCACCAAATTCGATCCTAAATCCACCGAAGGTGTCTTCTTAGAATACTCACCAAACAGTAAAGCTTACGTAATTGTAAATAAAAAAACCGTGAAAATAGAAGAGTCTTTAAATGTCAAGTTCGACGAAAGTCTTCCTCCTAAAAACTAAACTCTTATCGATGATGACATAATAGAAAGTCAAATTCCAAATAACCAAATTAAGAAAATAAAAGATAAGGTAGAAGAACCATTACATAAAGAAATTACCAACTAATAAGGATTTAAAACATACGTGTTTAGAGGGTTATTTAAGCAAAAAATCATTATATTTTATATCCGTTAGGGCTTAAAATCGTTCCTTTTCACATTTTAGGTCATTTGGAAGCAAAATTCTGGAATGAAGCATATTTGGGCGAAAAGGAGCGAAAACATGAAGAAAAAGACATAGTCAAAAAAACATGGCAAATTCAAAAGACCGGACGGCGTCCCAACCTCAAAGGCGACGCCTTCACTCACAACGTGTTCCAAAATTTCTCAAGCGACGACTCAGGTCATATTTTGGTCCTAATAAGTAACGACGCCACGCCTATTTTCGCAAGGCCGCCACTTTATCATTCTATACCGAACAACCGAGACGGCACATCATGAGCACCCGACGCCATCCCGTTGATGACTTGGCAAAGACAAACCCTAATGACGGTGATCGACGACGTCACTATCAAAAATGATACTGTCATCAGCTTGTAAAATCTATATATAGACCTCGAATTTTCTACATTAGGTGTGTATTATTTTGGAGAGTAAACCCTAGTTCGTTTTTGGTCTGACTTGGACAGTAATTTAGAGTTCTAAACCCTCTTTTACACTTCAAGATAAGTTTGTTTATCCAATTTATCTCCATGTTTCATCTATGTTTGATTTTTGTTTGTGTTCGTGTTTGTCTATCACGCGTAACTAAATTAATAAGTGTTTGCTTAGATTCAATAAAACCTAGTTATTGATTATTGTTAGTTTTTCTCTTGTTCTAATTGGTTGTCATGCTAGATTAAAGAAAACTGACTTCTTCTTTCATTGTTGCGAGCTTGAACGTCCTAAATAGCAATTAAGCCTTGGAGTGCACTATAGGCTCCCGTTGTGTTTATTGCGTGACTCGTAGCTTAAGGATAGCAGGATATTCGTGGGAGATACCTTGGTACTTGGCGATCACGGGTGTTCTAGAGGAGACTTACAATTCATAGAATTGGTGAATTAGGCACCACCCTATGACTAAAACATGGAAAACAACGCATCAATTATGAAAGAATGTGACAATTCAATCGACCAATAAAAGATAACTAGGGAGTAAGAAAATCTAAGAAAACATGATTTTAATTATCATAAGAACACACTCCTTTAATCCATAACTTTTATCATTTAGTTTAATTAGTTTTAATTTAATTTGTTAAGTAGTTTAATTGGTAAATTACTAAAACCCCACTCTTCAAACCCCGAGATTTTACTTTCTTTCATAAAAAATTATAAAAAGACTAAAAAGAATCACCCTCATCTTTACCTTTTCGTCATACATCCCGACTAGCATCTCTATTTTCCTAGAGAACGATCAACCCCTTGGGCTTAACCATACTACACTGCAATGATTAGGTACACTACCTAGTGGGTTGTAAAACTTTCTCTTTGGAAAGGAAGTCTTTCGACCCCGAACCACGCATCAAGTTTTTGGCGCCGATGCCGGGGAATAGCTAGTTCGTCTTCTATCTTGATTAAGTTCACTCGCCTAATTCCTATCAAGTGAGCTTTTTTCCTTTTTATTAGCTTTTTCTTAGTCTATCCCCTTATTCGTGTCTTTGTTCGTAACCTTTTCACTTTTCATCATGGAAGGTGATAATCCACCCAACAACACCATCAAATCCACCACACGTCCCACCCACTTCGAGCCAACTGCTTGACCGACACTCTTTTAACCTACTTCGCAACCAAATCTCTAGTGAAATTGATGAGCTTAGAGAACTACATAGGTTACTTGAGAATGAACTTGAGGAGGCGACTAACGCACCGGATATCAATTCTATGATTAGTGATGATCCAAATGATAAATTAGGAGAAGGTGACATTGAGGTCACTAAGATAATAGAAGAAAGTGGGGATGAGGAAACTGGTGCATATTTTAACCTTTATCCAACTAAGGAAGAAATAGCATACGACAATTACATAATTGATAACCCTTGGCCACCCTTTGTTAGAATCGATCTTAAAGTTAAGAGAGGTAGTCCTTGGAACATTAAGATCCCATGTATGATTGGATATAGATATGTAGAGCATGCTTACATAGATTTAGATTCTCCGATCAACGTGATGTCCTCAGTTTTTTACAACAACATAATGAACAAACAACTTAAAACTAGGAGAGACCCTAAGTATCCTGGTGGAATTTGCAATTTTTTCAGAAAGGTCAAAGATGTACACATCTTTGTTGGGAACTTTACCTACTTAGTAGATTTTATGATCCTAGAAGATGTAGGATGTGTCATCGATTATAGCTTGTCCCATTTCGTGTTAGGAAAACCGTTTGTTGAAAAGTCTAAGCTAAGCTATAACCAACTTGAAGGAACGGTTTTTTCGGAAGGAAGCAATGAAATTACATATAGGATGCCTTGGAAAGTAAGCGGATTTGGTTCTCTATCCTATTTTGAAAGGGATAACCTTAAAGCCTTTGAGGAAAAGAGCGAGGCGGATATAGAAAGAGGCATGTAATATATGTGGGAGAAAAGGAGCCTTTACTATAAGAATTGCTTGACCTTAGGACCTAGGTATAGGGTCTATGAGGACTTTGTCAACATGATAAGTTATGCCATGATGAGGAAAAATAAGAAAACGTAGTGGTATGGCTTCGAGTCTAGCTACAAGACTCATAAATAAAGAAAAGCACTTCTTGGGAGACAACCCATGTTTATTTGATTCCATGTTTGTTTTTCAATTTTTTTGTGTGTTTTATATATCTTTTTCATTATTGCTTAATTCTCATGTTTTTATTATTTTGTGAAAATGCTTTATTTTTTTTTAACTTCGTCTTAATTACATATAAAAGTATGTTACAAAAAGATAAGTGTAGAGAAGATCACATGTGTTTTTAGAACTATTATGAACATGAGATTAACAATATTTAAAATTGTATGTATATATGTGTTTGTTAGAGTCAAATGCTTGTATCGGGTTACAATGGATGTTTTGCAGTAAGTTTTCCAGGTCTTTAAAGAAGTAATTTTCCTAGAATTATTTTCCGGAAAAAGCATCTGACTCATTCTGTTTCACGACCTGACGGCGTCAGAATTAACACTCGACGGCGTCAGGCAATGTAACAACTTTTTCTAAATTTTCGTTTTCTGTCTAATTTGTAATTTTTGAAAATTTCCAGAATTCTTAATTTTCCAGAAATCTGCAAACATCTATTTCACAAGCATTATATCTTACTTGCTTTCTAGTGTAGTTTAGTTTTTATATAGTTTTTACCGCCGATTTTACGCGAGGTTTCGTCTTCGTTTTCTTATAAATTGTGCAGGTTATATTTGACAAGAAGATGAAGTGCAAGATGGAAGCAACACTTATTACTTACTCATTCTTCTTGGAGGAGGATTTAACCGCAATTCTACACGTATCCCACCGAGAAAATCAAGGGAGTATTAGTTTTTCTCTTTTATTTTACCTTTCTTTGTCATTACTTTAAAACTTTCGGGGAATATTGGGGACAATGTTCAGTTTAAGTGTAGGGAGGAATAATAAAATAGGAACTTAGAAACTATTCACTCACTTGATTTTTGCCTTGTCCTTAGTAAACTGTGTAATAAACTATGAGAAATATTTATTAGGGTAATTTTAACACCAAATTTTAAAAATTTTATGGCACTTACGAGTAAAACTTTAGTCTTAATAAAACGTCTCATGGATAGGAATTATATGACTAGCACAAAAATCGTATACCACTCAAATTCCACCCCAAAATGTGAGGTTCGCCCCTAGATCTTTAAGAATAAAAGCATTCATCTTTAATGCTTGTGAGTGTACCGGTAGTATAATAGATTCTAGAACTTGTTTTGTGATGCATTCCGAGATCGCTAGTGATACTACATTCGTGTAGTTAGGATTAACTAAATGATAAGAGGCATTAGGATAACCCTTGTTTTAAACTTGTAATTTAATTACGTCAATCTCATCGGTTGAGTAATTTTCCCCACACCGTCGCGATGTACTCATCTTTAGTACACGATACCCCTAGTTAACCCTTCAGAGCCTATTTTTTCGCGATTCTAGTGATGTTCCAGTTTTCGGAATATCAATGAAGAGCATTGTTTACAATCCACCCCAAAATGTTACACCTAAATCGCCTTATCCCACATTGTATGCACTCATCTTTAGTGCACTATCGTAAACCCTTAGTTCAATTATCTAGTTACTTGCATGGTTGCTAAGTCAAGTCATATCTTTTGTACACACTTTTGGGACGATTGTGACTCATGGGTTAAAGTAGTATTTTATGGAGTAATGGGAAGGAAAGTTAAATTCAAATTCCCTTTGTCTACGTAATTAAGTACTCCAACTGTTTTGATCTTTTCAATTCGGGTCAATATGTTAATGACATAAAAACTCAAGTGTAGGGATGCTCCTATAAGTCCCTTTTATATTGATGTTATCTTAGAGGATGGTAGGGTAAGAATGTATAAAAAAAATCGAAAAAAGATGGAAGTAAAAAAAAAAGAAAAAACGGACTACTATCCTATATCTTTCTTTTTTGTTTTATGTTTATGTTTTGATTTGATTTCAAGTTGTTATTTAGTGTTAGTGAGTCAAGTCTTGGCTTAGCAACGCCGCATTTTACATGCATATAACTTAGATTGTTGACTTGCCACCACTAAAAATTATCATATCCATCAAAACCCTTTTATTCCCTACCCGAAGCCTAACATTATAACCTTTTGTAAAGACCTATTTGATAGTTATTCCTAGGTGCTTACGCCAAAGCGGCGAAGGTTTGATGTATTCTCAAGCCTATGGTAATCTACGTGCTATGACAGGTAGATATTTTTTATCTTCCATTTCCTTACATATTATATTTCATATACACCCGAGAGACAAGAGAATCCAAACCCTAATTATAAGGTGCTAGTATCTAATTTCCGTGCTTATTTTGACTATTGTAGCACTTGTACTTGTTGTAGATTGTTTTAAACCAATGCTAAATGATCCCTAACTCATAAATTGATTAGCCAAAAGCACATTTTTTTGAGGACAAGAAAATTCCAAGTATAGGGATATTTGATAAGGATTTAAAACCTACGTTTTTAGGGGGTCATTTAAGCCCTAAATTTTTACATTGTATATTCGTTACTGCTTAAAATCGTCCCTTTTCACATTTTAGGTCATTTGGAAGCAAAATGCTGGAATGAAGCATATTTGGGTGAAATGGAGCGAAAACATGAAGAAAATGACAAAGTCAAGAAAACAAGGCAATGTCAGAAGATCAGACGGCGTCCCAACCTCAAGGGGGACACTGTCGCTCACAACTTGTTCCGACTCAGGTCATATTTTGGTCCTAACAAGTGACGGCATCACGCCTATTACCGCAAGGCCGTTACTCTATCATTCTGCACCAGACGACCAAGGTTTTCCCAAGACGACTTCCAGAACAACCGAGACGGTGTCACTGATTTATACCCGACACCATCGCAGTGATGACTTGGCAAAGACGAACCCCTAATGATGGCGGTCAGACGACGTCACCATCAAAAGGCGGTGCCGTTACAGTTGTAAAAATCAATATATAGACCTTAAATTTTCTGCATTAGGTGTGTATTATTTTGAAGAGCAAACCTTAGTTCGTTTTTGGTCCGACTTGGACAGCACTTTAGGGTTCTAAATCCACTTTTACACTTCAAGATAAGTTTGTTTATCCAATCTATCACCATGTTTCATATATGTTTGATTTTTGTTTGTGTTCGTGTTTATCTATCATGCGTAACTAAATTAATTAGTATTTGCTTAGATCCAATGAAACCTAGTTATTGATTATTGTTAGGTTGTCTCTTGTTCTAATTGGTTGTCACGCTAGATTAAGGAAAACTGGCTTTTTGTTTCATTGTTACGAGATTGAACCTCCTAAATAGCAATTAAGCCTTGGAGTGCACTTTAGGCTACCGTTGTGTTTATTCCGTGAGTTGTAGCTTAAGGATAGTAGGATATTCGGGGGAGATACCTCGGTACTTGGCGATCCCCGGGCGTTCTAGAGGAGACTTACAATTCATAGAATTGGGGAATTAGGCACCACCCTATGACTAAAACATGGAATACAACGCATCAATTAGGCAAGGATGTGACAATTCAACTGACCAATAAAAGATAACTAGGGAGTAAGAAAATCTAAGTAAACACGCTTTTAATTATCATAAGAACACACTCCTTCAATCCATAGCTTTTATCATTTAGTTTAATTAGTTTTAATTTAATTTGTTAACTAGTTTAATTGGTAAATTACCAAACCCCCACTCTTCAAACCCTGAGATTTTATTTGCTTTCATAAAAAATTATAAAATGGCTAAAAAGAATCACCCTCACCTTTACCTTTTCATCATACATCCCGACTAGCATCTCTGTTCCCTTAGAGAACGATCAACCCCTGGGCTTACCCATACTACACTACAACGATTAGGTACACTGCCTAGTGGGTTGTAAAACTTGCTCTTTGGAAAGGAAGTATTTCGACCCCGAACCACGCATCATCAACGTTAAGGAATCTAAAACTCATCCTTAGAAAATAGTCATAGAAAAATTAAATGAAAGAACCTTACGTTCACAAGCTCAAAATTAAATTAATTTTTTCTGTTTTGTTTTTTCAGTAGAACCCACAAATGTTATGAGGCTATTAAAGATGAAAGTTGGACAATAGCAATGCAAGAAGAACTAAATCAATTTGTCATTAATGATGTTTTGAACCTTGTTCCACCTCCTAAAAATCAAACCGTTATTGGTACCAAATGTGTTTCAAAAATAAACCGCATGAAAATGGTGTCGTATCTATAAACAAGGCTAAACTTGTTGCACAAGGATACAATCAACATGAAGGAATAGATTTTGATGAGACTTATGCTCCAGTAGCAAGATTAGAATCCTCCTTTCTTATGTTTGTGCTAATGATATGAAACTATACTAAATGGATGTTAAAAGTGCTTTTCTAAATGGGTTAATAAATGAGGAAGTTTATGTATCACAACCTCCTGGGTTTGTTGATTTTGAAAAACCTGAATATGTATACACACTTAAGAAAGCTCTTTATGGTCTTAAACAAGATCCTAAAGCTCGGTATGATAGAATCAAAACATTTCTTTTAGAAGAAAAATATACGATGGGATTAGTAGATAACACCTTATTCACCAAGAAAAACAAATCATATATCATCATTGTCCAAATTTATGTGGAAGATATTATATTCAGATCTACTTGTCAAGAATTATGTGATGATTTTTCTAAAATTATGCACGACGAGTTCCAAATGGGAGTATGAAAATTTTTCCTCTGTCTACAAATTAAACAATTAGAAGATGGTATCTTCTTCAAACAATATAAATATATCAAAGAAATGTTAAAGAAGTTCGGCATAGAAGATTCCAAACCTATTAAAACACCATTGTCATCTGACACTAAACTCACCAAGGATGAAGACAGTGAATTAGTAGACAACACTAACTACCGTGTCATGATTGGTAGTTTACTTTATCTCAGGCAAGTCGATCGGATATCATGTTCATTGTTTGCCTATGCACTCATTTACAAAAAGATCCAAAATCTTCTCACCTTGAAGCTGTTAAAAGAAGTTTTAGGTATATAAAAGGTGCTACTCAATTTGGTTTATGGTATCCCAAAGGGACGAGAGTAGAAACTATTGTATATGCAGATTCTGACCATGCAGGTGATTATGTTGATCGTAAAAGTACAAGTGGTGTTTGTACATTTATGGGATGTTTCTTGACATCTTGGTTCTCTAAGAAACAAAACGCACTAGCTATCTTTACTATAGAAGCAGAATATGTATCCGTTGGAAAACATGCCAACAAGCACTATAGGTGAAACAAGCTCTAGTAGAATACGCCATCAAACTTAGTGACATTACCATCCTCGGCAACAACAAAGGTGCCATCGACCTCATCAAGAATCTAGTATTACATTCTCGTACCAAGCATATAGAAATTCACCATCACTTTCTCAGAGATAATGTTCAAAAATGGAACATTTCAATTGAGAAAGTCTCTTCTAAAGACAATATTGTCGACATTCTCACCAAACCGCTTAAATGTGAACCGTTCAACCTACTTAGATTAGGACTCTGTTTTATGGAACAATCGTCGTAATGTTTTGAATTCTTTTTTTCTACAAGGTACGCTCTATTTCTTTCTTATCTGACTCTAGGAATTCTATTTCGAAAATAACATAAACATCAAACAATATGGGTTTTTTAGACCATACACATGTATATTAATATTTTCCGTAGTTAGGAATTGCATCTTAATTTTTAATAAATCTATTTATCAAAATTTACACCCCATATCTCTTTCTCAAACATTCTCACGACTAGGACACTCATGCATTGTTAAAACAAAGTAAAAACTATTTTTCATGCATCATCTCATATGTCTCTTGAATGCTAAAGAGAATACATAACTAATATGTATTTTTAGGTACATTCAAACGTAGCAAAATAAAATTAAAGAGTATTTGGGTTATCTCATATAGATGTACATATTTTTCACTTCTTCTTTTCTTTTCCTCTTTAGAGTCGAGATAACCGCAACTCCACATAGTTTGCATATAGGCAAACACTAGATCTTACATGTTTTTATGCGTGTGTTTTTATCTAAAATCCATCAGATAGCCGGATCCCTGCGCCAAGGCAGGCTGGATCCCTTTTTCAAAGGATCCGGCGGATCCAGGTGATCATCAGCTTGTCTTCTACTTTCTTTTGATGATTTTTTTTTTACTTAAAACTATTACTTTTTACTAAACTTACTTTCAATATTTACTGAGATTAAGTATTACTTTGACTTTTTATCAAAGCATGCATTAATTTCATATCTAATCGTTAGTTTTTTGCTTATTTTATGATTTTAGCATTCAATGTAGGAAATAATACCTCCTTTTTGCTTGCATTCTCTTCATCTTCAACCTCTCCACACTTCACTCATCTCAGCCCTTTGTGATCATTCCACCTATAAGAAATTTTATAATACAAGCTAATCAAGAACAACTTATATCTCTTGAACAAATTGTTCAAAAGATAAATGAACTCAAAGATTTGTCCAACCTCATAGAAACTCATATCCAAGCCGCTACTACTACTCAAAACTCAAACTTTAGGCTACCACCATCCATTGTTCCACCACCACCACAACCTAGAAGAACTGCTCGCATAAGTGTTAAACCATGTTGTTTCACAAACCCTTTGTCATCCACAAGTTCATCACCTACTAGATATTCCTCACCACCAAGCAACCGCATTGTTGCACCTCCCTCATCTCCACAAGACTCTCCACCAAAAACACCTATAGTTTCTATAGATATCATTCTAGAATAGCTTCTCTCAACTCCAAAAATAACACCACCACCAATATCATCTCCACCACCAGCTCCAACACAAACATCCAAACAATCACCACCAATAGATACCAACTTGGAATCTATTGAGCTCCTATTTTCTGCACCACCTACCTCACCTAGTCAACTCTTTGATATCCTAGAAAATATACCGCCTATAAATAAAAATCCACCTCCTCTACCATCATTGCCTTACTTAAAACTTTGGCAAACAAACCACCACCTATTCCCGATATAATGGATGTGGATATTCCTCTATCACCTCTTCCACCATCTCTTCCGCCAAACAATGAAACCTCATGGATCATTGATCCTTTACCTTTACTTCCACACTATCTATTTTGTGAACATTGCCATAGCTCTAGAACCTTTACTCATAATGTGTGTGATGAAATGCGCTTTATTCTCAATAGCCACATGCATAATATTTTTGATAAGAGCCTAATAATAATCAATTCTAGGTTTAAATGATGCATATATTAACTAGGGCTTTCACTTACTAAGGTAAGTGAGCCACATACATCGATGAATCGATTGTGTAAGCTATAGTTAAACATATATCATATAGCACATAATTTATTTATTAGTAATAATTGAGGTCTTTCCCAATTCAAGATTTATCATACAATACATGTGAAGTCACTTAACAATTAATAACACAAACAATAATCCATGATAAAACATGCATGTTTTTACCATGGATTCCTCATAATAATTATAATTCCAAGATACGCATATAATCATGACATATAACACTTGTTCATAATTATTCACATAAAAAATTACATGGAATCCTAAGGTTTCTACAAGTTTTATAAAACTAAAACCTAATTAACAAAATATTAGGGTATTCGACCCATATTTAAAAAAATTAGGGTTTACAATTTTTAAAACCCTAGAAACCATAAACATGTAATAATCACATCAAGATTTAATTTTTATGTGTTTCGGTAATTAATTACATAATATTAACGGCTCGTGATGCCACTGTTGGGTTTCATGAATTACATAACACTTATAAACATAAACATCATCAAAGCAAATAATGGAAGCATAAGGATCAAATACTTGTAAACTAATTAACCAAATTTAAATAGATTCATACCTTTTAGCAAATTCAAACACAGCGGTAATCAAGAACCAAGAACTAAAACCAAAACCCTAATCGACTAGGGTTTGAGTGTGTCATATATACCCTAATCGACCCAAAATAATTACAAGCACAAGTCCTGTTTGTTCTTCGCTCTTGTACACACGTATTACTAACGATTCGCTTCGAAAAGCTAGGTTCTTGAATCACAAAACAAACCAAACACTTTGCTATGTTCACAAGCAAATCGAAGACCCTTAGAATTAAGAGTAGTCGACCGGTTATGAGCACAAGAGGGAGAGAGAATAGAAGTTAGGGTTCTTTGGTGATCCAAGATTAATTATAATGAACACAAAGCCTTTGTATTTATATTAATGTAAACTTGGTGACCAAGTTAGGGTGGAATTTGGGTTTCTTAAACCCATTCGACCAGCCATATGGTTTGGAAGGGGATCCGGAACCTTCTTGATTTATTTTCATCTCTAGTCCCTTATGTTAAAATTTAACGATCGTTAGTCAATTGCCGTTAAGTACTAGCACTCGTTAAGTATTTATTGTGATTAATAATTAAACATAACATTTTATATTAATTATTTGAACATCGACTCTTATATGTAAAGTGTGCAATCTCGAAATCTCGTGTTCGAATCCGGTTATACGTACATTAATTTATATACATAAACCTTTCAGTGTTATTGAAAACGCAAGGGATCTAGCGAGGAGCGAGACCCAAAACAACCCCAACCGGATTGCATGGTGTCTAGTAAACATTACTCCTATTACAAATTTAAGAAGTAGAAAAATATTCATAGTCTAGCAAATATTTAATCCTCAGCTCCCAGAGTTTTTAAAATGAGAGTTATTATTCTGTCAGAAAAGAAGAGGAGTTTGAAATGTATATTTGGTTTACGAGTAAGATGTGAAAACAGATTCGGCAATTTGAGCGCAAATAGGAGAATATGCACTTGTTCATAAAGCTTATTGTGAGCCCATTAACATGTCCTTTTTGTCATATAAAATTACAAATTCCATTCTTGGGGGCCCAAATAGTGATTCATATGATTGGGATTCAGTTGCTGAATTTATATGATATTGGTCATGTTCCCATAAACAATATCATTATCTTTTTCTCAGGACTTTAAAACGACTAATAACCAGAAGAAAGAAAGCATGCTTGGATGATATCCCGCAAGGTATGTACTGGTAATTTGTGTGATCCTAAATTTATTTTGTTTGGAAACAATGTGATTCCATGAAAGGAATCAAAATGTATTTATGTAGTAGTCCATTTGCTTTAGTTATATATTTGAATATACAAATTAATGAAATAAAACAGTAATATCTTGCAACACAAGTTTGTGTTGTAAAAGAATTTCTATACATAATAGGCTTGACCTTTATACAATGTTTACCAATTAGGAATTCACAGTTTACATACTTTCTACCAATTATGAATCTAATCATACCGGTAAATCGGTTTCAGATGAATTATCCATACAATGTGATATCCTGTACGCAATTTCTGACATATTTGGTCTTGAAATCGAGTTCTCTAGCAATGCCAGACACTACATGGACTATAACTCTAAGTTGTTCCACATTCACTTGACCATTTAGCTTTGGATCTAACATACCGATCATAACATCCACATCATGATGTCTTCTACACTCACTAGTCAGCTCAGCCAGGGTCATTGAGCCTTGTAATGACTTCATCCCAGTTATAAGCTCGAGTAATAAAACACCAAAGCTATAGACGTCACTTTTAGGTGATACTAGGCCCGTGTTAAGGTAATTGGTATCAACATAGCCTAAAGATCCCCGAATAATTGTTGGTGTTTGAGCACTATAAGAATCATATCCTAATTTGCATAGGCCAAAGTCTGCTAGTTTAGCATGATCATCGTTAATGAGAAGGATATTTGATGACTTGACGTCTCTGTGGATGACTGGAGGGTCCGCGACTGAGTGGAGGTAGTCTAGGGCATAAGCAATATCTAGGGCAATGCTTAAACGGCTTGCCCACGAGAGAGTTCCTGAAGATTTTCCTTTGTCGGTGTGTAGCCGATCATAGAGGCTCTTGTTTGGAATATATTCTAGTAGAAGAAGTTGTTCACCTGTTAAATCAATGTAGAATGTGTGAATGATCACAGATGAAACAATCTTTACAAAATGTCACACAAAAAATATTAACAATCTAATAAGATGTGAATTAATTCATGTGTATTTGGCATTTTTAGTTTATTTTATGACATGCATTTTGCATGCTTGTGATATGGCTAGATCTCCAATAGCCACATGTTATATGTTTCTAGAAACAACCTAATCGAAAATATATCAATATTTGTATGAAACAAGAACGTACATTCGATAATTTTAAACAAGAGTGTATATTCGATGATATTCGATAGTGGTTGTTCCTGCTTTAATATTGAAAATGGCAAGTTTAGGCTTGTTTCTATTAGAAAAGAATACTTAGGTATCCACAAGATAAACATTAAGGAGTAACATAACCTTAGGATAATCCGGTGGAGTACAAAACTAGGAATATTGGTTTCATGATAGCTTAAGCAATATTGTCTTAGATATTTCTTTTTCTCTTTATGTCCGTTTGGTTGGATACGACTTAAGATAAACAACAAAGAGAAAAACAACATATAAGTGACCATCATTCTATCAAAGTCGTACAACATACTTTTCCAGCTATTATTATTCATTTATTCGGGAATATTATCCCTGCTACTAGCTACGAAGATGATATTATCTGCTGTTAGGGCCATTAAACAACATTAATCAACTGATTTTAGCTCTCCAAGATAGCGAAATAAGAGCTAAAGTAGTGAAGCATATTAGTCATTTAACTATGCAAAATTCAGCTATTAATATGCCATCTTGTTATATCTAATCAATTATTTATTTTATTTTTCAGAAATTAGCTACATTTGGAAAGAAAAAGGTCGTAATTTGCTATAGCTGATCATCGTATATGCTGACATGCTAATGATCGAGCAATATTATTTAAGTTTAACACTTTCAACATAGGAATTGTTGGCGAAAATTTTGTAAGCTAAGGTAAGTAAGATTAAAGAAGAAGATATCCCATTATACCAAAATATGCTTAAGCTTACCTTTGTCTAAGCAAAACCCCAATAAGGCAACCAAGTTAGGATGAGAAATCCTAAGCAAGATGGAGACTTCATCAAGAAATATTTTCTGGCAACCTCCCCTCTCCTCCATCACCCTCTTCACTGCACCAAACTGCCCATCACCAAGCTCGGCGAGATAAACATAGGATGTGGCTCCAACACCTATTCTTATTCGGAAATCTCTCGTTGCTCCCTTGAGTTCCTCAAGTGCATAAGTCCTTATACTCTTAGTAGTAGATAATGAAGATAACTCTATGTCCTTATTATTTTGCACTGTGGCCAAAGATCTTGCTTTTGCCCGAGAGTCTACATAAACTGCCCATTTCCACAAGATGATTGTGAGGAAAATGACCAATATTATTGCTCCTCCTATCCAGAAGTTTTTCGTTGTTGATCCATGTCCAAAAAGCCCTGCCATGATTATGTTATATGCCCTTCTAACCCAACCAAAATTTTAGGATAAACGACTCAGGCGATCTTTGGAATTTATGATTTTTGTTTATTTTCACTCCGGCATGGTTGCCTATTAGCTTATACTCATGAGAGAAAGAGAGTTATGAAGTCTTTGAATAGAACGAATTGGATAGGTGGGTATGTATAGGTAGTGTAGTGAGTACTCAAAATCCTCTAGCTTGGAGGGTAGTGAATTTTGTAATGTTGTCAATTCAGTGTTTTAATCATGTGTACATAATTACATATGAACTTATGGGTCTCAGTTGTGTCTTTAGTTACTTTACCGTTGAATTCTTGATCCAACAATTATATCTTCCAAGCCAAAACAAAGTTCAAGCCCTTTGAATATTACACGAAAATATGATTAACCCTTATCTTGAAATCTAGTCCAGTATTGAACATTGAATAAGAATGCAATCTAAATTGTTTACTTTTTAGTACATAAACTCAAAAGAAATGTCTTTGGAAATGATTATAGATAGGCAAAAAGTCAAGTACCAATGACTCACCGAGGAATTATACGTTAGAAATCAAGGTTCTAATTCTAAATGACACTTGGATCCTCAAAAGAGATAAGAAATTCAAACCTACGTGGTTAGGTTGGATTTATGACTCAAATAAAGCTGGTAAATGCTCGATGTAACTAATTCTTCTAGCCTCTTGGTAAAAAGTTTCTAGTAAGAATGCTTAGCCTTCAAAAAAGAAGTTCGGAGTTAGGAATAAACAGCTTTTAGAAGGCCTACATTTTGAAGAGATGAGAAGTTGTGCATGGAGCAGATCAGGTTTTTGGCGTTAACTAATTTGGAATATTGTGCACCCAAATACCGCGAGCTGTCAAGTCCTGTGTCTAATTTCTTTTATTGTTGGCCCGTTTTTTCTATGGATCTAAAATTAAGATATACCAAAACAATGAAATAGACTTTATTTTTATAAATCTATCATCCATCCGTTCATACATAAGTTCTAAGTATATATACATAATGAAATGGTACAAGTGAAACGCCGTGTTGGTTCATTTCGTCCAACATTTGTGTCCTTTTGTTTAGAATCACAACATAACCGCTTCAGAATCGCTTATGTTGACTTTTGATTATGACTTTCTGGTTTGACTTATGAGATTGGGATTAACTCAATATTCTCCCCCTTAATCACAATTGTTGCGACGTAGGTCTTTAAGTCTTCTTGATTCATCTTCTGTTAAATCCACCATCTGAGCTACTACTATTTAATTTCTTGTAGTGCTTATGATCATCCTTACATCCAGGTAGATCAATTTTCCTTCGGTTACTTCCACCTTTACTGCTGTGATCTACATTATGTCCATGTTGATCATATTTTTTATGGTTATTTCCACCTTCATTGTAGTGATCTTCCTTAAGTCCAGGTTGATCATATTTTCTGGTTATTCCCACCTTCATTGTTGTGATCTATCATAAATCCTGATTGATCATGTTTCTGGTTGGTTGGTTATAATACCAACACTTTGTCTTCCTATTGGAGTTCTTGCAGCGTATATATATTCCTTAAATCCAGGTCGACTCATGCTTTCGGTTATACCACTATCCAAGTTTTCACTGCCAACTCCTTGTTGTTCAATGTTTGATATTGTCAATTTAAAGTTGAATGGAATTTCCTTCCATTCTTGCTTCGTGATTCTTCTTGGTTAATGAAACTTCCTGGTGCTTCTTCAACAGGTGCAATAAGTAATGTTGGTTCCAATTCTTCTTCAATGAGATTGGATTGTTCTTCTTTCTTTGATGGACATTTGTTTGCAAAATGCTCATACTCCTTGCATCTAAAACACAACACCTTACTCTTATAATGAGTAAATTTATTTGAGTTGCTGTTTGATTCTTTCTTGAAATTATTTTCTTGCTCTCGCAACAAATCTTGTCCACATTTTTCACAGTGTCTTCCGTGAGTAATGTTATTGTTGTGACCTGTAAACAATAACTTATCTTGATCGTTATTGTCCTTATTCTTCTTAAACTTTATTCTTTCCTCGTACGTCTTGAGTCTCCCAATTGCTTCTTCCATCGTCATTTCACTTAGATCAGAATATTTCTTTATTGATGCAACTATTTGCAGAAACCTTTCGGGTACAACATTTAATAGTTTCCATACTAAGGTTTGATATTCAATAGTGTGTCCTAGACTAGCGACTTTGTTTACGAGTGTTATTAGTTTTGTAGCGAAGGTGTCGATTGTCTCGTCTTCCTTCATATGTAACATCTCAAAATCGATTTGAGTGTTTGCGCCTTGCTTGTTGAACTCGCTGCCGCCTAACGTGTCTAGTTTTCAAAGCATTCCAAATTGCTTTCGCGGTTTTGTGCTTTGTTATTTCAAGTAATTGTTCCTCGGGTAAGGCTTGATAAAGGAATGCAATAGCGGTTTATCTTTTTCTTATCGGGTTGAGATGTCTCTGATCGCTTTATTGTTTCCCACAAACCATTTACTTCGAGAATAATTTGTATTCGAATTGCCCATAATGTGTAATTCGCGGGTTTTAGGATTGGGCATTGGAATTGAGGTGTATTAATTATACTAATTTCCACTATTTCCACTTCCTTTCGTCAAATCTTAAAGATATTGACAAAAAAAACTCCAAAAAAATTTCTAACAAAAGTTGTGTCGAAACTTCTATATCTAGCGAGCTCTGGTGGTTTTATTTTGCCTTAAAGGCTAAAAAACTTTATGGGACTAGTTTTAATCCAAAAACTATCCTCGGAGATTTTTATGTTGAAAGTGAATAATCTAAGATTAATTACTCCTTAAAAATTATTCCTAAACAATATAATAAGTAGTGTAATCACTAGGTTATTGAAAAGATACTATTTTATTAATTAAGGGAAAGTAACTTTTCTAAATGGTAAAAACTATATAGTATATCTAAATAAGACTTAATATACTATATAAAAAAAATTGAAAGTAAAGGTTGTTTTGTAAAACTTTAAAACCCGATGGGTTGATGGTATAACCCGTAGCCCTTTTATTTACTTTGTGATGGCCTAATATATTGACGCCTACTATTTTGCTTCTTATCTTCGAGATAACAAAAACGTCTCTTTTCCGAGATGAAGTTTTTTTTATCTCTCTTCTGAGATATCACCCTTTTCCTGCTCTCCTCTCCTTGGTGGTTGACCGCATGTGATAAGGCTTGGTTGACCCTCCTTTTTCTTCTCCAGTTTGTTGTGTTCTTTGCGAGAACTTGTAATCCCACAAAATGAAACCTAGGGTTTCGTTGAATTGGGGGTTTTCTGACCGTGTAAGAATTGGATGATTGGAGATTGAAATTGAGTCAATTGATGATTTGATGTTTTGGGCTTGATTCCTTAACGAACATGTATGTTTGTTCCTTGTTGTGAATCGATTTAATTTACCGCCCTTTGATGACTATAAGTAATCTGATGGTATGATTTTTTGTTTTGAATCAAAGGGATAAAACGGTTTTATAACCGTGTCTTGATCCGTTTGGATCGGGTAATTTTGTTTTTGTGTTATCTTGTCTTTGATGATTTTTCTTGCAAAGATAAAATAATATGAAGCGCTTTTTTTTTCGATGCGGGTTGATTGATCACTTATTGTGATCAATCCTCATAATGCGATCGTTAGAAACAGTAACACAAAATGATTCTTGATTTGTGTTCGTTTGGATTTGAAATATTTTCAAACAAAAAACTTAATTCCTTTTATTCGAAATGTAAAAGGAGAGATTGGTATATGATGATTTGTGGCTATGATACCAATTGTTGGCCTGTTTTTTTATGGATCTAAAATCAAGATATACCAAAACAATGAAATAGACTTTATTTTTATAAATCTGTCATCCACCCGTTCATACATAAGTTCTAAGTATGTAAAAGAGGGGTTGGTTAATAGTTGAAGGACTCATATTGGAACATTGAAATAGTGTAGGGTTTGTTTTGAAACTTTTCTGTTATTCTTTTTTCTCCTTCCTCCCATCTGTTTCTGCTGTATAAAACTTTTGTATCTTTCATTTTGAAGTAATAAGGAGAATCATTTTCACCTGTGTGAATGTGTGTTTCTCTACTCATTCGTCAACATGGTATCGAGCTCAAGAATGAGTTCTTGATCGCCATAACCGTTACAACCACCGTAACTAACTTTTCCGATCACCATAAACCACCGTAACTAACTTTTTCCGATCATTATCAAATCATCATTTCTCCATCATTTCTATCATTCTCATCACAATTCTTTCATCAATAACTATCAATTTTCATCTACATTACGGTAAAGTGATTCGGTTCAAGTGTCTTATTCAAGACCGAATTTGTTGAATCATCCGGTTGTTATAACGGTTCTTTCAAGATTGTTGAAGCTTCCATAACGTGTTAACAATGGCGAGATCATCTTCTTCAACCGATGCTACTAGCCAAAACAATCAATCTCTTTTGTTCCAAAATCCATCAGATTTGCATCCTTCGATGGCCCCGGTACTCTTGTGGTGAATGAAAATTGTTAGGAGCACAAAACTATCGTTCTTGGAGAAGATCGGTTGAAATTGCTCTTTCTACCAAAAGAAAGTTAGGTTTCATCGAGGAATGGGCCCAAGATCACAAGATGATGTGAATTTACAAGAACAATGGGATACATGTAATAACTGGTGATTAGTTGGTTAATGAACTCAAGATCTCGAATCAATTGCAAAGTCTATTATGTTCATTGGAACCGCTTATGCAATTTGGATTCAACTTGAGAAAGATTTGCTCAAGAATGGGTCACATAAGTATAAGTTGAGCAGAGAAACTTATGAGACTATGCAATCGAGGAAGATCCGTGAGTGAGTACTATACAAGTATGAAGTGTGTTTGGGAAGAATTGATTCAATGAATGAATTGCCAAGAATAGTCAATATTACTCCGTAAATTGTTGTTTTCTAAGCGCTTTGAGTACTCGAGAAAGAAGAGCAAAGATTGTTTCAGTTCTTGAATGGTTTGGATGAAAATTTTCTCATCAAAGGAGTCGATTGTTGTTAAACTCTCCTTTACCAAGTGTTGAAACTGCTTGTGCTTTGCTTGACAGAGAAGAGTCTCAAAGGGAGTATTTGGATCAGACAGATCAATTGTTGAATCTACCCTCTATAGCAAAGGTGAGGTCAAAGAGAAGTGTAACATATGTGGCTACAAGTGGCATCCACCGATAAATGTTGGGAGAAAGTTGGTTACCCTACATGGCATTACAAGTATAAGCGATCACAGAAAGGTAAAGCTCCTCGGAAAGTTGGTCCAGTTATGTGAAAAGACAACGTGCAATGGTTGAAACCGGTGGTCATGTGGTCTTCACTTCAAAGCAATTTGAGCAACTAATGAAGAGTATTCCTCATTTCAATCGGACCATCGATGAGACCAATGCATTGGAACATCCTTTTGGAGAAGGTACACTTTCTTGTTTTTCTTGTGTGAATGGGGTTATAGAAGGATGGATAATTGATACGAGGCAAGTGATCATATGTCACCGGATAGCAATGATTTGAATGATGTTGAGGCTCTTAAGTGTAAACAGTTATTAATTTTCCAAATGGACATACTTGATCATTTCCAAAGTAGGCAATGTTGCTTTACAATATGGACTTAAGCTAAACAATGTTCTCATAGTTCCTTCCTTCAAATTCAAGCTTTTGTCGGTCTCTAAACTAACAAAAGATTCTCATTGCTTTGTTACATTTTATGAGAAATTCGTGTTATCCGGGACTTGAAAACCGGGAAGGTGTTGGGCTTGGGTAAAAAGCAAGTCGGCCTATATCATCTACTCAATCTTCCTCTGGATCAAATTCATTCTCAACTTTCTTCAATGGTTGTGTCGCCTTGAAGATTGTAGTCTATTTTCATTTTCTCAAACTGCTGCATTCCAACAAACTATGCTTTTAGTGTTTTCAATAATTCTACAGCTTTGTGGCATCATAGACTTGGTCACATTTCGATTCTACTTTCAAACATATTACTCATTCTCGAAAGTGTATCTCATTCTAATGAGCATTCTTGTTTGACTTGTCCAATGGCAAAATTCACAAAACTTCCATATTCGCTAGTAAATCTCATTCCAAAGTTCCATTTCACTCATTCATATAGACATTTGGGGACCTATAAAGTTTCAACCATAGGGAATCATAAGTATTTTCTCACTATAGTTGATGATTGTAGTAGAGCTGTTTGGACATATTTACTAGTCGAAAGTCGATGCCTTTGCCACTTTCAAGTCATTTGTTACTTTTGTAAAGCGGTTTGAAAAAGATATAAAAGTGGTGAGATCAGACAATGCCTTAGAATTTCTCAAAGGATCTATAGGCCCTTTTATGGACTCACTGGGAATAGAGCATCAAACTTCATGTGTTGATAGACCTCAAAGAAATGGGAGGGTAGAAAGGAAACATAGAAACATATTGGAGATAGCTAGAGCCCTAAGATTGCATGCTCATTTGCTCGTACATTATTGGGGTGGTTGTGTTATCACCGCAACATATCTCATTAATGATTTCCATTTCTTTGTGTTGAAATTTAAGACACCTTATGAAGTTTTGTTGCAATCTAAACCCGAGTATAGTCATCTAAGGGTGTTTGGTTGTTTAGCAATGGCTAGTAATCCTTCGAGTTCTTGACAAATTTGATTCCGTAGGTGTACCTTGTTTATTTCGGGTTATCCACAACATCAAAGGGTACAAACTTCGAATTCTTTGAATCATACAAGGTTTGTGTCAAGAGATGTTGTCTTCTATGAACATATATTTCCTACTCTAAAACAAGTATGTTGCAAGTTCTTCAACTGTACCGCACCCATTTCTTCACCATTGTGGTATGAAGATTTTGTATCCACAACACAACTTTGTTCATGAGCCCTTTGTTATCTTTGAAGTTGTTCATGATTCTCGAAGTTGTTCATGAATCGATGATGTTGTTCATGATTCTCACTGATGTTGTTCACACTTGCACCATCTTTCATTCCAACCACTAGTGTTCAAGATGCGGAATCGAAGATCCATTAGAGTGTCAAGTGCTCCAAGTCGGCTAAAGATTATGTAACACCAATTCATCAACCAAAGGCTAATCAAGTGTCGATTACTCTCTTCGCCTCAATTTCATGCTTTTCTATGTGCTTTGGTGGCTCAACAAGACCTACTTACTTCAAAGAAGCGGTTAAAGAAGAAGATTGGTGTAATGCAATGAATTTGGAGCTAAGAGCATTAGAGGAGAATGATACATGGAAGGGACTGTTTACCTAAAGGAAGAAAGCTATTGCTTGTCATTGGATCTACAAATCAAACTCAAAGTCGATGGTACACTTGACAAGAAGAAAGCTAGACTTGTAGTGAATGGGAATAGGCAAAGAAAAGGTGTTGACTATGAAGAAACTTTTGCTCCGATGGCAAAAATGGTGGCTGATTAGAGCTTTACTTGCGATGGCACCATGAAAGGTTGGGAAATTTGTCAAATGGATGTGTCTAATGCCTTTCTCCATGGTGATCTCTTTGAAGAAGTGTATATGCAAATGCCTCAGGGTATATTGGAAAGGGGAGAGTGTGCAAAATGTTCCTGCGATTCAAGTTTAGTATGCAAACTCAAGAAGTCCTTGTATGGCCTCAAACAAGCACCTAGACAAGTGGTTTGCCAAACTCTCTTCAACATTGTTGTCCTTTGGCTATACTCAATCTAAGGTCGATTACTCATTGTTCATCAAGACAGATCTTGAATCCTTTCTGCAATCCTTGTTTATGTTGATGATCTTCTAATCACCGGTTCTAGCAACACTTTGATTCAAGCTCTTAAAACACAATTAAGTACTCATTTTCACATGAAGGATTTGGGTCGATGAATTATTTCTTAGTCTTGGAGGTGTGCAAAAGTGACCAAGGCATTTTCATCTCTCAAAAGAAGTACACTCTTGATTTACTTCAAGAAGTGGTTTGACTAATGCAAGACCATACAAGTTGCCTATGGATTCTCATATCAAGTTGCAAGCGAGACATGGGAACTTCTTTACCGATCCAAGTATATGTGAAGATACATAGGCAAACTCATATATCTCACAATAACAAGACCGATATTTGCTATCTTATGCGGTTGTTGAGCAGTTTATGCAAAATCCTACATCGATGCATATGCAAGCAAGTGAAACATTTGATGAGATATTTGTTGAATTCACCGGTCAAGGTATATTATTAGCTAATGATTAATTGTTCATTTGATCGCCTATTGTGATAATGATTGGGCTAGTTGTCCTATGACAAGAAGGTCCACCACCGCTATTGTATTTTGGGTCAATCACCTATTTCATGGAAATCTAAGAAGCAACAAGTGGTGTCTAGATCATCATTTGAAGTGAATACGAGCTATGGCCCTAACATGTTGTGAAGTTACTTAGTCGGTGACATTGTTGAAAGATTTGGGGCTCAAAGATCTTGGTCCTGTCGATTTGAAATGTGATAATCAAGTCGCCATTTATATAGTCGCCAATCCGGTCTTCCATGCCGAACAAAGCATATAGAAGTGGATTGCCATTATGTAAGGATCAAGTCAAGAATGGAGAAGTCCTACCTTCTCATGTTTCCACTAAAGACCGGTGGCGAGATGTGTTTACTAAAGTTCTTCAAAGAGATCAAGATTCTAAATTAATGTCCAAGTTGGGAGCTTGCGGTCCTTCCACCTCTCAACTCGAGGGGAGTGTAAAGAGGGTTGGTTAATAGTTGAAGGACTCATATTGGAACATTGAAATAGTGTAGGGTTTGTTTTGTAACTTTTTCATTATTCTTTTTCTCCTTCCTCCCATCTGTTTATTTGTATAAAACTTTTGTATCTTTCATTTTGAAGTAATAAGGAGAATCATTTTCACTGTGTGAACTGTGTGTTTCTCTCTACTCATTACTGTCAACAAAGTATATATACATAATGAAATGGTTCAAGTAAAACGCCGTGTTGGTTCATTTCATCCAACAGTTGTGTCCCTTCGTTTGTAACTGTCAACATAACCGTTTCTGTAACTGCTTATGTTGAATTTTGTTTTCGACTTTCTGGTTTTAACCCAATATTTATGACTCAATTTAAAGTAGTAGTTTACGAAATTATATTCTCTTCTCACACTTTTTAAGCGTGAGTAAAAGTAATTTGTTTGAAGTTCTACTCATAGTATGTAATAATAAATTGTATCACAAAAAGCCTAAAAGTTTTCACAAAATTTTTTGTGTCAATATAGATCAATAACTACGACAGCTTTATACATGCTTTCTATGTGTAGGTAAAGCTCGTAAACATTTACTGACTGTTTTCGGATTCGGCAACACCTTAATTAAGGGTGTGTTGCAGTTTAAAAAAGATTGATCTTGTACCTTCAGACCAAGTTGTAAATGAGCCAAAGTGCGATTCTTTTCTACAAGTTTCGATACTAATTGAGGTGTTTAAAATTTCATACTACAAAATCATATGTTAAATAGATCAACTAAATTTGTAAGATTTTGCCCTCTCTGCATGTGCTATGTTTCCGAGTCGTTCCGACCAACTTGGTGCTTGATCTGATCCTCTTTCTTATCATAGAAATAAATTAAATCCTTGAAGCTGATGGCACAACAGAACCGTCTGCTTCTGTTAGTAACTAAGTCTGGCTCCACGATCTCCTCACGAGCCACTTCTTCATCAGGACTAAACTGACGGTACTTGCATAAAATCCTACCGAAGAAAATAGAGATAGCAATGAAGCAAGCTATGCCACAGACAAGAAATAGGCCGCAGAAGATTTTTAGAGAGAGGCTTTTCCCTTCGAGTTTGATGGTCCGAGACAAGCACGAAGTGGAAGAGAGCCATTCATCGTGGATTCTTTGTAGCTCTCCGTTTTCCGATAGCTGCAGGATTGCCGTCGATAGATCAACTGCTAGAGGAGACTCTCTCTGGAATGCCTGCAATTCAAATAAAAGTTTGAAGTCAAGCCCACTAATTTTAACTTCACTGTTGCTATTTATTCTCGCAAAGAAGGGTACTATAGCTACATAAAACTGATCGATTATTAAACTATTGAACCCGGCCTTTGAGTTCATCACAATAATTACCTAAGAAAGAGACCAAGTTTGACTTTCTTTAAGTCAAACGGGCAAACTTGCTACAATTGATATGTATCCTTGTTCCTTCTTAGGAAAACAACGGGGTATCTTGGAAATCCATATCAAAACATATATTGAAAATGATTCAACATTATGTCAGAAGTCGTACTTTATCGTTCTTATGTAAAGGACGAGTTAAATTATACAGGAAATGTAACTTACAAAACCCCAGCCGCTTTTTGTAAACTCCTGTCCAACAATTCTGAACTCGCACTTGCTGTAACGCATGAAAAGCTCAACATACGGAAGCTCATCAACAATGGCCGCCACACCACCACCTTTTGGACCTAAATGTAGTGCATTTAAGAACTCCACCTCACCTCTCAATGGCTTGATCCTAGACTCCGCAATATTAAGCTCTCGAATTAAATAGCTATAAGTAAAAGTACCCTCTTGAACTCCAATCGGCTCGTTACTTGAGATCAAACTATCTAACCCCTCAATGCTTGAAGTCAGATATTGTACAGTGAGGATTGAAGACAAGCTGGCTGTGTAGCTTGAATTAATAATCAACACTACAAACAGCCACATGATCAGTACTAACCGTCCCAGCGTGCTAACAGTTTTCTCTCCTGTTCATGTAAAAATCCCGCTTTAGTGTTCTGACCTTAATGATTTTTTGGTTGAGTCAAGTTTCTTACTTACGGTGTGAAAAGAACAATGTCGAGAAGCTAAACCTGAAAATAAAAATAAAAACAATTTATTTAAGATACAATGGCAATTATTTGGAACAGAAAATAACTCACATGCATAACGTCCCTAATGAGGTTCGAATTCACAATTTTTGGTTGTTAGACACTTGGTACCGCTTGGAATATGCCGAGTTGATGCAATGGTATTTAATTAAAAATAGTTCAAGCGCATATATGATGGAGTAATAGTAGACTAGATACTAACCACAAAACTGTGACGATTTGTTTCCTTGGTGGTCCACGAAAGTCGTCATTCATCCGATGCTCAAGAATCCAAACAACGAATCCAACAAATAGAAAGAATCCACCAGTGACCACCCACATTTCAGTTGTGAACGGCCTGAGAAAGACCCATGGTTTGGGCTTTGATGTGTGAACAGGAACAACTATAACAAGTCCCGATCCCATGTAAGGTTGCGTAAAGTCAACTATCTTTGTCCGGTTTGTTATGATAGCAATATCTCCGACTGCTGCGTCATACTTCTGAGAATAGAGAAAAATCAAAATTATATTATATTTCCCTACTTTAGAATTCGAACTTAATTGGAATAGGAAAAAAACCACTTTCCAATGACTTACATTTTCAGCAACGTCTCTTACAAGATCGCTATAACTCGGGTTTTTTTGTCCATCTCCATATAAAATGTATTCTGGAGTGACGGGGTAAGGTAGTAAATTAATAGCAGCTTCAAAGACGTCGATGCAATACCCTTTTACTCCTTTGAGAGAGTTATCTATTGTCACAACTTCTTTGAAGCTATAGCCATACGGAACAGCAACTCTCAAACGCTTTCTATTGTTTGGAAAAACCCATCCCCGGGGCTTCTGACTCATTCCACCAGGCCAGATTACGCTATAAAGATATTGATCATCAGCAGATCTATTTGAATGCTTGGCATAAAATGATTCAGGAGTAGCAATTGAGAGACCTGAATAGTTTGACCAGTATCCAATAGTCCTTAAACCAGTTCCACCAATGTTTACGACATCATAAGATGGATGCATAAGGTTCTTCTCCTGATCAAACTTCATCTCACCAGTCAATCCCATGAATTCTGTGGCCAGGATTGTTTGAAGAAGCTTCTCTCCTTCGTTGAAAGTTCGAAGAGCTGATAACCCAAACTCACTTCCATTAGTGTTTTGGAGATTAGAATCACGAGAAAATGTGATTCTTCCTCCAGATTTTAAGAACTTATCTAGAGCATATGCAAGTAACCATACAGAATCATAAGCATAAAGAGCATACGAATTAAAGCTAGATGCCTGTTTGTCTTTGATACCCTGCCATCTTTTTGTAAAAGATTTCTTAATATCAGAATTCAATGTATGTTGGCGCAGCGAGACAACCCCTTGTATGAGATCCATTGACTTAGGATCTGGGAATTCTGATGAATCCAAAACTGCCAGAAGCCAATCGGTAGTAATCCAAACATAACCACTTTTCATCATCCCAAGCTTCTTTGCCACACTAAAAATCACAAGATCTGAGTCAGGATGTGCATGAACGACATAAACACGGCAATCCATCATGTTGACTCCAATTAGTAGTTCAGTTAGGTCGCTATGAGATGCACCTGGTTTATATGAAACTTTGTATGAAATCTTGGCCCGTTTCATTGTAAGGGCGCCCTAAGGCCAATATCCCATTTCTACCATAATAAATCGTCAACATATATAGCAACGATTTCTTTCCAGCCGAAATATAAAAGGAGGTCGGTTATGGCAGACATTTGGTAGTAGTCATTTAGTGTGGTCCGGACAAGGTAAGGGTATTGAAATCCTGAAAGTGTCGGGTCCGTTGCACCAAATGAAACGAGTGGTATGTGAAGTTCACTTGCAACATGGGAAATTATGCGTGCTATAACAGAGGATTGTGGCCCTATTATAGCCACCACATCTTTCTCCATCAATTTCAAAGCTGCATTAGTGAGGAAACAATAAATCAAAGAAACAAATATTGAGTTATGGATCAACAATAACTTGCAAAGTCAGTAAGCACATCAAAGAATAGAACAAGAAAGTTTCGTCTTTGCAGTATTCCCCACCATAAATCAAATTATGTAAAATATATGATGCAGAATATATTGAACATGGAACAATAATGGGAGTACATTGCAAATCCGAATGATAACACTCGAACTTCCAACAAATGTAACTTTTCAATTATAGTGGTTATTAAAACTGCGATTTTTATACCTAGTACAGTGTACACAGATCCTTTTCATTCCGATACTATTGTAGATTAAACAGTCCACTTGAGAGGTCTTGTCAGGCTGCATACTAGCCTATCTTAGTAACTATGTACATTAGTTCACATTACGTTTGATTTTGAGTAAATATGTCAAATAGTTAACGTCTGATAAAACACTCTTTGTTATAGCTCGTAATCAGTATATGGGTACTGGTTAATCTGTTTAAGGTTTTGTCTATGAGTTTTGCACACTCTTGTTACTTATTAGTTACTACAACAGTAGTGAACATATCACTAACAATAAATCAATAAGTTTCAGATAAACTAGAGGTACCTTGAATCATGCCAAGAAAGACACTGCAATTAGTATCATAAGAAATCAGGTTCAATCGCATTCCGCTTAGAATAGTTTGATTAGAGTTAACATCTTCAATAGCAGCTTCAATAGCAGGCTTCACGGAACGCCCAATTACTGAATTGGCTGTGAACAAAGCTCCAACATTAACAACACTAGGCATTATAGAAGACAAGGACGACGAAGGAACTCTTGTATCTCCAGTTTTACCCTTGACTGCCATGGGCATGCCCACCATTACCCACAGGCCAAAAACCAAATATATCAGCCTTCTTTTCATTATTCACACATCAATCTCTGTGAAAGCTAAATCTGGTGACACTAAATGAAGACTAGTGATTATGTTGGTAAATTATACAACAGCCATGGTCAAATGGTCAAACTTTAACATGGATCTTGTTGTTTCATAAGTATTGTTTCCTCTTAGTTCTTAAATTACATATTTGGATTTCTGTTAGTCACCTGTATTATAGCTATTGTAAAAATTATTGTTGATTCTATTGTTATTTAGTTAAATATTTATGCATTATAAAGCAACTGTCACTTTGTCAACATATTTCTTAAATATTATTTCATCAAATTATTTTTAGTCCAAATATTAATATTTTTGTAAGAACTGATATATGTTGCACTGGAGACAACATATATTCATGTATCAATTAATTTTGGTTGCTTACATTAAAATATAAGTTTACTTATCAAAATAGATTGATAGAGTGGTTCAGCAATCCTCGTTACGTTACTTCTTAATTGTATATATTCCTAGCTCCTTACAAAGGCCTTTTTTTTTTGTTTAAATATAATTGCCGTTTCAAACAAAAATAAAAATTTAGCGATCAGAATGTGCATGTCTTTAACTTCGCCGCAACATACGATAAAAAGCACTAGTTCTATTTACCTTGCAATGCAAAGTCACAAACACCTTATACAAATTTTTGATGCATGTATAATCCTTAATTATTCTTCTATTATCAAAGATGTATTCATTTTTTGAATGGCAAGGAGAATATATAAAAAAGAACTAGCAAGGAGATAGAATGAACTAGCAAGGAGTATATATTGGTCAAAACAATTCATATGACACTTTATCAAGTTACCTATATATAGTAATTGAATATAAACCTTGATATCAAATAAGGAATATTGTATATGGGGCTTGCTGCATCTATTCCATGTTAATTTTATGGATATAAATTAGTAGATGTGAGTTAGGATCGAACTCGAGACTATGGGATTGCACACTTTACGTATGAGAATTTAAAGTTAATAATTAAATATAAATGTTATATTTATTTATTTATTAAACGAAATAACTAACGGACGTTAAGTAATTAATGTAATGGACTAACGGGCGTTAAAGATATTTGGAAAAGGACCAAATTGCAAAGTTTGGGAAGGTTCTGGAATCCCTTTAGGGACTCCAAACCGATCGGCCAAGGAAACAAGGAAACAAACCTAACTTGTTCACCAAGTTTGTTTGGGTATATAAACAAAGCTAGGGGTTTTATTTTTCCATCTCTTGTGCTCATTAGCTAAACTCTAAAACAGTTTTTGTGTGTGTGTTTTACCTACAAACCGATCGGCCACCATCCTTGGTGTCGATCCAAGTCTTTCCACAAACCAAGTTATTTGTTTGATAAAACTAGCATTACTTTAATTCGGTTTAGATACGTGTGTACAAGAACATAGTAATAACATACTTTTGTTATTATCTTGGATTGAATTACAAAGCGGTGAGGGTAATTCATATAATCCTAATTATATCTAATTAGGGTTCATCCGTTGCTAGTTTGTGGATTTGATTCTTGTTCGGCTAGAATCAAGAAAAGTTACGCATATTGTTTTATGTTAATTAATTGTTCATTAATAAATCCTATATGCTTCCGCATGATTACTTTGATGTTTTGTGGTTATTTATTTGAATGTCATGTTATATAATTCCAACAGTGGCATCACGAGTCATTGGTTTTAATGAGTAATTAATTACATAAACGCGTAATAAAACAAATACTTGTATGTTGTTTGATATTTTTATCTAGGGTTTATGTTTATTATTGTTGGTCGATTTTTTTTATTATTTGGGGCGTTCCCCTATTTTATTTATGTCGACACATGTATAATTTTTTAGGGTTTTGAAAATTGTTTGCTAACCTTATTAAAACCTATAATTAATATTGATTACGTGATTAATTCGTGAATAATTTGTTATGTGTCATGGAATTTTTATATGCGATCTTGTGACTTATTTGTATAATTGTTATGATATCCATGATTATACATGCATGTTAGTCATGGATAAGTTGCTTTGATTATTGTTTAATTGTTGAGACATATTTAATTACGATAAATCTTGAATTGGGAAGACTCAATTATGTATATTAATGAATCAATTATGTGCAATTTGGTATATCATTAATTATGGGTTTACATAATCGATTCGTCGATGTATGTGGCTCACTCTCAATTGAGAGTGAAAGCTCTAATTAATATATACATTAATTTAACCTAGATATTGATTATTAATAGGGTTTTATCGAATAAGTTGCATGTGACTACTTTTTTACACGTATAAATTGTTTATTATGTGTGCATTGTTTTGTAATAGTTTATTTTTTTATTTATTACTTGTTTGTTTATTATGTTAGACAGTTTTAAGCAAGGGGTAATTTTGAATAGAAAAATAATACGGACTAAACAATGGCGAAACTTGATTTGTTTTGGAAGAGTTAAGTTTTCAATAGTTTAATTGATTGGTGACTTTGGTACAAATGGTCCGAACGGCTCACCCACTAGAATGAACTATAAAGGGTTAATTAATAAGTGCGCATGATCACATCGAAAGGATGTCTAAGGTTATACTTGCTTACTTGGTCCTCTCCCCTGTATGTTCGAATGGAGCTACTTAGTAAGCCATAATATGTACAAGCTCATCTTAAGGCGAATTATTTTTAATTTCATGCGCCACTGGTGGTAATTATCGAAACACTAAGTGTTTACACTTATGCAAAAGTACGGTATAATGGACGATAATTAACACTAAATTCATTGATTGGTGAACCCAATACCTCGATCAAGACTTTGATAATTTGATCTTTATGAATTGGTAATAAAAGTTTTTATTAAAATTATGCTACAAGATGAATGCATGACATCTTTGTACATATTTGATTTGACCACATAAAATCAAAACTAGTACCCTTTAAATTAAGAATATGCCATCTAATTAAAAGGAACACTTGAAGTTGCAATTTACGTCATAACAAAGACTTGGCTAGATTGTGATGGAGAGGTAAATCTCTATGTAAAGTCGGACCTTACATGGACATATTTGCGTTCTTTAAGTTAGACACTTAAGTTGAGTAGGAAGTGAGACACGGACTCAATGGCATAAGATGGGATGAAACATGTTTATATTTGCAATAGCATTGGAAAATATAAATCCCATAATGATCTAGGAGTTGGAAATTGTTTGCCAATTAATGTTCGACAGATTACCTTATTATATGCGTTCGTTGCTAGCAGATCAACTGATGTAATGAACCTATGATAATTTGGATCCTAGTTTTCGAGAAAATGATATGGTTATATGTTTATATTACCGTTGGGTATATTTTATTTTCTTGAAAAGTTGTATTATCGAAAATACTAATACTTGAACTTTTTTCTGTAGAAATGACTCAAAATAACGATAACACTAACATCGCACTAAGTTCTGCGTTCAAAACCTTTTTGATTGAGAAAAGTTGGTAGCTCTAAGAATTTCAATGATTGGCACCGCTCTTTGAGAATTGTCGTAGAGGAGGTTGAAATATCTTTATGAACCTTGCCCGAACAACCAATCGGTCCCGAGGTTACTCAGCTCAAATGGACGCTTGGCAACTTGAGTATAAGCGTCATAATGATGTGGCTTGTCTTATGTTGGGAACGATGGAATCGCTCTTCAAAGCGGTTCGAACATCATTTCCCATATAATATGCTCAATGAACTTGAACTATGTTTGAGAAACCATTGCCGTCGAGATTTATGACTTGACCGACGTTACACATATAGGCAAGGTGAGGTAAACCGTAAGTGCTCATGTCTTTGAAATGAAAGGTTACATGGACCACTCAAAGCACTTGGCAAAACTTATGATGATGACATGGGCGTGAATCGATTAATAGATCCCTTAACAAGGATTTTAATGGTTTTGTCGAAATTTCAATATTCACTACGTGGGAAGACGATTCATCGACCTACACGCATTGCTTATTGATTATGAGAAAGGGTTGCCTCAAAAGGTCCCTACCGCCTGTACTTGCTATTCGTGGTGGAAGGATTAATAAGCCAAAACCGCGCGTGCGAACAACAAGAAGGGAAGGGTAAGGTTGACAAAGGCAAACGGTGATGGCCTATCAACCTCAACCCAAGAAGAACCCTACTCCTAGGAAGGAAAATCCTAAAAGGATCAAGCATGCCACCACTTGTAAGAGCGTTGGGCATTGGAAGAAAGCGTGCTCTCTATCTTGATGAATTGCGGGCAAATAAGATGAAGTATGAAGGGTCCATGGCGCCGGTATACAGTAATTTATTTGTCATTGAATTATTTACTCTAAATCATAATAATTCATGGGTATATGATACTGGCTGTGGTATTCACATTTGTAATACATCGCGGGGTTTAGAGTGAAGAGGAAGCTTGCCTATGGGGAGCAATATCTCGCACGTGGAAATGGCGCATATGCATTGTTGAAGCCATAGGAACGTTTAGTTTAGTATTGCCTTCTGCTTAGTACTATTATTGAACAATTGTCATTACGCACCTTCTATAATTAGAGGTGTTGTTTCCTTTTCAGTTTTGTTGGATGATGGTTTTACTCATACTATTTCACATAATGGAATTGATGTTTCTTTAAATGGTGTATTTTATTTTAAAGCAATTAATGTGAATGGTGTGTTTGAAATTGATGTGATTGGAAATGAATCTAACAATAATAATAATTCAATGTTTAGCATTAACAAGAAGATAAAGTTAGACTTGAATTCTTCTTATCTTTGGCATTGTAGACTTGCTCATATAGGCAAGGCTCGCATGCATAAGCTACAACAAGAAGGGCTTTTGCAAAATATCAATGATGAATCATTTGATAAATGTAAGTCATGCATATCTGGGAAGATGACTAAGAAACCTTTTCATAGCAATATGGAGAGGGCTTCGATCTACTTGGTCTTATTCATCTTGATGTGTGGACCACTTAGACACGTGTCAAAGAGAGGTGCTAGCTACTTCTTAACCTTTATCGATGATTTCACCGTTATGGTTATGTTTATTTACTTAAGCATAAACATGAGGTGTTTGAAACATTTAAGGTTTTCAAAGTCAAGTAGAACGCAATTGGAAAAGAAGATTAAAGCTCTTCGATCCGATGAGGAGGCGAGTATCTAAGCCAAGAGTTTAAAGATTACTTAGCGAGAATGGCATTGTATAGAATCTCACTTCTCCATATACTCCACAACAAAATGGTGTATCCGAGAGAAGAAATCGTACATTGTTGGACATGATACAATCTATGTTTAATCTTACCACTCTACCTTTATCCTTTTGGGATTATGCTTTGGAATCACTGTTCGCATTCTAAATATGGTTCCCACAAAGAAGGTTGATAAGACACCATATGAAATATGGCATGGTAAAGCTCCTAACTTGTCTTATTTAAAGGTGCGGGGTTGCGAGGCGTATGTTAGACGTGACTCACAGATAAACTCCAACAAAGATCCATAAAGTGTATCTTCGTAGGATACCCTAAGGAAACTATGGGTTACTACTTTTACTATCCAACCGAAAATAAAGTAATTGTTGCTAGGTATGGAGATTTTCTTGAAAGAGATCTCGTATCTCAAGAATTCGATGGGAGAGTTTATGATCCGGAAGATGATCATGAAGATGCATTACCTTCGAAAACACTAACGCACTTAGGTAGAACACGATAGTCCGGGTCCTCCACCGAAGTTGAAGTGATTCCCGTCAGAGATCCGTAAGGAATCGCGTGCACCGAACGTCTATGTCTTAACGTAGAGGTTGAGGAAACTATGTTAGGAGATCTTGGAGAGCCTACTAGTTATAAAGCCGCCATGGCAAGTCCCGATAAGGAAAAATGGCAGGTTGCAATGAATGGGAAATGCAATACATGAGAGAAAATGAAGTCGGGTAGAGGTTGACTTACCTCCAAACGCCACGGTGGTTGGAAGTAAGTGGCTCTATAAGATTAAGACCGACATGGATGGCAATGTACACGTCTATAAAGCTCGTCTAGTTGCGCAAGGTTTTACTCAAACTTATGGCATTGATTACGAGGAGACCTTTTCTCCTGTAGCGGACATTAGAGCTATTAGAATTCTCATAGCTATAGCAGCATACTATGACTATGAGATATGGCAAATGGATGTCAAAACCGCCTTCTTAAATGGTCGCTTAGATGAAGACATCTATATGAAGCAACCTGAGGGGTTCGTGAATTCATAATTTCCAAACCGTGTATGCAAACTTCAAAGGTCCATTTATGGATTGAAGCAAGCATCAAGGCAATGGAATAAAAGATTTGATGAAGAAATCAAAAGGTATGGATTTATTCAAAATCTTGATGAGCCATGTGTATATCACAAAGTTAGTGGGAGTGATGTAATTTTCCTAATTCTTTATGTCGATGACATATTAATTATGGGAAAAGACATTCCGAGTTTGAAAATGTAAAGGCATATCTTGGGAAGTGTTTTTCCATGAAGGATTTAGGAGAAGTCGCATACATTCGGGAATTAAGATCTACCGAGATAGGTCAAAGCGGTTAATTGGTTTAAGTCAAAACGCTTACATTGATAAAATATTGAAGAGATTCAAGATGCAAAATTCCAAGAAAGGATATTTTCCGATGGAAGTAAAGCATGGCTTATGTAGCGATATGTGTGCTTCAACACTCATCGAGGTGGCACGCTTGCGAAAGTTCCTTATGCTTGTTGTAGGATCTATTATGTATGCCGTGAGATGCACAAGGCCGGATGTGGCGTTCGCTCAAAACATGACCGGTCGATATCAATGTAATCCGGGTGAACTTCATCGGATTGTTGTTAAACATATTCTAAAGTATCTTAGGAATACGAAAGATATGTTTTAGTGTATGGAGGAAATCTAGACACGTAACTTGGTGTTACTGTGTTCTTGTGATGCGTCTGGCGGTGTGATAAAGATGATCTGAAGTCTCGACGGGTTATGTCTTTGTCATCAATGGAGGAGCAGATTGATTGGAAGAGCAAGAAGCGAGTACTGATGCGATGTCTGCGACATAAGCCAAATACATAAATGCTTTAAGTCGCAATGGAGGTCGTTTGGATTAGGAAATTCATTTCGTGGCTTGGTGTTATGCCTTCAATTGAATCACCTATTGATATGTATTGTGACAATTCTGCGCAATCATATTTGCCAATGAACCCAGAGTCATGAAGGGCACCGACATTTTCTACTAAGTATCACTATGTTCGGGAACAAGTCCGGAAGGTGAAATAAATCTACTAAAAGTTCACACAGATGATAACTTAGGCGATCCGTTCACTAAAGCTTTAGCTAAAGACAAGCTTGTAGGACTTGCTAATGGAATTGGACTTCGTTTAGCTAAAAGTTTCATGCATAAGCGTGATTAGTATTTGGATAAAGGATATTGTAAAACATTTATTATTTTCAATGAAATAAAGTTTGGATTATGTTTATTTTCATTTATAATATTGTTGTCCTATATTTGCATGTTTAATCCGTGAATAACTAAGTTATTCTAAATGTCCGTTGTCGATTAATGATATGGGAGTATCATTAAATTAAGACAAATCTGAGAGATGTGGTAGAATATACTTGAAAGTATATTGATGAGAATGCATACCAATTTCGGATGATATTCAATGAATTTAATATAGGACTTATCCCAACTACATAAATTACTTTGTGGATATTGTTATAAGTAAATTATGAATAGTTATCCTCGGACTTGAGATACCGATAAGTGTCATGAATGTAGTGCATTTTCGTGAAGCAACTTAAAGCTATCGTGGCTGGTAGTCATAAGGGTTGTTTTCGAAATGTTACAAAGTTTGTGGGTTATTCTTGTAGTCAAGATAGAATTTGTTCCTTCAAATTTATTTGGAGTTTAATCTTCTTTGGGCCCTCGTAGGGTTGACAAGATGTTTCTGCGGCCGCACCCAAATCTCTCCTAAATATGTTTAGATGATTCGGTAATCTTGGTCAATCACTTACAACGAGAAACAGAATAGTTATATAAAGAATTACTTAATTCCATATCTTTATTTAACGTAGTATTAGAAACAAAAGGATAATAATAATGAGAAATCATTAAAAGGTTTTCCAGGAGCCTTGCTCGAGTTGTACTAGAGGCATCGAAGTGTTGCTAGACGCTAACCGAATGTGATCACTCTATTAAGATATATCCAAGTGGGAGCTGTTAGTTTTATGGATATAAATTAGTAGATGTGAGTTAGGATCGAACTCGAGACTATGGGATTGCACACTTTACGTATGAGAATTTAAAGTTAATAATTAAATATAAATGTTATATTTATTTATTTATTAAACGAAATAACTAACGGACGTTAAGTAATTAATGTAATGGACTAACAGGCGTTAAAGATATTTGGAAAAGGACCAAATTGCAAAGTTTGGGAAGGTTGGAATCCTTTGGGACTCCAAACCGATCGCCAAGGAAACAAGGAAACAAACCTAACTTGTTCACCAAGTTTGTTTGGAGTATATAAAAATGCCAGGGTTTTATTTTTCCATCTCTTGCTTCATTACCTAAACCCTAAAACAGTTTTTGTGTGTGTGTTTTAGCTACAAACCGATCGACCACCATCCTTGGTGTCGATACAAGTCTTTCCACAAACCAAGTTATTTGTTTGATAAAACTAGCATTACTTTAATTCGGTTTAATGCGTGTGTACAAAACGTAGTAATAACATACTTTGTTATTATCTTGGATTGAATTACAAAACAGTGAGGGTAATTCATATAATCCTAATTATATCTAATTAGGGTTCATCCGTTCTTAGTTTGTGGATTTGATTAACGTTAAAATTTAGAATCGAAAAGTTACGCATATTGTTTTATGTTAATTAATTGTTCATTAATAAATCCTATACGCTTGCGTGATTCTTTGATGTTTTGTGGTTATTTATTTAAACGTCAGGTTATATAATTCCAACATTCCACTCAATAATTAGAATAAGGGTTCCGTATGAACTTCAAAATTAAACATTAGTTATATTCAACCCATAACTTAAAAAGTTGGAGAAGCCACATGGTTATTTAATGGGTTCAACCCATAACAATGAGAAAGTGATGCATGCGTTCGTAAACGCCAAAATAAAAACCACGTGCGTTGAAAATTTAACAATCTATTATTACAGAAATTTTCAAATTAAGATAAGATAGTTTAACCTTTTTTAATAATTTTATTTAAAATAATACACTATATGCAATTATATATTAGCTCTTAATTAAAGACGTAATTACTTTCAATAAAAAATTGAAATGTGTATTTGACCTCGATCTCGATGGTCACGTGGAGTTTTTCGTTTATCAAGTGAGCTGTCGTGTGTTTAAATTAAATAGTGAAATGAAGTACCAGATTGTATTCTTGATATATTAGTTCTTTTTAACAAGAAGATGAAATTAGAGCCTAGAATTTCTGCTTTTGGAAACTATGTCAAACAAGAACCTGAAATTTTAAACTTTTTTATTCTGTTTAATTACAGCTTTAGGTTTTTCTTCACTTTCATGTTTCTATTTCTAGTTGGTTCTTTGTAATAGTTTTCTTTTACTATTGTAGTAATAGTACTATTTAGGTTTATATTAGCTTCTTTGCAATTGTTAAAATGTTTCTAGTATGGCTTATGTTCTTCGAATCCTTGATTTAATTAATTAGAAACAGGAAAAGGTCAGCTCAGTATCCTACACAAGCCAACATCCGAAAGCATGTTTTTAATCTAGGCTCTTTCTATCAATAATCAGGATATTCAAGCGACTAGAGGGCACTTTTTCAACTGAATAACAATGTCAAGAAAAATTAATCAAGTCTATGTATGGAAACATATACAAAATACGGAGTAATTCGGTTGGGTTCATGGTCGATCTGTATATATCGGCATAGACTAGCCTAACATGCAGTATAAATGTTTCAAGAGACGAGAGGTCAATGGTCGATCTGTGGGTAAATTCTGTTGAAATATATAGTGACAATGACGAACCAAATATAACAAAAATACTCTACATTTTCTAAGTTAGAAAAAATTATAAATATGTAAGTTTCATTCTGGACTATGCTATGCTTCTGAGTTCGTAGTAACTTGACCCTTGTTTCTCCTTAGAATTTGATTAATCTCTTCCTCTTTTTTATCATAGAAATCGATCAAATCCTTGAAGCTGATGGCACTTAAGAGCCGCCCAGTACTGTTGCATGTTGCTGAGTCTGGTTCCACGACTTCAAGAGCCTCTTCGTCAGGACTATACCGGCGATACTCACACATCGTCTTACAACAGAAAATGCAGATAGAAATTAAGCAAACAATGCCACATATGAGGAATAGGCTCCAAAAGTTGGTCAGAGAGGCTTTTCCCTTCGAGTTTGCTAGTTTGAGACGCGCATAAAGTGGCAGATAGCCACTTGTCGTTGATTCGTTGCAGGTCTCCGTTTTCCGAGAGTTCAAGGATTGCTGTTGAGAGATCAACTGCTAGAGGAGAGTCTCTCTGAAAAGCCTGAAATGAAATTTGATCGAATTTTTAAGTCAAGATAACTACTTTTAATTAACTTCAGCAGTAATATTAATTCTTTAAGCCATTAAGAAATAAAGATATTGTAACTACTATATAGCTATAAAAAGATGAGAAAAAAAAAATTAATTGAAGACTGAATATAAAACGAATCAAATTAGTATTTGAAACATGCTAAATGTGTGACCTCAAAAGTTAAACCACGTCACTCTTTCTAGGAAAAACATGACTCGCAAGACCCCAGCCATATATTTGTTAATGGGATGTTTTAGAAATAAGTTATTTTGGATCAACAAGTTGACAGTGGTGATTCAAGAAATTAACTTAACATGGAAAAAGTGACTTACGAAACCCCAACCGCTTTGTGTGAACTTCTGGCCGACAATCTTGAACTCACACCTGGTGTAACGCATGAAGAGCTCAACATAAGGAAGCTCATCAACAATGGCAGCCACACCACCGCCTTCTGGACCTAAACGAAGCGCATTTACAAAGTCCACCTCATCTGTCAATATCATGATCCTTGACTCCGCGATATTGAGCTCTTGAATCAAATAATTATAAACAAAGCTTCCATCTGTCAATATCATGATCCTTGACTCCGCGATATTGAGCTCTTGAATCAAATAATTATAAACAAAGCTTCCGTCCGGAACTCCAATCGGGTCCTTACTTGATATTAAACTATCTATCCCTTCAATGCTTGGAGTCAATTGTTGTACTGTTAGGATTGAGGTCAAACTAGCTGTGTAGCTTGAATTAATAATCAATACTACAAATAGCCACAGGATTAGCACCAATCGTCCCAATGTGCTCACAATGTTCTCTCCTGCATACGTGAAGATCCTACTTTAGAGTTCTATTACTAGAAGATTTCATGGTTAAGTTTAGATTCAAACTTACGGTGTGAAAAATATAGCGTGGAGAAGGTAAACCTGAAAAGTTCATGACATACATATATATAAGAACAGAGTACTATGATATTTAACGGGTGTCTCGGATTTTTGTTTATTTGCTTACTGCGTTTTGATGCAACACCTAAACAGTTCTGAGGGTATTTGAGATTGCATATCAAAACTTATTGAGGGTGTTTGATATTTCTAATTATCTAAACTTTTACAGTATCTTATTATCTGTTAGAAAATAAGCTGTTTTGAATCAACGACTACAAAATGTTTATTCACAAGCAGATAATTTTTTAATAAGAAATGCCAAACACACCCTATTTGGGAATAATATTAGTGCACTAAACCAAACCACATACTAACCACAAGACCGTGATGATTTGTCGCCTTGGGGGTCCACGAAATTCATCATTCAATCGATGCTCAAGAATCCAAATAACAAATCCAACGAAAAGAAAGAATCCACCACTGACCAGCCACATTTCAATGGTGAATGGCCTGAGAAAGGCCCATGGTTTCGGTTTCCATTTGTTGTAAGGTACAACTATGACTAGTCCAGAATCCATGTAAGACCGTGTAAAATCAACTATCCTTGTTCGGTTAGTAATTACAGTGATATCTCCAACTGCTGCATCATACTTCTGAGAATAAATAAAATAAGTCTCGTCAGGTACAATTTGTGAGTATAAGTGCTTGACTTAAAAAAGTCAAACAAGTACTTACATTTTCCGCGACAGCTCTCAAAATATCATCATATGGGTTTATTTGCCCATCACCGTATAAAAAATATTCTAGAGTGACCGGGTAAGGGAGTAAATTGACCGCAGCTTCAAAGACGTCGATAGAGTATCCTCTTACCCCTTTAGGAGACTTGTCTTTCGTCACTATTTCTTTGTAGCTATAGCCATACGGCACAGCAACTCGCATAGGCTTTCCATTGTTTGGAAAAACCCATCCCAGAGGCTTTTTACTCATTCCACCCGGCCATATTACACTATAAAGTTTTTGATCATCGCCATCAGAATTGTTTGACTCAGGACTAGAAACAGACAGACCTAAATAGTTTGACCAATATCCAATAGTGCGTAGACCGGTCCCACCAATGTTCACAATTTCATAAGCCGGATGCATCAAGTTCTTGTTGTGTTCAAACTTCACTTCACCGGTCAGACCCACGAAGGTCGTATCCAGGATTGTTTGGAGAAGTTGTTTCCCTTCGTTAAAAACCCGGAGAGATGATAAATAAAGCCCGTGTCCATTTGCATGTTCGAGTTTAGAATCGTTAGAAAATGTGATACTTCCTCCAGCCTTCAAGAATGTATCGAGAGCATGTGCAAGTAACCATACTGAATCATAAGCATAAAGTGCATATGAATTAAAGTTAGATGTTTGTTTGTCTTTACTATTCTTCCATTTAGTTGTAAAAGATTTCTTGGCATCAGAATCTGACGCATAATGGCGAAATGAAATAACTCCTTGTATGAGATCCATGGTATTAGGATCTTGTAATTCAGATGAGTCCAGAACCGCCATAAGCCAATCAGTAGTAATCCAAACATAACCACTTGTCATCATCCCAAGCTTCTTTGCCACAGCAAATATCCTTAGGCCCGAGTCAGGATTTACATGAACGACATAAACCCGAGAGTCCATCATGTTGACTCCAACTAGTAGTTCAGTAATATCACTTTGAGATGCACCTGAATTAAAGGAAGCCTTGTATGAAATCTTGATTCGTTTTTTGGAAAGGACGTCGCCTAATGCCAAAATTCCATTTCTACCATAATCGTCGTCAACAAATATTGTAATGATTTCTTTCCAGCCGAAGTATGCAACCATGTCACTTATGGCAGACATTTGGTAGTAGTCACTTTGTGTGGTCCGGACAAAGTAAGGGTATTGAAGAGATGAAAGTGTTGGGTCAGTTGCAGCAAATGAAATAAGTGGTACATGAAGTTCATTTGCGACATGATTAATTACGCGTGCTATAACGGACGATTGTGGTCCTATTGCAGCTACCACCTCATTCTCCATCAGTTGTAAAGCTACACCAGTAAGGAAACAATTAACTGAAGACAAACTAATTTGTTAAATACAAAGTACATAAACTAGATTGATCAGTTCATGAAAAGACCTTGACGGGCCGCACAAGCTATCTTACTATTAAAAACATAATACTTTGAGCTAATCTCACAAGAATGCAACGCCTTTATAACATACTAATTCCACACCTGGAAACGGGCCGTCTCGTTGATTCGTGTGGTTGTGTGTTGTCGTAATCACAAAGTTGGTCACTTAAACATAAATTTTAATCAAATAAAGAAAAAAATACTAACATTACAAAATTGTTATCAGTAACCAAAAAACAACAGTGTCATTATCATACATGTCTGCTAATTCAAAGTCATCCGCGAAAAGTGAGACATTTAGAAATTGATGGTCTTGTTTCATCAATTGGATCTACTGCATTTGCTCAAATCCTATCATTTTGAAAAATCTATCGTCTATCCTTTCATCAAAAAACGTTTTCTTACCTATTGGTACCGGTAGGTACGTTACTTTTAATACCATTATGAAATGAAAATAAAATGTGTTGAATCCTTTTAAACTGTTTGTTTGTCTATCATATGTTAACAAATGCAGATATACTCGTAGAATCATTACTTAGGTGTCGTTTGTTTTTTCAGAGCTTTTTCCTCTTCATCTGCAAACCATGTCTGCAGAAGAAGAGGTAGATCTAAGGTCTTCATCTGCATGGATGAAGACCGTTTGCTTTTGTGCTATTGAAGTACTTCTTTTATTTTCTATTTTTTTTCTTATTTTGCGCTATAAATCCTTTTGTAATATGCTTCAAATGGTTAATCGTTTTCTTACGTTTTGGTAGTTTTTTTACGTTTTCGATCATTTTTTACGTGTTAGTCCGTTTTTAACGTAAAAAAAAACAGAGGAAAACTTAAAAAAAGGCGAAAACGTAAGAAAACGTTAAAAATAAATGAAAACGTAAAATGACAGACGAAAACGTAAAAAAAACAAACGAAAACGTAAAAAAACGGACGAAAAATTACGAAACGAACGAAAACGTAAGAAAACGGATCAAAACGTAAAAAAAGACGAAACCGTAAAAAAATTGATGAAAACGTAAAAAACGGGCGAAAATGTAAATAAAAGGACCGAAACGTAAAAAAAGGGACTAAGACGTAAAAAACGGACGTAAAAATAAAAAAACAAACGAAACATAAAAGATATGTAAGATATTGAGAAAGAGATTTAAGGTTTGTGAAAGAAGAGGTAAGGAGTGAAAGAAGAGGTAAGAAGTGAAAGATAATGTCTGAAATTTAGAAGAGGAAAGAAGTGAAAAGAAGCACTTATATCTGCAGAAAAACAAACAAAAAACTTCTGCCATCTTGCAGACAAAAGAAGTGAAAAGAGAAAAAAAAGTACTTATTGAAAAAAAACAAACGACACCTAAGGTCTTTTCAATAGTTTCAGATCAAGTGGCCTTGTTTGTTTTTTCAAAGAAGAGCTTTTTTGAACTTTTGTCTACAGGCGCGCAGACATTATCTTTGAAGATCGTTTGTTTTTCTTCAGACATAAGAGGATATAATCACTTTTTCCTCTTCACCAATCTGAACATAATTTGGTCTTTTTCCACTTCTTTCCTCTACACCAATGCAGAGATAAGAGGAAAAATGAAAGAAGACTTGACAAGAAAAAACAAACGGTCTTCTTCTTGCGGATGAAGGCTTAAATGTACCTCTTCTTCTGCGGACATAGTTTGCGGATGAAGAGGTAAAAAGCTCTGAAAAACCAAAGCGACACCAAATGTATATACGTACCTTCTATGGTGCCAAGAAAACCACTGCAATTGGTATCATACAAAATAAGGTTCAACATAGTTTCACGAAGAATGGTTGGACTAGAGTTAACATCTTTAATGGCAGCCACAATAGCAGGCTTTACAGAACGCCCAATAACCGAATTAACTGTGAACAAAGCTCCAACATTCACAAAATTAGGAATTCTTGATGACGATGACGGAACTGTTGTATTTTTAGTTATACCCTTGACTGCCATGGGCATGATCACCATGCCAAAAACCAAGAAACTTAACCATCTTCTCATTATTTCTTGAGCATCAATCTTTGTGAAAGCTAATCTGGTTTATAATAAGTAATGAAGACTAGTGATGATATAATTTAATAAAACCAAGAAACTTAACCATCTTCTCATTATCATATTGGAATTAGAAACCACGTTCTATAAATTAAGTGTAGATTCTTTTTGTCATATATAACAATCCAAATAAACTATTAAATAAAGAATTTTCTCAAAAAGTATATATGAAGAAGAAGTTTAAGTGACATGTGTAAATTTAAAACCAATTATTTAAACACAACTAGTTCGTTGAAATATCAATTATTAATTTGTTGTTAAAATACAGGGCAAAATAAGTAGATTTGGATCAAATGTGCGCTAAAATTTGATTTTTAATGAATAAATTGCACTTATTTTGTGATTAACGACATTCTTATTTTTTGAAGTAGATAAATAGTTTTACCAACTCTTTCTATGAGAAATGTGTTAGTCGACGTATTATAATAGGCTCAAGCGCATGTTCTAGATTAGTCTTTGTATCATTATATTATTTATACCGAACCTTTTGTTAATGAATGATACCCATTACACCTACTACACCTCTTCCATCAAATGATACACTTTCACTCAATACCGATGTTATTCCCATACCGCCACCCAATTTACAACAATAGCACAATCCCACAGCTAATCCAAACCCGGTTTCTGTTCATCCCATGGTCACACGTGTTAATACAAATAAGCCGTAACAATGTTTATTTATATTTTACGATCTTCTAATGTATTGTCGATAACAAACGTAAAATCATTTTAATGAAACAAATAAAATACGTAAATAGTTTGAGCCAATAGTTTACTAACACACTTACGTTTTCATACAAAACACTAAACAAGTAATAGTATTTACATTTTATAGAAATGCATATGTATAACAACTAGTGTTTACATAATGGGTATATATATATATATATATACGTACTTAGTATATATTGTAATGGGTAAAAATCTAAGTACTTGACCCATTAACTAGATACATTGAATGTAGTTGGGTAAAACCCAAAGTCTATAACTCATACCCATGGAGCATGATTCATAACCCATAACCCATTGCATGACATCATGCATGAAGTCATGTTGGGCATTATCCATAACACATGGAGCTAACCCATTGACTAGATGCATTGCATCTTCTAGATACATTGTATCTATTTGGATACCCATGGTCCAAAGTCTATGACCCATGACCCATGATCCATGACCCATAACCCATTTAGGAGGAGCGTCCTACGGATCCCCCAGTTTACACTGGACAGATCCCTCATGTAAGGGATTCGTGGGATCCGGGGAACAATAGTTAATTTTTGTCTATAAATAGTGAGCCATTTCTTCATTGTAGGCTCCCACTTTCATATATACTTTCTCTTAGTATTGTAAACTCTCTAACCTCAGATCCAAAGGATCTCTCTATGTAGTTTTGTGTTTGTGTGATCTTCTAGGTTCCTCTTAAAGGCAAGATCGCCACCTCTTGAAGTCGAGCAAGCTCAAGTTCATGAGTTGCCAAGCTTCGTCATCATCAAGACTACTGAAGTTCTCTTGTTGATAGTTCTTTCTTCCTCTCTAGAAGTGTTGTGTTGAAGGCATTAGTGAAAGATGCCAAAAGGGTCAAGTCGAAGACATTAGTGAAAGATACCGAAGATCCGTGTCTAAAGGCATTAGTGAAGGGTGCCAAAAGTCCATGATGAAGGCATTAGTGAAAGGTGTCAAAAGAACATGTCAAGGGCATCAGTGAAAGATGTCAAGGGTGTACAATCGATATGGTGCATCGATGTATAATCATAGATAGGTTGTGTCCAATGATATTGATATCCTTGATGATGTTGTAATAAGGAGTGTGTCTCCTTTGGGATAGGTGTTGTGTAGTGTTGGGCAGTACTTCCTCATATGTAATGGAACTCGGTATCTAGCCTTGTACCGGATAAAGTGTAGGCGACGTTGTGATAGGTTTGGTTCTACCTCGTGGAAGAACCCGGTGTCTAGCCTTGTACCGGATAAAGAGTAGGCGGCGTTATGAAGGCTTCTCCGCCATAAGGAGCTTGTGTTGTGTAGTGATTACGAACTCTCGAGTAGGTGACTCAGGGACCGGAGTAGGGCAAGGAAGGTGTCCTTGTAGCCGAACCACTATAAATACTCGTGTCGTGGTTTTTTACTTCTAACCCTTTATCTTTGCATTGTTTATGTATATGCTTATCTATCAACATCCAACACAAACATTTAATAGATTGACATAAGTTGATCTAAATATTTTAAAACAAAGTTTTAATCAGTAAAACTATTCAAACCCCTCCCCATTCTAGTTTTCCACAACACGTTTTCGTGTTGTGACAAATCGTCCTCCTGATCGTCTTACTCTTCATGTGTCTTCCATTTCACATTTACAAAAATCGTAATGCGTTTAATGATCCAAATTGGCAAAACTACTATGAATGATGAATACAATGCACTTATTAAAATAAAACTTGGTTTCTTGTGCCCCGACCCACGGATGCCAACATTGTTAATTGTATGTGGTTATTTCACCATAAGTATTTAGTAGATGACACTCTTAGTCGTTACAAGGCTCATCTTGTAGTGAATGGCAGTACCCAGTTAGAGGGTATTGATGTTGATAAGACCTTTAGTACGGTTGTCAAACTGGGTACTATTCGAACGGTTCTTAGTTTGGCTACTTCTCAACATTTTCCTGTTCATCAACTTAATGTCAAGAATGCCTTCTTACATGGTGATTTATCTAAGACAGTTTACATGCATTGACCTCCTGGGTTTTGGGAGTTTGCACACCCTGGTTATGTTTGTTTATTACAACGGTCTTTTTATGGTCTTAAGCAGGCCCCTCGGGCTTGGTTTCAGCACTTCGCAGCTTATATTACTCGTGTTAGGTTTACTCACAGTCGTTGTGACTCATCATTATTTAATTACAGACAGAGGATTGATATCCTCTTATTTATTATTGTGTGTTAATGATATTGTTCTCACTGCTTCCTCTGAGATTTTGTTACAGCGGATTATTACTTCATTGCATCAGAGTTTTCTATGATAGATCTCGGTTCACTTAATTATTTTCTTTTTCTGATACACGTGATTCTTCCAGGATATTCTTATACAACGCAAGTATTGTTGGGTTTTAGAGATACTACTGCTCTTGGAAGAATCAACTGCTCATGGATTTCATGAAAAAATGTTTTAAGACTTAACTACTACTGGTATGAATGAAACTATTGCTAGTGTATTCTATCTACTGCCAGGTGTTGCTGGAAATGATCAAAGGAATACGCTAAGTGGTAACTCTCGCTAGACAGTGAAACTATCTGCTGGTATAAAGTTTTCTTCTTGAAGAATAAGTCGCCGGAGTAAAGATAACTCTGGCGATGTATTTTAAACTCTCTTTCAAGTATTTGTGTCAGATTATATTTATGGAATGACGTGTACCTATTATATAGTATTAGATAAACATAGAAAAGATTCAATAGAGATATAAATTGTATAGGAAGTTATTGTAAACGACTAGGACCCCTTAATCTATAAAAAGGGATCTTAGGTCATTGTTTAGGGATATAAGTTTATGGCGGCTTCAAGGTTGTAAACCCTAGTGATAATTAAGATCACAGTATTATTATTCTAATAATATTGAAGCGTTTGGTTGTTTAATCATTGTGTTCTTCTTATTCATTAAGTGTTAAATTTCGCGTGATACTTTATGAATCAAACAGTTTCTTAACAGAAGCTATTAACAAAGATCTATATTTACAAGTGTAAACTAGGATCAACAAATATGCTACTGAAATTTTTGAGTGGGCTCATATGGTTAATTACCCAGTCGGACTCCTGTTGATACTGAGTCTAAACTGGGAGATGATGGTGATCCAGTGTTTGATCCGACATTATATCGGAGTCTTACGGGTTCTCTGCAGTATCTTACGTTTACTCGCCCTGATATTTCTTATGCAGTGCATCAAGTTTGTCTCTATATGCATGATCCTTGGGAGCCTCATTTCTTGGCTTTTAAACGAATTTTAAGGTATGTTCGTGGTACTTTAGATCATGGGTTACAGCTATTTTCATCTTCTACTACATTTTGGTTGCTTATTCAGATGCGGATTGGACTGGTTGCCCTACTACTCGGCGTTCTACTTCATGTTATTTTGTATGTCTTTGCAACAATTTACTCTCGTGGTCCTCTAAGGTTGCACAGTATTGTGGTGTTGGCAATGTTGTTGCTGAGACTTGTTGGTTGAGAAATTTGTTACGTGATCTACATACACCTTTGTCTTCCGCTACGTCTGTTTAGTGTGATAATGTTAGTGTTGTTTATTTGTCTACTAATCTGGTTCAACATCAACGGACGAAGCATATAGAGATAGATATACACTTTGTTCATGATTTGGTTGCTGCTGGTCAGGTTCGAGTTCTTCATGTCCGGTCACGTTATCAGTATGCGGACATTTTTACTAAGGGTTTGCCTTCGGCTTTGTTTGAGGAGTTTCGTACCAGCTTGAGCGTCCGATGTCCTCCTGCTCAAACTGCGGGAGAGTGTTAGTCGACATATTATAATGGGCTCGCGCCCATGTTCTAGATTAGTCTTTGTATTATTATTTATATCGAACCTTTTGTGAATGAATGACACAGACAATTCATGCGTTTACAAAATTGTCTCGGCTCGGAAAGGGTAATGATCTCGACTCCATTTGATGCCTCACTTGTGATGACATTTTAGAAAAAAGAAAAACATGTTTTGGTGACTTGCGATTTAGCGACAGATACTTGGTAAAATGTTCCTCAGTGGTGGAATATTATGGGTGTGGACATCACAAACCTTATGGATGCTTATAACTTAGTTGATTTTTTTTTGGTGCAAAGGTAAATTTATATTAACTTTCCAAAAATTTGTACAAAGACATAAGAATAACAAGCTAAACTGGACATATCCAGTTCAGATACAACTAACATATACAACTAACAGATACTATACTACCATCAGAGATCAGACATCAGACACAAGAAGACTTATACATCTGCATCACTTCCATATCAACCCAACCACATATAGAAGACATCTCACTGCAGATAACAAGATCCACACTCTCTATTTACCTTTATTGCACCAATACCATCTAGCTACATTTCCAACTCTTCTTTCCACTAAAACCACTCAACCTACAACCACAGTAGTCTAAGTAGAAAAGAAGAATTGGCATCACTAGGAACCCATTACCCTTCCTATCAAGGGCTATGCCAAGCAATCTACATTTCCATCTCAAAAATGGCTTCAATTGCTTGGGAACGCACTCCGTGAGGGAAGCCCACCCATTACCTCCTTTGACAATGTATTGAGGGGACCAAGAAGGATCATCTTTCATTCTCTCTATTCCCCTCATCATACATTATCCACCCAAGCCATTTACCCTTCTCAAATAGAAGAATCTACTTTATGGTACATTCATACCGTTGGGACCTCCTACTTAGCCAAACAAAGAATTTGAGGGTGAAAAACACTTGATTGGAGCTTGGTTGTCCTTCTGATATATATATTTCATAAGGGTGGTGATACAGAGTTTGATGAAGTATAGTGAGTTTGAGATTGATGTTATGTGTTCTGATATAGTGGAAGGGGTGTTTGGATCCTTGGTATTTCATCAGCTGCTGGTAATTTTTGTTGACTTTCTATATGCAGGCCATTCGAATAGAAGAATTCTTGTACCTTGGAGTTCTAACTGTAGGACTGTACCTATGATAACTTAGCTGATTGTGTACCCCTTGCGCGCAAGCTTTTGAAAACCTTTGACTTGGTAGTTCAAACTACTGTTTGGGCCGCCGAATGGAGATTTAGAAACAATGTAGTCTTCTCCTGCAAAAGACCAAATAAACACCTCAATTATTCTAAAAGTTTTCTTTTTAAATGACTCTCTAGTGAATGTCGAAAATTATCTTTTAATATGAATGAGTGGTTTAGTGATTACCGCATCCCTGTTTCTGCATTTATATTTTTAACAAGCTCGGCTCCTTGCTAGTCTTGCAATTATCATCCGTTATCAGAAAAAATAAATGATTATTTGATCATATTTATTCAATATCGCATTATACATGGTGTTGGAAAATTCATTTTGGAAAATGAGTTTTTGCAAATTTTGGACACTATTTAATATATGTATATGTTATATATATTTATATTTCTTGGTAGTTTTGCGTTCTCCTCGACGAGAGCTTCGCAACGAGCTAAAGTATGTCCAAAATAGAGTTAATATGAATGAGATATCGTGTCTCAAAGTGAGGCACTTGAAACATAAAAACTTGGAAAAATGGGAGAATCCCACATCGCCCAAAACAAGAAGTGGATGCTTGTTTATAAGGAAATCATAGTGTTGGCTATCAAATTCCTTTAGGTTGGTTATGCTTCCACTCCTACGTGCGCTCCGAAACCTCGCATACCTGCGTATCTTTTCTTTGCGAGTTTCGTTGTCATATATTTCAGTTTTGTGTCCATTTATTTTTGGGCCGATTTAAACTTTGTAAACAAGTTAGACAGAATCGGTTTAAATAAATGGAAGATATTGAAACCGTGTTTAATATTTAACAGATTTGCGTATCTGTGTATATTCAGGCAAATATCTTTTCTTGGTGACCAAGATAGGTTTAGCCTATATATTATACTTTGTAAACAAGTTAGACAGAATCGGTTTAAATAAATGGAAGATATTGAAATCGTGTTTAATATTTAACAGATTTGCGTATCTGTGTATATTCAGGCAAATATCTTTTCTTGGTGACCAAGATAGGTTTAGCCTATATATTAAACACATCTTATTCGGTTTTAGACACGAAAAACGCAACTCTCTGTGAGGCAATTCCAAGAATCTCATCGATAAAAAAACGCAAGCTTCGTGATCTTTCGTGCAAGTAAGTCTAGTCCGGTGTTGCAATGACTTTGAGCGTTGTACTGCAGAAACAAACGGCGAATCTGTTTTAAGGAATCGTGTTAACACGAGCCTTGTTCCTCATTTTTCCGCTTTCGGTTAATTACCTATATAGAGTCTGTCTCTGCTTCTACACCTTTATGTCTGTTTTTACTTTCTGTTAATTTATTTATTGTGATTATAATCTGATTTTTATAAATAAAGTGTGCACCGTTTCCCACACATGGAAGTCGAATTACAAATAACATTAACATAGGGACTACTTACAATGTTAGAAATTCATTGTTGCATAACTATTAGTCTATTGTCGAGAGAAGAGAAACGGAAGAGTAAGAGTAGTACTCACTACCTGCGTTGTTATGAGTGTCAACCAAGGGAAGATTATAAGCACGCACTTGATTCCATCTTAATTCCGACTAGAGTGGCAAGAAGCCACGGGTGAATATTTTTTGTTATTAAGAAGATTGTCACGTGATTAGTTTAATGTTTTGAAACTAAGATTCCTTTATAGCAACTTGGCATTAGAGTTAGCTTTCCCACGTAGAAAACTAGTAAATTCGGGAGTGGAGCAAGAGGAAAGCATGTGTAATAAAATAAAGGGTAAATGACAAAAAAATGCATCGAACTTGACACTTTTTATGATTGTGTGTAGCCAACTATTTTTTTTCTTATTGTGTGTATTGAACTTTCAAAATTCGATTATTGTGTGTATTTTGTGACCATTTTACCCTTAATATTTTCAAATTTGAAAGGTAAAATGGTCATTTATCATGAGAATAGTCACAAAATACACATAATGATCGAAATTTGAAAGTTCGATCATCTGATAAGAAAAAAAAATAGTTACACACAATCACATAAAGTGTCGAGTTCGATCATTTTTTTTTTCGTTTTCTAAAATAAAAAGGGCACCACTTTTACATTAACATAAACTTTTCATCACTAGCTAGAATATAGAGTTTAGTTCAAGTATATGCTTTTTTTATTATATGGATACTTGTGTGCTTGTTTTAAAAAGGATTTTCAAACTTTACTTTTGATGAAAAAAATAGTTAATTACTTATATCATCTTTGTGGTTTGTCGTGTATAACGAAAATGGTTATTAGATTTTTTTTCCGGATCATGTCCTGTGATTTTGACCCGTAACGGGTTTGGTCCTTTGATCACAATTTTTATTAGTTTTACCGTTAAGTAGATGTTTATATGGCTGAAATGACATAAATACTCTCTTATGTTTAAAAGTAAGGTCCATGTGGTTTGTGAGGTATCACGAATTTAGTACATAATTTTTTTAATACGTTTTCGTCTGTTTTCTTACGTTTTTATATGTTTTTGACCGTTTTTATACGTTTTCATCCGTTTTTATACGTTTTAGCTCGTTTTCTTACGTTTTTTGGCCCAATTTTATACATTTTCGACCTTTTTCTTATGTTTTTTGTCCATTTTTACACGTTTTGTCCATTTTATTCGTTTTCATCCGTTTTTATACATTTTCATCCATTTTTATACATTTTCGCCCATGGTTATACATTTTCTCCTGTTTTTATATGTATTCTTAAGTTTTTGTCAGTTTTGTGCGTTTTTATTTGTTTTCTTTTGTTTTCTTACGTTTTTATCCGTTTTACTTTGTTTTATACTTTTAAATACGCTTTATCGTTTTCTTACTTTTTATCGTTTTCATCCGTTTTTATACATTCTCGCCCACTTTCTTAAGTTTACGCCCGTTTTCATCCGTTTTTATACTTTTTCATTCGTTTTTATACGTTTTCGTTCATATTTTATAGGTTCTTATAAGTTTCTCTTAAGTTTTTATCTATTTATATATATTTTCTTACTTTTTTATCCATTTTTATACGTTTTCTTACGTTCATTTTTATCCGTTAGAAAGGTCCATTTTTATTAGTTACTTAAATCTTTTTTTATTATTTATTTAACTATTAATAAGTAAAAATAGTTAAATAATAATAAAAACGAACCATACTAACGGATAAAAACGTATAAAAAAAACAAAACATAAAAAAAAAAAAAAAAAAAAAAAAAACGATGAAAACATATAAAATAGATAAGAAAGAATGATAAAAACGTAAGAAAAACTTATAAAAGCGGACGAAAACGTATAAAAACTGACAAACACGGGGGCAAACGTATAATAACGGACGAAAAGGTATAAAAACGTCTGAAAACATAAGATAGACTTATAAAAACGGACGAAAACTGGGGGAAATGTATCAAAACAGACGAAACGTATAAAAACATATAAAATCATATGAAAAACCGATGAAAACATATAAAAACAAATAAAAACGGACGAAAACGTATAAAACGGACAAAACGTAAGAAAAACGTATTAAAACGTATACATACGCATGAAAATGTATAAATACAAACGAAAATGTATAAAAACGGAGAAAACTGTATGAAAACGTACAAAAAAATTATGGACTAAATTCGTGATAGCCCACAAACCACATGGACCTTATTTTTAAACATAAGAGGGTATTTATGTTGTTTCAGCTAAGGTTTTCAAAATCGGGATCCTCCCCAGGATCGTTTTCGACTTTGCAAGATCGTGATTGTAAGATCGGATCGGGATCTTAAGATCCTAGTCTAATGTTATTTCTTAATATTTTTTGTAATATTATACGAATCTTCAAATTATTATACATTATAAACACAAAATACTATGAATGTTTCATAGAAATTTTGTCCTAAATTATGATTATGAAATGTTTAAAAAGATTAACATGTTGTTTTTTGAATTCTACAAAAAAATAACTCATAAATTTGTAGTTTTCTAGTTTGTAATCCGAGAAAAGTAAGATCGGATCGGATTAGATCTTAAAATCGTATGGTCAAGATCGGGATCCTACAAGATCTTAAGCTTGCAAAGATCCTATGTAGGATCCGGATTGTTTTTGCTTTGTAGTATCGTAAAATCTTAAGATTTTAATATCAGGATCGGGATCCTGACAACTATGGTTTCAGCCATCTAAACATTCACTTGACAGTCAAACTAACAGAAATAGTGGTTAAGGGATCAAACTCGTTACGATTTATAACCACAGGGAGAGGATCCGGAAAAAAGTTTAGAGACCATTTTCGTTATAGTTGACAAACCACAATGATGATTTAAGTAATTAACTCTAATTTTTTTTAATCAAAAGCATAATTTGAGAATCTCTTTTATAAATAAGCACACAAGTATCTACCTATTAAAAAAGAAGCATAGATTTAGAATAAACTCTAGAATATAATAAGGCTGGATTATGCTTAACTTCATAAATTTATCTGTTAGATAAGAACATGAACGATTAAATGATTGTGAAAGAAAAGCACATGGAGTGGAAGATTAAACATTTTGTACTTGGGCATTTTGCCTAGCGGTATCCGACTATCCGCGAGATAGTTGTGTTCTTGATAACGAGGTTTTGAGGTTAAGTCTTGCTAAAAGAAATGGTGATTAATGTGATTATGTGAGAATGTATATAATAGTAGAGTGCGTGAGTTTAACTTTCAGGAAAAAAAAAAAAAAAAAAAAAGAAAGGTACTCAAATATTGTTTTACGATCGCACAACGACCTAAAGATTATTTTATTTCATTAACTACGGATATACATGAACCAGAGAAGTGCGTTTGGATATTAATTGTGAAAGTGACCTAGTCACAAGAATCAAACTTTAAACCTAAAATCGTGGACAACTTGTTATATCTCTTGTGCTAATTTACTCTCATGTTTGGGCAAGGAGGTGCGGACACATAGACTAAGAAGCCTTTGGCCTAACAATATCAAGTTCACCCATGAGACAAGAGGTTGTTGGTATGCGGAAATTTTACGTTGAAATATGTTAGGTAGAAAGCGAATACAATGAAACAAATTTGACACTCTTAAGTGCAAGCTAGCTAAGCATTCTGAAAATTGTTGCACACGTCTTCTCAACTATTGCTCTTGGATTCGTATTTGATCCTAACTATTAATAGAGACACAGATGACCTGCTGATAATAAATGTACCTTACATATATTTTCTAAGTTAGAAAAATTATAAATTTCATCCTCCACTATGCTATGCTTCTAAGTTCCTGCTAACTTGACTCTTGTTTCTACTTAGAACTTGATTGATCTCTTCCTCTTTCTTATCATAGAAATCGATCAAATCCTTGAAGCTGATGGCGCGTAAGAGCCGCCCAGTACTGTTGCATGTTGCTGAGTCCGGTTCCACGACTTCATGAGCCTCTTCCTCAGGACTATACCGGCGATACTCATACATTGTCTTACAACAGAAAATGCAGATAGAAATGAAGCAAGCAATGCCACATATGAGGAATAGGCTCCAAAAGTTGTTTAGGGAGAGGCTTTTCCCTTCGAGTTTGCTAGCTTGAGATGCGCACAAAGAGGAAGATAGCCACTTGTCATTGATTCGTTGTAGGTCTCCGTTTTCTGAGAGTTCAAGGATTGCTGTTGATAAATCATCTGCTAAAGGAGAGTCTCTCTGAAATGCCTGAAATGAAATTTGATGTCAAACCATCTAGTTTTAACTTTCACTTAATTAATATTAACTCTTTAAACCATTTATAAAGAAGCTGCAACTACATTATAGGAATTAAAAAATATTACAAATAGGAAAATGCACATGCATCGAAGGTTGAAAAAAAAATCATATCTACATTTGGTACATGCTATGTTTGACCTCAAGAGTCAAACCAAGTCTCTCTTTCTAGGAAAAACATAACTCACAAAACCCCAGTCACATATTTTTAATGGGGTGTTTGGAAATGCCTAATAAAGCTATTATGTTGTGTACTTGTGTTTTTTGAAAAGTAAAATGTTGATCCTGGGTCCAAAGTGCTTATAAGTAAAATGTTGTTTTGGATTAGCAAGTTGACAGTGGTGATTCAAAGAAACTTAACACGGAAAAAGGGACTTACGAAACCCCAGCCGCTTTTGGTGAACTTCTGACCAACAATCTTGAACTCGCAACTAGTGTAACGCATGAAGAGCTCAACATAAGGGAGCTCATCAACAATGGCAGCCACACCACCGCCTTCTGGACCTAAGCGAAGCGCTTTTACAAACTCCACCTCATCTCTCAATGGTTTGATCCTAGTCTCTGCGATATTGAGCTCTTGAATCAAATAATTGTAGGCAAAGGTTCCGTACTGAACTCCAATCGGGTCCTTACTTGATATTAAACTATCTATCCCTTCGATGCTTGGAGTCAGTTGTTGTACTGTTAGGATTGACGTCAAACTAGCTGTGTAGCTTGAATTAATAATCAATACAACAAATAGCCACAGGATTAGTACGAACCGTCCCAACGTACTCAAGGTATTCTGTCCTGCATACGTCAAGATCCTACTTCAGAGTTTTGTTGCTAAAATGATTCATGATTTAATCAAGTTCATACTTACGGTGTGAAAAAAATAGCGTGGAGAAGATAAACCTGAAAAATTCATGAAAAAACATACACATAAGATACTGTGACATATAAGGGGGTTTCTGGGATTGCTTATTTAAATTGGGTATTTGCTTACTGCGTTTTGATCGATACAATAGATAACAGTTTTGAGGGTATTTAAGATTGCATATCTAAACTTGTCGAGGGTGTTTGATATTTCTTCTTTATAATTTTATCTTATTATTTGTTAGTAAGATAAGTTGTTGATTTGAGTTAACAATTAGATATACATTGTTTATTAAAAAAATATTTAGTTCATGAAGCAATAAGCAGATATATACATATATTTTTTTTTTAAAGTAAATGCCAAATACGCCCTCTTTAGGAGTTGCAGTAATGCACTAAACCAAACTAGATACTAACCACAAGGCTGTGATGATTTGTCGCCTTGGTGGTCCTCGAAATTCATCATTCAAGCGATGCTCAAGAATCCAAACAACAAATCCAACAAATAGAAAGAATCCACCACTGACCAGCCACATTTCAACGGTGAACGGCCTGAGAAAGGCCCATGGTTTCGGTTTCCATTTGTTGTAAGGTACAACTATGACTAGTCCAGAATCCATGTACGACCGTGTAAAATCAACTATCCTCGTTCGGTTGGTAATTATAGTTATATCTCCAACTGCTGCATCATACTTCTGAGAATATACAAAATAAGTTTGTGTGTCAGAATTTGCTGTTTAGATAACAACATTGAGGCTAATTGCTTGACTTAAAAAAGTCAAACAATTACTTACATTTTCCGCGACAGCTCTTACAATATCGTCATAGCTCGGGTTTTTTAGCCCATCACCATAAAGAAAATATTCTCGAGTCACTGGGTATGGAAGTAAATTCACTGCAGCTTCAAAGACGTCGATACAATATCCCCGTACCCCTTGAGGAGACTTATCTTTTGTCACAATTTCTTTGTAGCTATAGCCATACGGCACAGCAACTCGCATAGGCTTTCCATTGTTTGGAAAAACCCATCCCCGAGGCCTTTTACTCATTCCACCAGGCCAAATAACACTATAAAGATGTTGATCATTACTATCAGAATTGTTTGACTCTGGAGTAGAGACAGAGAGACCTGAATAGTTTGACCAATATCCAATAGTACGTAAACCGGTACCACCAACATTCACAATATCATAAGCCGGATGCATCAAGTTATTCTGATGGTCAAACTTCACTTCACCGGTTAAACCCATGAATTTCATGGATAGGACTGTTTTGAGAAGCTGCTCTCCTTCGTTAAAAACCCGAAGAGCTGAAAAGTGAAGCTCATTTCCATTAGTTTGTTGGAGTTTAGTATCGTTAGCAAATGTGATACTTCCTCCTGCTTTCAAATATTTATCGAGAGCATGTGCAAGTAACCATACTGAATCGTATGCATTAAGAGCGTATGTATTAAAGCTAGATGTATGTTTGTCTTTAATACTCTTCCATTTAGTCTTAAAAGATTTCTTGATATCAGAATTTGAGGTATGTTGGCGCAACGAGACAACCCCTTGTATAAGATCCATCGTACTAGGATCAGGTAATTCGGATGAATCCAAAACCGCCATTAGCCAATCAGTGGTAATCCAAGCATAACCAGCTGTCATCATCCCGAGCTTCTTTGCCACAGCGAAAATCTCTAGACCTGAGTCAGGACTTACATGAACAACATAAACCCGAGACTCCATCATGTTTATTCCGGTTAGTAGTTCAGTAATCTCACTATGAGATGCACCTGAATTAAGTGAAGCCTTGTAAGAGATCTTGGCTCGTTTTTTGGAAAGGCGTCACCTAATGCCAAAATCCCATTTCTACCATAATCGTCGTCAACATATATGGTAATGATTTCTTTCCAGCCGAAATATGTAACCATGTCACTTATGGCAGACATTTGGTAGTAGTCGCTATGTATGGTTCTGACAAAGTAAGGGTATTGAAGACGTGTAAGTGTCGGATCTGTTGCACCAAATGAAATAAGTGGTATACGGAGTTCATTTACGACATGGTTAATTAAGCGTGCTATAACCGATGATTGTGGCCCTATTGTAGCCACCACGTCGTTTTCCATCAGCTGCAAAGCTACATCAGTAAGGAAACAATCATTTAAGCACATTACACAAACTAAGTTGATAATTCCAGAAAAAGGTATTTACAGGCCACTTATCAAATAACATTAATGTTTTATGCATTATTTGGGTTTTAATGTTTGAGCTTCAATTCTCACAAGAATATTGCAGCGCCTCTAAAATATACTAATTGTAAGGCTCAAAAATATATTGTAGCACCGCCGTCTTGTAGAATTGCGTGGTTGTGTGTCATAATCAAAAAGTAGGCCACTTAAATACAAACGTTTAATCAAATGAAAAAGAGATTATTAATGTTACCAACAATTTTATAAGTATCCGAAAAAACAACAGTGTCACTATCTTATCATACATGTGACATGTCTGCTAATCCAAAAATGTGCGTGAAAATTGAGACGTAAAATCAAAATGATGGCTCTGTTCCATCGATTAGCTATACTGTATTTGCTCAAATCAAATCATTCTTAAAAATATATTGTCTATCCTTTCGTCAAAAATAATTATCTGTTACTGAAGATATCATTAGGCCAAAAACATGTTTTTAAATTACAAACCATGTGTGTGTCTATCAGTTATCGACAAATGTAGACAAACTTTTAGAAGCAATAAGTTTCATATAAACTGAATGTGATTACCTTCAATGGTGCCAAGAAATCCACTGCAATTAGTATCATACGAAATAAGGTTCAACATAGTTCCGTGTAGAATGGTTGGACTAGAGTTAACATCATGAATGGCAGCCGCTATAGCAGGCTTCACGGAACGACCAATAACTGAATTTACTGTAAACAAGGCTCCAACATTCACAACACTAGGTATTCTTGATGACGATGGAAATGTTGTATTTCGGGTTATACCATTGACAGCTATAGGCATAGTCACCATCATCAAAATGCCAAAAACCAAGAAAGTTAAGCATCTTCTCATTATTTGCACATCAATCTTAGTGAAAGCAAAAATGTGTTTATACTAAATGTATATACTACGTACTGATTATGTAAGTTATTAAAATAGCCATTGTCAACCAATCACAAAGAAATTGGAAGCCACCATCCATAAATTAAATAAAGATTCCTTTTTCTAAAACAATCCAAATAAACTACTTATTAAATAAAGAATATTTTCCAAAAAAATTGAGCATAAACTTTGAATGGCGTGTATAACGAGGTGTTTGGACGTGTTCTAAGTATGGAGGGTGTGGTCGAGGGTTTCCCTCATCACATCAGCTTCACATCAACATTTAACACTTCCGCTCTTTTTTCCTTCTCCTTTTCCTCAACCTTTGCAACACCTTATATATCTCTTTTCCCTTAAAATTTTCTCATTTTTTATCATTTAAAATACATTTAGTACACACATAGCCGCTACACAATACACACAAAACAGAATTTAAGGGAGTATAGTCCCGCTCGAGATCTTTTTCTCATTTTGCTGAAATTTCCTACATGGTTGGAAGTGGGTTTCACAAAGAATTAGGCTTTCCCGTGCCTTTCCCGCTGGTGCACCCTGCACCCTAAAACCAATTAATTTAATTACATCTAGCTCAAAAATAAAATTTATATAGATATACATAGTTTTAAAAATATTTATTAAGTTTTATATTGCGTGCAACATTTTTGATTGTTTAATGATAACTTAGACTTACCTTTTACTCGTATTTTTAAGAGGCTTGTAATCCATCTTCAGATAGTTCACATTTTTTCACATATAACTAATATTTAGCAATTACCATGTTAGTATTATTAAATATCTATTACCTGCGAGAAGAGAGACGAAAGAGAGAATATGGCTCACTGCGTGCGTTGTAGTGAGAGTCGAGCAAGTAACGAGTCATGATCAGCAACCAGCCAACAGCAAGCAAACACTGCTTTTCTTAATACAAAATATGCACATGTTCGACTAGATTGACGAGAAGCCAAAATCTTGTAAGTTACTGAGATTATCACATGCTTTGGAAAGTAAGATTCCGTTGTAGCAACTTGACACTAAACTTTGCTATACCCTCACACGGAAAACTAGTAAATTCACGTTAAGGGGAGGAGAGAATGTGTATAAAAAATTAAAAATAAAAAGGGACTAGCTAAAAAGACACTAAACTTTGTTAATTAATGTTGATTAACTGTTACTTTATGTAAATGCCAAAAAGGCAAGCTAATAGCGTGGAAAGTTGAATATAACTGTAAGAGTAGTGATTGGCATACGTAATTGGTATGCCTAATTTTGTGCCTAACAAAGATCTTGATACATGTGGCAAAATTAATGGTATATGTGAGAAAAAAGAGATAATGGAATCCATTTGTTCAACAATGAATGGAGTAAGTATATAATTAGTCATGTGAAATAGTCATCTTAATCATTTTCCTAACTGTAATATATGGAAAATTAATCACGTGACATATCATAAAGAGATAAAGTAATTTGTTTAAGTATATTCTACTTATTTTAATTATATGGTAGGTTGATGCCAATTGCCACATTAGCAGTTAGAATTTAGTAGTATCTTCATCCACATAAAATCTCACCTCTAAAACCATTGACGTATCGGTGGTGATTAATTTTAATCCCACTAAAACCAATCACCTTAAAACCAATCACCGTGACATATCACGAAGTAGGAGTTTTTTGTGGGTTTTTTATGTGGATGTAGCAAAATCGAATTTAGGCACCTCATGATCTATTATATTTTGTTTTAGTTAATTTATTGCTATTATGATTAATTTTAAAAATTTATGTACAAATAAGTAAAATTCTTTTGGATAAATTGTTTGAACATAAAGAAGAAAAAAAAATTGTTCACCTCATTCTTTGTATCCTTTTTGGAGCCAAAGGTACATATGCAAATATTATATTATTAACAATAAATAAACCTAAAATATACTTTGACTGATAATGATATAAAACTCAAATTTGACTTAGGTGGTTGTTCAAACATGAAGCTCTGTTCCAATGTGTTAATGCGAAACTCAGATTAAGTCATATTGTGGTTCAGGAATCGGGAATAACATTTGTTTATATTCTCACACTTTTTTTGTGTGTAATAATATGAGAAAGGCATAAAAAAATTAGTGACACGTAATTTTTATTTTGTTTACAGTGACACCTATTCATATTTAGCAACATTTTTAATCTTTACGGAAATTCGTATGTTTGGCAAAAATAGATTGTGATGATGCTGATGCTGATGCTAAAAAAGATTATAAAAAGAGATTATTTTTGTAAGATACATGAAGTAACCTTTAATTTTCAAAGATTATTGAAAATTATTTTTTTTATAATCACTTATAATTTTTGTCTGCCAAACAAAAATTACTTTTTAAGTAGCTTATATTTTGAAAAATAGGCATAATCTCATGTGTCAAACATAGCATTTTTATATATGTAATTAAGGGCCCGTTTGGTTTATGGGGTTAGCTTGGGTTTGGGTTAAAAAAATGGAGCCCACTTCATTTTCAACAGTTTGGTATGACATGAGTTTAGCTTTAATCATAAATATGAGAGAGTGAGGTAAAGTTGGTGGTATGTAAGGTTTTATGACAAAAGATGGACCTTACATTATTTTCTCTTTATCTCTCTCTTCTCACTTTTTATTTAAATAATTTATAAATTATATATTAAAATATAAAATAATTTTAAACATTTTTCTCTCTCTTGCATCAAAACCAAATCCAAATCCAAATCCTAATCCAAATTCAAATCTAAATCCAAATCCAAATCCTAAACCCACCTACAAACCAAACAGGCCCTAAGCTACATGTCCTTGCAGTCCATGGATATTGGATCCAATCAGTGCGAGTAACAACTTCTGCTCTTTCCACATCTCCGGATATCTGGTGCCAAATCGTCGCCCATTTCCTTATTTTTTCGATAATAGAGTTGGCTATCTCTGTGGCATCGGTTGCACAAGTTCGTGAAGAGGGCTGGACGAGTGGAATGAGGGAGAGCGGCTCGATTGACAGTTCAGGAGGCCGCAAATCAAACCCTTAATTCAGTGCCAGGTTTCATAATTACTCTCGGTCAATCTCTCAAATACACATTAAGATGTTGACCCTTTTTCTTTTCTTTGCTGATTCCTCTCAATGAAAATTTCCATGTTGCACTAAGTTACTTACAGATGTATGCATGCAGTCCGAGAACACTTTGGGGTAAACACCCATCCAAACAACTCCAAAAAGAAAAGGTCATGGCTTTTTAAGGGGGCACTACGGGCAAGCCCTCTCGACCGATAACTAGTATCGCCTCCCCGCTTGACTCTTTTAGCGGCTCTTTCTTTGCAATACTTAAAAAAGTATCTCATGGCACAATTATTATTACAGCGTTCTCTACCATAGAATTCGGCCTTCGGGGTCAACCCGTCGGCTTCTATTAGGAAGGCGGCGCAAAGGAGGCTTGAGGGCTTGTTAAGGAAGGCAGCAAGGGCCGACAAAGGCGGGAAAAAGCAAGACCTTTTCTGGTCCCCTGAGCCGAGGGTGCTTGTGGGAGGGGTGTGCCACGACGAAACAAGGGAATGAAAGGCCGTTTTGCGTTGGATGCTCTTTACCCTCCCCACAATGATGGCTCTGTTGTCATGGGGAGGGTTGAAGCTTGAGAGAGATGAAACCGCACCACATTTTATAACCTTCGAACCGAAAGCCTCAACTAGAGACGGGATTCCATAACCTAACAACTCCGTTGAGAGCTCCGTGACTCGTTCAAGGGAAGGTCCACCAATGATTTCCATTCTCCCCATATCTGTCTCTTGATCCCTCATTCCACTAACCCATTGTTACTTTACTGATTCATTCAAGGCATAGACTCCCTGTTTGTCTTATTAGCGCGGTGTTCATCAATGATGAAAACCGCTGAAGACTCGAAAAAGAGGGCTAGGTCCCGGGAGGGCTTCGGGGACTGGGTAGGGTGGATTATAGAGCTAGGGGCTAAGGTTTTCCATTGGGATTGGGCATGGGCGAACCTCGATTGGGCCAACATTGATGAAAATGACAAAAAAAAAACTTCTCTATCGCATCATTAACGGTGTAGGATTAAAGATCGGGTCTAGGATTCGAGTCAAATCGACCTTTCCTCTCATCTCGGGGTGAGGCAAGGAATTCAAGCAAATGTTCGTTCTTCAATATTTCAAAAGTTGGATTAGCTACTCCTTGACCGGAGTGGATTCTAGTGGAAGGGCAAAGCAAAGCCTTGCAGTAGGAAGGTGTTCGTTCTTTGGGACGGGTTCAAACTAGGCGAAGGAGGAGGAATTCAATAGTCCTCTTCCTAGGGATTCATAGCGGCTAGGGTTTTGAATCAAAGCATGGACATCTGCAACTAAGAGGGAGTAATAGATCATCGATGGAAGAGCCATGTCGGTCAATTTCTATTGGGACTTATATGGATTATGGACTCGACTAGAGGACTCATAGCGACAAACTAATATAAAGGGGCCCCAGACGCAGGAGCCGCCACCGGATCGACCAACAAATGATAGGCGGAGGATAGGCTCATTCGACTAATCGTGATCCTGGGCCTACCTAACAAAGATGTCCCTGAAATAGGGGATTTGTTGATCGCAAAGTTCGGGCAGGAGTAGGACATTCCATACAATTCTGATTCGCTAGCCTACTATTAAGAATGTAGGTTCAGTCCACGAGGATAGTTTGAAATGAAACCCGGACTCGCTGAGGTTCATACACCTTTCTTTATGAAATTACACAGCAAGCTGAAAGCTTGGTACTAATAGCCTCTAGTATAGAGGGGCTGTCTGAGTCCCGCAACTGTGCTTCCTCGCTTCTCCAAGAAGAGCACTGTCGGGGGGCGGATCAAATTGGAGTTTCCTTAGGTAGCCACCAACCTACAGTTGTCCTTAAACTTCCGTGCTTGGTGGAGAAGAAGCGAACAAAGGTACACTCACTTGCTGTCTTGTTCTCAATCGCGAACTAGGATCGCTCGCCAGCTAGGTCAGATTGGAGCAACATTGTATGAGAACATATTACTCATATTCGGGGACAAGGGGTGAAACGACCTCTCGATCTACTTACTGTAGCCCAGGAAGAAAAATGCCGTCTAGGCGTTAACTGTTGATCCGATCTCCCCTACGCCTAGGACGTTGTCTGGGCCCACCAACAGCCATAGTTAGTTGTTATTTCCATTTGGTAGTTTTTTTCTCGTTGTTGATACCGATAAGACCCAGCCAAATAATGTCTGCTGGTTGGTAGTTGGAGGACTCTTAGTACCTGCATACCCAAAAGGGGGCATTGGTAAAAAAACAAGAATTTTCTCTTTCTTGCTCTCCTTAGCGGTGGAAAGGAGTCTATCTATCTGCCTACCTTTGGTAGATTTCCCCAATGCAATCATGGAAATTCCACGAATCCTTGGTAGAAAAGTCGATGACTCAAAGCAGCGGCGGAATTTTCTTTCTCGTCTCGCTAGATCGATCTATAGTTGGGGCAATGCATACCAAAAGGTTCGAAGAAGGATAGTGAGTGAAGATTTGCCCACCAAGTCATCGACCGCGGTACACAGGCCGAATGCTCACGAGTTGAAAGGCAAGTAGATAAGCAGATTCCTCACCGCAAGGGCTGTTTCACTTGTTTAGATGGCCACATCTAAACTTGTACTTATATGCAATAGCGAAATAAGTCGGGTAGTGCCGCGATGGACTTGCCTTTCCGGCTAAGTACATGACTTCAAAACGACTAGCTAGTTTCATTCAATAAAGAGGATTTGTACCAAAGAATAGGATTTCTACCCTTCTAGCGAGTTATTAGCATCCGGGAGTTCTAGCGACCGACTTGCCCGCATTTCTTGCCTTAAAGGTTTCAATCGCTCTAACTAGATGGGGTATCCCAGAAGAAGTCAACTAGAAGGAAAAATCCACCTAGTCAAAATGGCGATTCTGAGTAATGTACTTGGGCCTCTTTTATCAATCGATAAATGCCCAAGTTTGTTCGATGGTCGTAACGTAATTAGTTAGTGGGGAAAAAGCAAGTCGGATTCAAACGTGAGCATCGATGATGTACCTCCGGTAGCTCGAAGGACACTCCTCCGAGGCGATGTCGAAGCCCTTCTATCTGAAGGCCCAAGTTAGGATTTCAAAATATCCATAGGCGTCAAACCATTCGTTGGCGAAGGTTACCTAAGGGAACTCGCCATCCGAAGCCTAAGCCCTTGGGTATGGTGGCGAAGGACAATGGATAAGGGAACCTCGACTTGGTCAAACCCACGATCTCCTCTCTCTGGCTTCCCGTCAAGTCTCGAGAACGTGGGTCACTAAGCCTAGCGGTTATCCACAATCATGGAACGCCCCATGATCTACGACATTCATGCGAAGTGCTCTCAACCCTATTTCATTCACTATAAATAGGTTGGACGGGCAATGGATTATGGTATGCTCATTTCACACTCATTTCATTACTTACACACACTTATACAACCATAACTCATACTTACTCTCACGCCGGAGGTGGTTCGCGAGGTCCTACCCTGCGCAATCGCTAACGTAGTGTTTCATATTTCTTATTCTCGGGTTACGAGCAAGTCTTGGTGGAACATATATCCTCATTACTTTGATCCTCATCGAGCACGGTAGTGCAATCTTTGTACAATCGGTGGTGCCATCCGTGGGACCACTACTATTAGTCCGTAATCACCCGGTCCTAATACCTCAACCAACTACACTACTTTTCCGGCATGGAACCGGGAAGAAGATACACCTCCACCGTTTCTCTACCTGGTCCCACTCAACACAACTAACACCGATAATCTCGCCCCATAATAATGCCTCAACCTTTACCACACGATCTCGTTTGGAAACTACTCCCGTACATCACGCCTCAACATCCGCTAACCCTATTCCAGATATTAGTCCGCCGTTAAGGCAAACTTTGAGGCCTTAGATTCTTTGCTAAGGGCTCATAAGAGACAGTTTGCAACACCGAAATGCGGAGGAGTTGGAATACTCCGATGAGGAGTATGACGAGAAATTGAAGTAGAGGATAGGCCTCACTGTAGCGGGGGGCTCGCCTGAACGGTTCTCCTTCCATCCGAAGGCTAAATGGAAGCGTGGGTTTGAAGAAGGACTCGGAGGAAATCCGGAAGAAGGAAAGAATGCATGGTGAAAGGAGGCGAGAACTCCAACGGAGGAAGCAACCCGGTAGGAAACGGAGGAGTAAACCAACCCCTCTCTAGGCGCCCATTTAGGAAGAGAAGTGGCGGGGCTCCAGACCCCTCTTATGTTTCGAGTGTGGAGACCTACCTCCATACTCCGGCATGAATCGATTACCCCTCCGGAATGAACCCCTACCAATCTGCTCAAACCTACAACACTTACCCTCCGAATGGTTCACTCCCCAACCAAAATTACTAGCAAATGCCCTATGGACATGTTCCTACGCAATCGATGGGCGTGCACCCTTCGTAGCAACCCGCTACTGTTTACCCTACCTACTCACAGCCATTTCCTAACCCGTATAACCCTACACCTGTTTATCCACCTCCATACAACCACTTGCGTGCGAGACCTCGGGGCTTGCACACCTTTCGTGAAGTGGATCGAGGACACCCCACCACGACGGTGTGAAGATGTCTACTCATAGGCACCTACGATGGGAAAGGCGATCCCGATAACTTCCTCCACTTATTCGAATGCGCTATCAAGATGCAAAAGTGGGTCATGCACGTAGCATGCCACATGTTCACTTACACGCCGAGACTCCGCAAGAATATGGTGGAGCAGGCGGAAGTTGGGGAGCATTATGAGTCTAGATGATCTTAAGGCTAAGTTCGGTTACACTTTAGCCGTAGAATAAGTACACCAAAACTCACCTAACGTGCACACCATCAGCGGAGGGACAACGAAAGCACAAGGGCCTTCGTTACGGTATCTTGATGAAACCTTGCAAATTCTAGGGTTGAGCGAAGATCGGAGGATCTCGGTTTCGTACATGGCCTTCGGACTCGAAGCTTGGTGGAATTCGCCCACCGACCTCCCCAACACATACAAGGCCTTGATCGAGAAGGCTTACACGGATTGAGTCCAAGGAGGTAGCAATGAAACGGGCTCGATAGAGCAAAAGGAAGCGTCTGAAAAATTCTCTAGAGGGTCCTCACGGGAGGGATCCAAAACAAGAAGAAGAACAGACCGCTTTACCCCTACAACAAAGGTTCGAACCATGGACTCTTGGCGAACTTGGTCAAATCTCCCAGAGATCCTAGCTACCGAGAAAGCCGCAAAGTCCTTTGATCCACCACTCGGATGATAGCACGAAGCAAAGCCGAGACATGTCAAGTATTGCCATTTCCATGAAGATCATGGACATGACACGAACAATCTGCAGGGGAACTAAAGAAGCGGATCAAGAGGCGGTGCGGTCGGACATTTAGCACATCCGTCAAAGGCATCAAGAAGGAAAGAACAAGTTCTCCGACACTCAACTGGATGAATGGAAGGGAACAAGAAGGAAACTACACACCCATGAAGCTCCTATACTAATGGTACATGAGACACGACACAACCTTGAAAAGGAAGGAAGCGGATGGGGAGTCGGGAAGCGTAGGGAAATAACCTTCCTTACATATTGGGCAAACACCTTCGATGATCCGTGATCATCAAGGTACGAATCTCAAACAGGAGGTAAACCGAGCATATATGGATTGTGGAAGCTCCTGCGAAATCATCTATGAACTTTGTTTCCTAAAGCTCAAGTCATCCATACGCTCACGGAGGTGGACTCAAAGCGCACCGGTAGGGTTCTCCGGTGAACACTCATGGCCCACAGGAGAAGTACAGTTGGAAATCACCATAGGCGAAGGCCCCTTATCCCGCACGGAAACACTAGTAAGGTCGATTCTCCTTATAATTTGTTAATAGGAGGACAACCATACAAAAATGGGAATTGTTGTTTCCACCATACATCTCGCTATTAAGTTCCAAACCCCTTCGAATAGGAAGCATCCATTCTAGTGATGGGGCGGATAAGGGTGTATATGGTGTCAAAAGATCAAAGAAGAATCGGAGGAGTCTCCGATGGCAATTCTTAGTCAGACGGATGCGGAGGAGGCGAGTTGTAGTAAACCCTAGCTACCACGAACAAACGGTGGTAGTAGGAAAGCAACTCCGGCAAATTTCAAGGCGAAGCTCACGGAACTATTGCGGACTAACCTTGATGTTTTTGCTTGGAAATATTCGACATGACTGGGTACCCGAACATTGTCGATAGACGGACATCCTTGAGAATGGAGCATAAACTCAATGAGTACAAACACATTGAGCCAATAAAGCGAAAAGGAGAAGCCTAGCTCCCGAAAGAAACGCGCACTGCAAAGAAGTTGACGAACTCACACAGCAGCATCCCGAGGAGGTCAAGTACCAAACTTGGGTGGCCAATCCGGTCTTTGGTTAAAAAGAGCTGACGGAGGGTGGCGATGTGTGTTGACTTCACCGACATCAACAAAGCATGCCCAAAGGATTGCTACCCCTACCGTAAATTGGAAGGTAGAGTCCTTGGCGGTTTTCGGTTAAAATGCTTCTTAGATGCCTATAAAGGGTATCATCGATCCGAGATGGCAAAGGAGGACAAGGAAAAACGACTTTCTACACAAGCAAAGGTGTCTACTATTACGAAAGATGCCCGGTTTGAAGAATGCGAGGCGACTTATCAACGCCTCGTAGATAAAGCCTTCAACAAGCAGATAGATGTAAATCTCAAGCCTACGTTGATGACATGGTTATCAAGAGCAAGACGGAGGAGGACATACTCCTCGATGTACGAAACATTTGACCGACTTCAGGCGATTAACATGAAGTTAAACCCTAAGAAATGCTCCTTCGATGTCGAAGAGGACAATTCCTAGGGCATTTGATCACTAAGCGGGGATAAAGCTAATCCTTCCAAGGTCAAGGCAATTTCCGATCTCAAGCCCCAGTGTCTAAAAGATGTGCGAGCACGAAAGGGAAGGCGGCCTTAAGTCGGTTTTTGTCGAAGGGAGTCGCGGGTCCTACCATTCTTCAAAACACTCGAGGATGCACGGACAAGAAAACTTTCCAATGGAGCCAGGATCTGTCAAGTCGCCTTTCGAAGATGAAGGAGTTCATCGAAATCCTTCCAACACTTTGACCCAATCAAAGGCGAAGTGTTGTTCATGTATAGCATCCTCAATGGAGAGTGTTAGCGCGATCCTTATGGCGGAGCGAGACAAGCGACGATCCCCATTTACTTTGTTAGCGGGGTCTCTACAGGGCGAGATCAACTATCCAACATTGGAGAAGTTAATACTACGCCTTAATCTATGCGACAAGGAGGCTCGGCGCTATTTCCGTGCCCATCGATTCTGAGTCTTAACCGACAAGCCACTAAAGCGACTTGTCAAAGCACGAAAAGTCCGGGAGGGTGGCTAAATGGGCTATTGAGCTTGGAGAACATGAAATAGAGTTCAAAGGGCGAAACTTTATTAAAGGGCAAATTCACCGACTTCTTGGCGAAACACCTTCCGAGCCCGACATAGGAAAGGAAGAGCCCAAACCAACCTCTCTTAAGTGCAGTGAATGGAAACTTTATCTGAGACGGAGCATCCAGCTCCGACGGCTCTGGAGCGAGGTCTAATGTTGGTCGATCACGAAGGAAGGAGCATACATATGCTCTTGGTTCGAGTTCGAAGCCACAAACAATGAAGCGGAATCTGAGCGTTGCTAGCAAGACTCCGATTGGCTAAAGATATGGAGGTCAAAGCTCATTGTCTTCGTAGACTCCAGTTGGTTGCAAACCAAGTGTGAGCTCCTATGAAGCAAGGCGACTCGTCATCAAACAAGACTTGGAAAAAACAAAGGAGATCTTGGAAAACTTCAATTCCTACACCATCCAAGCATGTTCGTAGGAATCGAGAATAAGAAAAGCGACGCACTAAGCAAGCTAGCTTCAATGGCCTTCGTTCATCTCACTAAAGAAGTACTCGTGGAAGTCCTTCCGAAGATCCATTGTTCAGTAAAGAAGTTACCGATGTGATTCACGAAGAAGGAGAGACATGGATGACTCCATAAGGAATATTTGATAAGTGGTCTTCTCACGAAGATCCCAAGCTAGCAAGGAAGGTTCGGGTTAAGTCCCATAATCCGGCTAATAGGAGAAACCCTATATAGGAGGTCTTTTTGTCACCACAGCTACGATGTGTAGGCCCCAAGCAAGCTTGAGCATCATCTCGAAGTCCACGAAGGATCTGCGGTCTTCATGCAGGACCCCCTCGATTGTCTCGAAGATAATGAAGTTGGGCTATTATTGGCCTTCGATGCGGAGGACTTGGCGAAATCATTCTCAAATGTGAAGCTTGTCGATACACTCGAGCGTTCCAAAGATGCGAGCAGGACATGACAAGTGTAACATCCGCATGGCCCTTCTCTCAATGGGGAATCGATATCGTAGGACCCATGCCCATGGCTCCTGGAGGAGTCAAATTCTTGCTGGTGGCCATTGATTACTTTACTAAGTGGGTAGAGGCTAAACCTTTGGCCTCCGTTACAGGGAGACAGATCGAGAAGTTCGTGTGGGAACACATCGTGTGCAGATTCGGAGTGCCCCACATCATCATATCCGACAATGGAAAGCAGTTCGCTGAAGGAGTCTTCTATGACTTCTGCCAAGGGTTAAACATAAAACAGTCTTGGACATCCGTATACCATCCACAAGGTAACGGAATGGTGGAGGTTACAAACAGAGACATCATCAAAGGGATCGAGAAAAGGCTGGGGCGAACTCATCATGGATGGGTGGACGAGCTCCCTCAAGTCTTATGGGCTCACAGGACGCATCCTAAGTCAAGCAATGGTGAAACTCCCTTGACTAACATACGAGCGAGCGGTCATCCGCCGGAACTAATTGTACACGGAGCGTGTGGCAACGATGATGCCTCCCAAATGATGAAAGAATCGGGGAAAACCTTGATCTACTAGAAGAAAGACGAGAAATAGCCTCCATCCAGAAGCAATTCACAAACATAAGATCGAAGGCTACTATAACAAAAGGGTCGACCTTCCACTTTCAAGCTCGGAGAATATGTGCTACGCCTCAACAAAGGCAAGCAAAGCAGTATCGTGGAAAGCTGGGACCAACTTGGGAAGGACCCTACATGGTAGCTGAGGCTCACGCGACAGAGCCTACAACCGCCACTCTTCTCGGAGAACCCATCGACGGGACATGGAATGGTACGAACTTTCGAAAGTTCTATGTTTAAAAAGTATTTTACTTTTTCTTGTAATTAGTAGCTTCTCGAGGAAAGCACACATTATTGGTAGTTGTCTTAGTTTTCATTTCAAGAAGGAAAATGACAAAATAGACCGCATACGATGCATATCACTTTACGGACCACTTTTATTAATAATTTGAAAATGGACCAAGGGCAACCCCGTTATTGGGCAACTCATTGAAATTGTGACACGTGTCCGTATGTAAGGTATTGTTTTTGGCTAACAAAAAGCGGTGGGCAACCGTATTTTTAAAAAGGATTTTTGGTCATTTTAGATTACATAGAGCGTATACAATTGAATAGTGAAAGTACATTACATATGTATTCAAAATCAATTTCCCACTAGCACAAAAACATTCATAGTTCTGGGTTTTCTCTGTTTTGCTTGTCGATAAAAACATTGTAACTAAGTTGTTTTCACAAATGAGACCGTCTTCTTAAATGATCCCTCTTTTCCTTGTATCGTCGGTTATGTCACCAACTATAAACATACTTTGTTGAGTGCAACCCACATTGTATTGATCAAGTTTGTTTAAAAATGTGGCCAAATATGGTACGTAAATATTTTCCTCGTTGTTTATTGTACATTATTTATTGCCAATTGGTTATATGCTTCAACAAATCGCTGTTGTTATTTGATTAATACCTTTGATTTCTCCTCTTTACGTGCCGTCGATTCGTAATTATGTAGGGTATAATACGGTAGATGTCGCCTGTTGGGTATGTAAGCGATGCATACAAACAATCAAGTCAAACAGACTTGAAGCAATTTCGAACACAAATACAATTAAGTCTGGAGAATAGATTGAATTCCGGGTCGTTAAGTCCCAAGGAGACTCAATGGTGTGCAAACGCTAGATCAGACGATAGAGTGATCACTAATGATAGCGATCAGAAAAGATTTGGATATGAATATTACACTACTGAAAAAGGTTTATAAATAAAAGCGACTTAAATGCAAATTAAGAAAATTAAAAAGATAAAAGATATTAAATAAATGCTATCACTATATTTAAAGTGATGAACGTTTAAAACCTAAAACTTAAAACTTACGTTTAAATAAAAATAACGTAAACGTACAAAATAAAAAGTGAAACTTACACAATATAAATCCTAAAATATGAAAAATACATTTTACAAACCTAATGATATAAGAAACTTTTAGAAAAATAAAATTATTTTATAACTATTTAATTAATTATTATTAATTAAAACTATTTTAAACTATTTAATAATACTTAAAAATAAAAGAAAATATGAAATAAGACTAGAAAAATAAAATTAAGATTTAGAAAAATCTAAAATATGATAAAACTAATTTTAAAACTGAAAAGATATTTTTAGACTTTTATGTATTTATTATTAATTTAAAACTATTTAAAACTAATTTAAATTATTAAAAATACCAAATAAAAGGAGAAAAATAGGAAAAATACTTTTAAGCTTTTACATTTATCTAAACTTAAGAAAAATGAAAACTTATTTTTGGAAGCTTTTCTTAATTATTTGTATTTAAAGCTAATTAAAAGGATTAAAACTAATTTAAATTGAGAAAAATAGTAAAACAACTTGGAAAAATCTGAAAATTTCAGGGAAAGTCTAAAATGATATTAGGAAGCTGGGAAAAATAGAAAAACAGGCACTTGTGTGGGAGGAATTGAAACCGATGCACAAAGTGCTTAAAAATAAGCACTTAGGATAAGCTAATGAAGACCAATAAGCACCAAATCAAAACAGGGACTATAATAAGCTAAAAGAACTAGATTGGAACAAGTTTCAATAAGCTAACACCACAGAACATCAAGCTAGATCAGATTTGAGACTTGAGATTATAAGCATAAAACAGTGAAAGGGTACCTACTTTGAGCTAGATTATAAGCACCCAAATAAGCTAGAAACAGGAAAAAAGAACTTGGAACATGGAGAAGACCTGGGTGACTACTAATGAACCAAAATGCAGACTTGGGTGAGCTCAAATGAGCCACAATGCAGAACCTTACAAAACTCAACAGCGAACTTGTGCAGTAACAGCGGTGCCACAGGACCGAGCGACTTTGACAAGCTTCTAAGAAGCTTGTAGAAAATTCACAAAATTGTACAAAATAACTACAAGAAACTAGAGCAATAGAACTTTTAAAAGCCACAAATATTACTAAAATTGACCCAGAGATGAGTGAATGAAAAATCATTCTCAGTTGGCCAAAATCTGAGATTTCAAGGTTTTTGACTTTTTATCAAAACTTAAAAGTTGACTAAAATGGATTTTCAATCCAATTTTAAGACAGAGATTGATGTTATTTGATGTAATAAACCTAATGCAATCAAGCTTAATGAATTCTAAGCACAAAATAATGATCTGCTCATCCTAAATTACAACAGTGGACAAGTGAAATAGAATCAAGGGAAACTTTGACTTTTTTAGCTTGCAGGCACAAAATAGGACTTGAATGAGTGTACATGAACTGATCAAACATGAATTAACAATAGGAAACCACTGACTAAACCTTAAGGGCAGTTCTAACAGTTATGCCAAACACACTTTTTAAAGACTTATTGCAATCAATATAAGCTAAAACAACAACTTAAACCTACTACTTTATCAAAGCAGTTTAAAATGCCTAAATAGAGCTAGTGAGACAATAAATAACAAGACTTGATCGATCTAAGAGTTATGACTAATGCTACTTGTTTATAAACTAAATATGAAATGAAAACTAGCACTTACAAGAGATCCATAGCCACAATGGCTTGCAAACCGAATAAGAACCACTAATCCTAACCTATTCAACCCATATCCATCATCTAATCAAACCATAACCATCTCGAACCAATTATGAGCACGAGTTGACTTTTGTTGACCAACATCCAAATTTGCTTGGCGATTCCAAAGCTTGTCAAAAGCTAAAGTGAGGCTTAAATAAGCTTATGGGATGAACAAAGAACTATTTGAAACTTGAATGCATAAATTTAAAACTGAAATACTCAACAAGAAGCATAAGACATGAATTTTAACAAGACTTTGAATTTGATACTTAAAACAGATTACAATGGTACATTTAACTTTAGTTAGAGTCTTAAAAACAAAAGATTACATAATTAAAACTAAGCTAAGACATTTTAAAAAAACGACATTAAAGAAAGAAGATAAAACTAGCTACCGCTCCCAAGCTTCTCTTTTCTTCCTCTTTTATACTCCAAGTCTTCTCTCTCATGTCATAAGATAATCCCACCTAATTCCAGAGTCATAGGGTGACTTTTGTGACTTTTGGCCAAATTGTCAATTTGGCGAATTGGATTTTGACATTGGAGGGTAGAGTGTTAGAGAGGGGCATTTAATGGTTTTGGAGTTGTGATGAGTGGGGGGACAAGGAGATTGATATGGTGAGGAGGGGGGTGGATATGGTGAGTGATTTCGAGGAGAGGCTCGAGTGGGGAGGAAGGTGAGTTGGCGCCAAAGGTTGTTTGACTGGATTGGTTTGACCAGCAATAATACAAAGGGGTTTACAATTCACTTTGACAGGTCGAATGGGTGCAAGGGTTCAAAAAGGATTTATAACTATAGGGGCCATATGTGTAAAATCGAAAATCAAGGACCATGGTTGCCAATTAAGAAAAGTTTCTCCAAGGACTGAAATGACAAGTTCCAAAAGTATAAGGACTAAAGTTGACATTTGCCATTTTCGAGGACTAATTCCGCCAATTTTGAAACTTAAAGGACCAATTTGTAATTTTCTCAAAACTTTTATATTTTTCACCAAAGGACTAAATTTGACAACTTATGATTTAAAAGGGCCTTTGGTGATTTTCTTTGAAATTTTGACTCGGGGACTATTTTGACAATTTTTGAAAGTTGGGGACTAAAGCGCAATTTTGCAAATTTGATAAGTTTTCATCCGATTTTGATATTTTGCATTTAAAACACATAAAACAACGATTTGTGATATTTTATCATTTGAAGCATTTTGAGTGTTTTCGGATGATTTTGCGATCTAGATAGTACAAAATGATGAGTATTTAGAGACTCATCAGTAACATAACCTCGTTCATTAATAATTTTAGTGGCACTCTCTAGACTAATAAGTAGTCGTTTATATGCATTGTATACGCAATTGTTTACGACGTTGGTATAGATTCCATCCATGGTCCGATTTAAATTGTATTTTTGTTGACCTTTTTAGGACTATGAAGCGAAGTTAATCATTACCGATGTTGAACTACTTTTGGTTGATAAAGCAAAAGTTAGGCGCAAGACGCCGCATCTTGTTTAGGAATACCGCTTTG